>CM017556.1:16411016-16733516 GCA_007844125.1 Sinonovacula constricta
TAATAAAGTAACTGACAAACAATTCAAAATTTCAAATTTTCACAATAGGTAAAGAAAGCACCACCATCTTAGCATTTTTAAGATTAAGTGCATGAAAAATGTGAATTGTGCGTACCAGTCTTTACTTTTGAATGCCCTGATGCGCAAAATACTACTACTAAAGAGTTAGATTCTGGTGTATCCTATTTGCATGCGGCAAATGACATGTTAGTATTGCTGTTCTTATCAATTTCGTTTTTGACATTTAATGCTAGTGTGTTATTTTGTTTTTACTATTACATTTATATTTGATTGTGTTGTACATATTGTTGTATATTGCAAGTATTATCGCAGTCTTGTGACATATACAACATTGATTAATACAAATAGCTTCATTGACCATAGAAAATATGATAACAGGGCATTAATCCAGAAGTTATATTTTTGTCTTGCTTTTTTCTGTATGCCATTTTTTCCAAGCAAATAGAGACATATATTAAACGACATTTAACATTATCTTATGTTTTATCTAAAAAGACTATTCAAGAACACTATTTGGTCATTTGATGCCAGGTTTGTAAGATTTTAAATGCTTTAAACTGATGGTTAATATATTTCACATACCTTGAAGATTCAGCATCATTATTACTTTTTATGATAAATGATGTCGTTCCCTAAAAAAATGAAGTACATATTCCCCATATATGGTAATGCAAATGAGACCTCTGCATAATTGAAACGTAAAATAAAAACGTTTTATTACATCAATAAATGTATGCGAGATATTGAAATATGGCCAGTCTATGACATACTTTACAGAAAGAAATACCATTTTCGTACAATGATATGAGTCTGTGACCGCATCTTTCTTACATAATGCCTTATTATTGCCTTCTGGAATGTTGTAGGCCGAAACTTGAATATGATAGATATGACGTATTGGAAGGATATATTACCGACTGTGAAGTAATTGAAAAACAATGGTTCTAATTTCCAGACTTGTAGCATAAATCTGCTTAAACAGAAACAACGTAAGTTAAGAGTTAGAGAAGACTTACCATTCATAGACATTTTCTTTAGACTGTAATATATTATTTTATTATATACACTATAACCATTAATGTTTGAAGTTTTGATAAAGCAAAATTATTCGTTGTTTTTCTTTTGGTTCACGTGACATGTTAATTATCTATATGTATACATGTTGTAAAGATGATGTACATGTACACTATTATATGTACAAATCTTAAATAAAATTTCTGTTCTGTTCCGTTCTGTTATCCTAATCAGTACCTCGATTGGTCTCTTTGACATTTCATGGCAGGCCAAACTCTGCCAGTGGACTCTTTAGGACGGAATAGCTATTTCACTGATATGAGGGGCGTTTCTGCCGGGTTTAGGATGTCAATTCTTAAGTTCATTTTGGTACCCGAGACTTGCTCCTTTAAATGAATATTACTGATTCTGTTAGCTGCTTTGTTTGAATCTGCTGATTTTTCTTTTTTAGAAACTTGTTACATTTATATTGATGAATAATTCAGGTGTTAGGTTTTTAGTTTAAACGAAAGATGTAATACTATTATTTGTATCTGCAACTTAACTTTGGTGAACAATCTTAAAATGACAATAATGCATAATCTTTTGTTTAATCAATTGCGCTGTCTGATCTGATTATCTTGATAAGTTTCTTGGTTATTAGACTGTAGATCTGAACATGAAACAAAATATATGGCCTACAAGGTACCAAAACAAACATGGTAAGGATGTATTAAAAAATAACATCACATTATGTCAAACAGAGAGAATACCCCACCCCCTTTTCGTCACATGCTACATGTACCAAATGTCGATCTCAGAAGACAATGAACGTCTCTATCTGACAATATAAAATGAAAATATTCTAACAGTAGTACATCATTTAACAAAGTTATTGATCATTAAATTATAGTTTTAAACTTTGTTGCAGTTGCAAATTTGTTAATGTGCAAAATAGAAGGAAAGATAGCAAAAAGATCCATGTGTCGTGGAATGTCGAGTTACATCCTCAGTTTATTGGTATAAGAACCTGCGTCCTATGGTACACCTATTTATAAGTTTGTATTAAATCGCTAGTAAATGGTTTATGCATGACATAAGTAGACATAATACTTTTTGGTCGGATTGTTATCATAATGTGGGATATAAACTGAAATTTTGCCGCATATCTAATAGGCGGAATATTAATCCGAGATTACCTATAATGCCATTTTATTTTAAGATTTTTGATAACACTTTTAACTGGATACCATGCTGAGATGTCAATGTGATTTACTCGTCCACGTCATTGCAGTTTTCTTTCATACGTCAGACACATATCATATGTTATAAAAATGTATTATACGTAAATTCGTTACCCCTCTGCAAATACCAGAACATCAGATCAGTGTTTATTTAAGATTACAAAAAAGAAAAAGAAAATGAAGACGAAACACCATCTAATCAACCTCATTTCGTATTAAATTCTTTGTATCTAAATTGTAGAGAATTGTTAAAATTTAATCCAATTAATAGATCCTTGAAGTACTCACGAGTCAAATTAACATTTGTTTTTTGTTCTTACATGTATAACGATTTTGTAAAGCACTAAGTTTTAATTATCAAAGAACAATGGTGATGCTGAATGACACAAAATAACAACATTTTTCTTTGTTTTTCGTTTGTTTTGTCACATTGCACTGGAAATATTATTATCATATTTGCGACAGCCAGCTATTTTCGGTGGGGACTCGGGCAACTATTTACGTGGGCACCACATGTCAGCTTAATTGTTGGCAATTATAACGACTGCAACGACAACTATTATACATAATCAAAAGCCTCGTGTCAAATAAGATTGACATGTGGTTGTCCTACATACTATTCTCCAGTAAATAAATCTATATTTTTGTGTTTAAAATCTGATCTGTTTTCTTGTCTCATGATTCAGAAGATAAATTGATTGTTCTGAGAAAATAATTAAAAAATATTCATATTGACGCAGACCAAATGCATTGCTTTACATATCGGTCCGTAGACTTAAGCGACATTTCTATTTCCCATATCAGTCTGCATTTATGCCATGATGAATGCACACACCAGTTTTGCGTTATATTCAAAGCTATACACAATATCATTCGTAGTAACCTGACAATCGTCTACAATTAATTTTACCAGCAATAACATTTACATGTAAGTATACCATTTTGATCGTCATGTTACCATTCATAGAGATATTCCCTTAATTATGATACATGTCACAATTTCAGATTATTCATTGTCTAATAAGATGGACAATCACTAAAACATGTGTGTTTCTAATTTAATAATTTAATTATTGATTTAGAAAATGCTTAACTAAATGCAAATGATGCTTTTAGTAGATATATAAACTGCCGAAATGGTTTTTGCATAACCTTTTTCGATTGGTACTAGGCTGTTAAAACATAGTTTGTTTTAATGTATTTCCACTTTAGAAAATAGGTTACCCAGTTAGTTTTCAGGATTCGCAATATGAACAGCATGCGCAGAATGATATTGTCCGATTGACAAATGTCAGCATTCATTGCCTAGATAAATTATTTATGATGGTTCATTGTTTAAATGTCAATACTATTTAGTACAGAGGAAAATTGTAATCGACCACAATAACTTAAGAAGCCTTTACTACGAGCTAGCTAACTTCATTTCCCTTGTGATCCAGTCAAAAGTTTCAGCGAACAATTTATGTCTAAAACAGGATAGCGCTTTTAATTTGCATAGGCTGCATATTGTAATATATTATGAGTATAGAACACATTCATCATCCTAGGCCAAATCAATACTTTTTATTTATTTTTCCGGTACTTTTATATTTAATGTACCGAAACATGAACGTGAAACGTGTATAGCTGAATGTGTTCTGACATGCTGTACAGTCGTTTCCATGTACTTAGATAAATTAAGTTTTAATGTATATCCATTACTTCAATTCCTATTTCCTCGAATCACACAATTAAATTGAACATTGAACGTATATCAAACATTTTATTTGCTTACTTTTATTACTTTTATAAATTGTCTTTGGTTGTGATTATGTCGGAATCGCGTTCTGTGCTCTATCTTATTCTTATTGACTTAATATTTCAAAATGCATGTACAAACGACAAACAGGTCGTTGCATAACTGTTCTTTGCCCGGATATATAAATGCATATATAAAAATAAAAAATATTCCTCTTCAAAATCTTTTACATTGCATTTATTGCATATTATGTATTATTGTCACCGTATATGATTATGTTTACGCAATTTAAATAATACAGCCCTTGAGTATCTATTGGTCTATGTGATAGTTTAAAAACTTTAATAACAATATGAACTTATTTGCGAAAGCAATCAGACTCATGACTTGTATTTCTAGCGTGGGCTGTCGCATAACATCTTCCAACTCTTAATCATTTGGTAGGAATAACTGAATACAACTATAGTCATAACCCGTGCTCGCCTTACTAGTGCTATGATTGGCTTGTCAAAAATCTCAATATAAGGAATGGGTAAATGGGTATGTTAGCTGTTTTGAAAGAATGAGATAGAAGCAAGATCTGTATTATGTGATGCGACATATCAAGAGATATTACGATATATCTGAGGTTTATTCTATTCTGTTATTTTGCTGAACTAAAGATAAAGCGCTTGTATTGTTCAAATGAATGTCAACTTTGTTAAATACCGAGAGCACATTGACTCTTTTTATATTGTCACAGATAAGATTCTAACGATCAAACAAATGGTCAGATGTATGCGTTGAGTTAATACGCTATATGTATTTTCTGAAACACTGTAGATCAATTCATTGGTTTGAGTTCATCTTCGTATTCTAGAAGAAGTAGAGAACGTTTTCTATTGTTTTTTATGTTTCCGCTGACAAAAATGCTTCCTTACAAGGTTATCAAGGTTTTAGTTCAATTTTCGTTTACATTGCGACTTCACGATATTAATGGTTAAGGATAAGTATTTTACATTAGATAAATGGTGTGTCTCTCATTATTTGCTATTTAAAGTTGACAAAATAAGTAATTTCTGCTTTAGCGGTCTTTTGTTTATGGGTATCCTGACGATTTAACCCATTCGTCTGTAAACGAGTATGGGTAAATTAAATTTGTCCTAAGCAACAATCATTTATAGTGAATTTACAGGTAGTGAATTCGAGGTAGTCCTCATTAGTTCTAATCTAAAATTGTTATGTTAACTGATATTGGACTCACTGTCAAGACACAAGCTTAAGAAATAGTTCAATTGATGTGTCTTACAACATGCAATTGTTCACATACATGTTCCTCTCATCGAAGGTGGCATCACAAGCAAATATATGCTCAAATATAAACAAAATATGCATCGTGAATGTGCATGATGATTCTCTAGCTATAACAGTAACGTGACATCTCTTTCTCTGTCTGTCTGTCTGTCTGTCTGTCTGTCTCTGTCTCTCTTTCTGTCTGTCTGTCTGTCTGTCTCTCTCTCTCTCTCTCTCTCTCTCCTTCTCTCTCTCTCTCTCTTTATCGCTCTGCAACTTCTGTTATATTTGTCTTATATCTGTCTATATATTTTCTGTTTGTCTCTCAATGTTTGTATTCCTTTGTGCAGCCTATTCTAGTTCTGTCTCTCTTCTCCTTGTTTTGTTTAACAATCATTTACAAACTCAGACTTGTCATTTAAAACATAATTGAATGTATCTGTTCTATGCCCGTGTCAAATGTCGGTTCAAGAAACATTAATAACTTATTTCCAATTTACATCCGTCAAATCAGGAAAGCAAGTCCACTGGACTCAAACTGGAAAAAAATATCAGATAACTAGGAACCGTTGTTGAAATAACTTAAAGAAAACGGGTTTACTGTATAATATTATCGAGTAACATGAAAGTCAAGAATATAGGAAAAATAAACTTCTTAATAGTTCCTATTTTTAGCGATTAAGAGATTGTGCTTTAGAGGTATTTTGACCACTTAAAAACACAGCCATTCATTTTCAAGTCCTTTATATAGGTTTATATTGATTTAACAGTCTACAGTTATAATTACAGTGATATTTAACTTACAAATACCATTTATGTCTTGAGAGAGACAGATACAGATTTGAGAGATATACAGAATGGGAAAAACCGAATATAGAGACAGAGATACAGAAGGAGAAAGAGAGAAAGAGAGAAAGAGAGAGAGAGAGAGAGAGAGAGAGAGAAGGGAGAAATAGAAAGAGAGAGAGAGAGAGAGAGAGAGAGAGAGAGAGAGAGAGAGAGAGAGAGAGAGAGAGAGAGAGAGAGAGACATTCAGATCCGAAGACAACGTGGACAGTGTTGTTTTAAATAACATGACTGCCTTGTTTACCCCCTTACTGATATCTGTGTGGCACTCGCTAATGGATTTTATTTTTTATTTTTCACATATAATATAAATAATGATATATAATTTTTCTTATTATTTAGAAACGCGTTTGTGAACAGAAAAAAGACGTGAAAACAGCATCATTAGAAGACATAGAATAAATTAGAACAACTTGTGTGTAGTTAAAGGCGTCGTTTTAATTATAAATTGGAAATATTCATCATATCGTTATACACGTTATGCTTTTCATTAATTTTGATTGCTGCTTCAAGCTTAGTAGACATTATTTTCAAATTATCAAGGGTATAGTCTTATGTATTAAAGCTCTAACCTATTCGTTTATTTAACAAGATTGGTATAAAGGTTTGCTTTAAAGATCGCATCGGACAATACAACGTTAACGAAACGTTGAATAGAAAATACAACACAGTCTTGAGATTACTGCTTCCCTTGGGAAAGGTTTAAATCTTTATACCTTAGGCGTAACCAACAATAAAAGAGCTTGCCACAGAGTTGTTTGCATTTTGTTACCAAAACATTCACATACGCATACGCATATAAAGTCGAAGCTAAAACATTGGCTTACTGGAATATAAACCACTCAATTTTTTCAACATTTAACGATTGACGCGACGACCCGTCTACTCATCTCACATCTCAAACACGCGACTCTTGTGAGACCTTATATTACTAATATTAAAAATGACAATCCCAATAATTTCGTCCCCGATGTCCTGCCAAACAGAACACGCCTGTAAGCCAAGCTGGCAAATGTAACCAACAGTAATATTCTATTGAAAGCTCGCCTCAATGTTCCCTAGAGATCTGTGCTGATTGGTTATTGTTGTGACCAATAAATAGACACCCAATCCCTCAATAAAAACAACATTTGTTAGTGATCAACTTTTATAAAAACTATACAACTGAGGTAGGCTTTAGGCATTTTAGAGTATTATCATTAATGCTTGTCCTTTCGTACCGTTCTTTCTTATTGGGACGACAGAAACTATACTGAATAGATGGGGCAATGTAAAGATAGAGACGATATGAAGCAGCAGTACATTGTATTGTTGTATGTGGTTAAAAGTTGTATCATTTAGGAGCATTTTAGCGGTGTTTCAGTTGAGTATATCGCCTTTGTAGCATACAGATTCTTCAGTTCAATAGTTTTGATAACGAGTTGTGCGTATGTATGTGCAAAAATAACACAAGATATATAATCGCTGCTTTGTTTAAGGCTTGTACTATTCAGCGTCAAGGATGTATAACATAGAACCTAGAACGAATACTTAAAACGCATTCGGTAATTTAAGAAGTAAAATGAAAAGAAGTATAAATTGAAAACAAATGTTGTTTCTCACCAATTAAACGAATGTAAAGTTTTATTTCCAAATAAAACTATATTCTGAAATTATTTTGTCTACTTTTACAGTACAAAAGATAAGACCATTGGGATGCGGCCAGACTATGGTCAATAATCCTTTGTTGTTCCTTTCCCTTTATCTTTTTAAAAAAAAGTCAAGCACTATAATATGTCTAGGTGGTATCCAAACGAAGCTTATCTATGATAAACATTACAACGGAAACAACCTCATTGTCTGGACAGTTGACAAGTTCTCTTTTTAAAAAGATGATATATTATCAGTCCGTATTTATAATAAGATTTAGATAAACATCTTCTGGAAACTATGTCAATTGAAACAGATTAACCAGATTTGTTAAAAGAATAATTTTTGAATTTTGGAAAAGGTAGCAATAACTTACAGTTATTAATGCCTATTTAGTTATAGGATAAAATTAACACATCCACATTGTCCATGTTATACTTTTCAGAACGGATTTAAGTGGTTCATTGTTTAAAAACAAACAAACATTATAAGTAATATGTATGCAATTTATCCAGCGGAAAAGAAATAAAATGAAATGTTGGTGCTTTTGTGTGAATTGAACGCGGGACAGTGATGATGTTCTTTTGTAGTGTCTTTGTACATATGTATTTTATTTGGTTGCTGTTAATGACAGGCCATGATATTTACAATGAAATTCATCTGTTAAATTTTAGATGTACATGAAATTAAATGATTTATTTCGTGAAATCTGCTTTAAGAATATAACTTAAACATGGACAGATACATTTGTAAACACGTGGAACCTGACAAAGGAATGTGTTTTTATCACTGTAGAAAAAATACTGCGCTTGACCATATTCATTCGTAGCAACAGGTTGCACACGAGGTTGGTCGCTGCAGATGGCTTAAACATGGTCAGTTCATACGTCAGTAGGCGGATGATTTAAAGGAGAAGTGAAAACTTGTCGAAAGACAAAATACAGACAATTTTGCGCAGTCAATGTAGACGATACTTACTGTTTTGGGTAACACTGAATTAGGCTAGAAAAGACGATCTAAGTTGGGGTTCGGCTCTCAAAAATGTCAAGAATTGGAGCTTCCTGCGCCTTAGGATCGACATTGTAACCTCTCCTTACTAAACTACCTTGGCTAATCCTGGAGCAATCAATCTCCGTTTCGCTTATAGCCCAGGTTGGATGAGTTATGTAAGCAGTTCTAAGGCAATTACTGTTGGGTTTTCTTTTTGGGTTTCTCGTCTCTCTGCTTTGTTACTTTTGCATTTACTTTGCATGCCTTTGTCTTGTGGTATTTCCAAATTTTTGATAATTTTCATAGGACATTGAAGTGTTCATATATACCTATTAACAAGATGTATCCCTTCATTGCCCTTGTGTGTTGTATTTGAAATACAAATACAAGAAATTGGACAAGACATGATCAATAATAAGATTGAGTTTATGCACTGGAGAAGGTATAAAAAAGAAACGTGAAAAGTTAAGTACATATTAAATATTCTGTTCAGACAGTATTTACCTTGCAAACGGAACGACACTGTTCGCATAGGCGCTATAAAATCAAAATAATGCCTTATGAAATCCGTTGATCCCAAACTATTTCCACATTAAACAGACGTCTCGTGAATATATAAATATTATATGATATAAATGCATTTTGTAGATGAATATCCATTTTCGTAATATAATATACACATAGATCGTATGGAAATTGTAATTGTTGCCATCTGGATTCTTGTAAGCCGAATCTCGATAAGAATAAATATGACATAGTATTAGAATTGATTCACATTTGTAGAGCAACAATAAACCAGTACTGACTGTAATCTCCAGACATGTTGCATAAGTAGGAATAAATATAAAATTAAAGCTTAAGATATGCAATGTTTTTTTGTTCATGATCACGACCGCTGTTTTTCTCTCTAAATTCTAAAGTGTGTAAAACTGTACCATACAACGCTACGCTATATGATAACATTGAAAGTGTCAATGTTTGGGACTGTTGATAGCTGTATATTCTAAAACTCTTCTCAGGGCATATAGTTAGTTTAGTTTAACAAATACTTTAACCAGATGAATCTGCGAATTTACACATAAGGCAATGGGATAAAACGTAAGCAAAGCAAATGATAACATTGATAATTACATTATTTTCAATAAGTATGACACTTTTGCAAAAGCAAAACCCAAAAGCCGTCAATCGAGACATCAATTTTCCAAGTGTTACAAATTACAAGCTAACCAGATAAAGGTAATACCTACCGGACACATCGTCTTTCTTTAGCTCAAACGTCAAGTTATGGCCTAATAGTCTATTAAATCGATCCCGAAAATGGACATATCTTTCTTCATACGTGGTATATTGTATGGACTTATGCTGCCTTCTTATTTAAATGATCTTGCCCATTTTTGTCTAGTTCATAAATTATTTTACAATTTCCATGTTTGCTTTAACCTATTGTGTTTTGCTCTCCATTAGGTAAATTCCAAACACTGTTTGAAATAATGTTATACATCTTTGGTGCAACATGAATTTTAACGAATCAGACTTCGGTTCTTCAACATGTACGATGCCTTTTTTCTTTGATGCCTATCACTTTAGAAGATACAAACACCACAGTCATGTGTTTCTACAAAATGCAGCAAGGTATAATCTTACATGCAGGATCCTGCCCGCCGGCTACATTTGCATGTGACAAACAAAGTCATTCGACATACTTACAGTAAACATTGTTTATTTATTTCAAGATAGCTAGAAAGATAAAGCAATACTAGCTTTCCTAACAACCGTAGAAAAATATCAAAGTTATATAAGGTTATTATTTCTTAACGTCTAATAAATTGCCTGTTTAATCTATATTTACAATGATAAAATCGAAAAAGGAATAGAACGTATAAATGCTTAATCATCATAATTAGCAATAATCTATCGTAGAAGTGAATACACTTTTGTAAAAATATATTTTATATGTGTACAAAGGTACCTTTTCACTTTTACGTGCACTAGGCCACCGAAACATACGTTTTCTTTCATTGAAATATACCCGCATTCGTAAATAGATAACCTTGTTGGTTTTCTCAATTCTCAAAATGTGCTGTGTGTGCGAACTCTCGTGTTCCGATTTTCAGAAATGTCGACATACATGGCCTTTATGAATGATTAATCATGGCTCTTTGTTTCAAATGTCGACCCTATATAGAGCAGAGAAATTGTTATCAACCATAATGACTTAAGAAGCATAGAACATGATCTGGCTAACAGACTCCCTCAAGAGACCTCTGCGAAAATTTGAAGGATAAACTATTTTGATAAAAAGCCAGGCAGTTAATTTTGCATGCAGTGCATTACATAGAATAGACAGGATTGCTTTTGTTCGTGTGGCTCAAATGTACGGGCAATATAGAATATTATTTTCCATGGTTTATCATTTAAGTATATTATATATTGTCCATATTCAATTTAAATCGGCATTTTATTCAGAACTTTAATTCTTGCTTCCCTGAATGCATCAACTGTAATAGAGCTTTTTGCTTTTTTGTTTGTTTTCTGTTTGTCCCATATTTTAATTGGACTTACAATAGTAAGACACATGCGTGTGTAACAGATGAAACATCTTAAGCCTGTTGGACATAAGATCTTGATATAAAATGGGCCGGGAAACACAGTTGCGCAAACAAATCCTATGAAATTGATGTCTAGCTGTTTAATGAAGTTTACAATTATTTCTCTTTAAAATAGTTCTTTTACATAACATGCTTCACTCTTGCCTGAGTGTCAAAATAAAAAAAAAAAGCTTAGTGGATGTCAATGCGAATAACTTTACATCTCGATAACATGCTGTAGAACTTATGGTATTATCACATTAGTTGATACTCTTACACTGCAACGTCCTATTGATTTACATACCGACATACCGACTGTTTTTTATTTTATTTATTTATTAACCTATAAAGTTTTCATTTGAGCAGTTAAAATTAATGGGTTTTAAAAATAACGAATGCTTTACGTTGCATTTATTACACATATGGTTACTAATCATAGAATCATTCAGATGAGAACTACAACCTTAGTGAAAATAATAAATTACCATATTTTACACAAAATTTAAATTAATTTATTTGCAAAAGAAAAACAAACTGACATTGTCTTAAGTCATTTCGTCATATAAGTACATGTCCTTCCTTTACTATGGCCAAGTTTTTAAGAATCTTTAAACACGTATGTATCACATACTTAAAAAACTTTATTGAGATGCCATTTAAATTATCAATTGGTGTAAATATAACAGTGAATATAAAAATTGCATCTGTAACTTAAGTTGTCAATGCACATGTCATTACTGTTTAATGAAGTTCGTTTATATTTAATTAAAATTAAGGATAAGGGAGTATGTCGAGAGAACATATGTTGTTCATTTTCACTGAGAGAGACTTTGTTCAAGTTGAAGCATAAAGTGGTGCTAAAGGGAACACCTTATTTAAGGCAATTTCTACATGCATTGTCTACTCTCTCTGGATCACATGTCCATGATATGCATCTAATCATTACTCTATTGTGTTAATGTAGTTTATTAATGTTTTGCCCACATATTTCATTCCACCACCAATAACTGGATATCTCCATCGAACACTATATATCTTCATTTTCCTCCAATTACATAAAGATTTATATCACAAACAACTTAAATCGTAACAAAATCAAAATGAAGAACAGGTTAAACTAAATGAGAACAATAGTCCATTTAAGATCCATACTATTACAGATATGATAGCATAAACTGGAATCATATTATATATACATGACGTAAACAGATTACATAAAGAAAGATGCATCGCTCTGATATCCGCCATGTATGAAAAAAATAACAACCGCAAATTCATTTAAAAATACCAGCAAACATACCAGAATACCATTCGTAAGAAACTTAAATTTCAAACATACATATGCTTAGTGTGCTCACTTGTGAACTATGTTGTCATGTTTGACATGAATATAAAATGAAACAGAGGGAGACAGAAAATAATAATTTTATTCACCTCTCTCAGACTATTCACATCCGGGGTAGAACCAGGTAGCAATTTCCTGAGAACAGATGTTTCGACGCCAAAATCTGATTTAAAAGTCTTCGTGCGGTCAGTAAATGTTTATTAACTGACAAAACAATGGTCTAAATGTGTTAAAATTTAATTTAATTTGTTCCGTTATTATCATACTAAAATTAACTACATTAAACAAAGATTGAAAACAAACCGTTGTTTCTGTTAATGTTATGAAATTCTACTAAAAATGCTTATTAATAAAGATTTTATATTGTGACTTTCGGAGTTTTGAAGTTAACAATGCTTGAATTATACAGCCATATACATGCATGCTGAAATATCCAGACATCTAAAACTGTGAGATCCTTGAACAAATCACATTTTGCTACGATGGTTTAATTACGAGGAAACTAGACTTAGACGCCGAAAATTTGATCCAGCGCAAAATATATGACTCAAGATCCACCATGGACCATTCATCATTCATATATGAACGAGAATAGATTGCAGAGTGCCGCTCTGTACGACTTGTCGCCAGCCTTTCGTTTAATAATTTGGCCACCGTATTTACTTTCTTGTAGCTAAGGTCTGTTACAAACTAGAAAAAGCCGGGATAAAGTGCCAGCCATCTTTTGGCGAATTCTGTCATAGCCTTAGAATAATATATAAAGCTTGATATAAAAAAAAACGTGCATTTTCAGCGTTATACATTTCATTATGTCCCACTTATGCTGAAACTATTCAGTGATCACATTTTAATACATAATGACAAAATGCCAAATTAAAAATAAGTCATATGGGCAGCATTAAACTGCAAATATAAGCAAGGCAGCGTTTTTGCTGAGCTACAGCATACGATTAACATTCTGAACATACTCTTAATGTAAAGTAATTTGGACAATTTAGACCTACAACTTTATGCAGTAAGACAGGGAATTTTCGCACTGACCGTGACACGCATCCACGCGGCTCTGCCACTGGCGCCTGCTTGATGCCAGCAAGGAATCCAGCAAGCAGATCAAGTCATTGACACTACTTTAAAGTAAAATACGTTGCATTTTGTCTCAACTGACAAAATAGATTTAAGATAAGTTCTAAACTTTCTTCTAATATGAAATCCTTTTGTGCCAGTTGTTGGGATGCCAAAATAAATTTGCTTGTAAAAAGACTGTACTGCAAGGATATGCACATCTTTAGACGTCGGCTTAAACTAATCGATACGTTTGCTCATGAAATTTCATGGTTTTAGCAGCTGGCTTGTCAGACGCGAAGAATAAGTTAATGTCACATTATCGACACAGACTTCTTCGTCGAAATTTAATCACTGCACTACTCGTTCCTAAAACCTTATCAGTGACTTACGTTGAGCACTTTAAGTATGAGGTAGACAGCGAGCCTCTCTATCCGATCATGCTGAGTAGTCTTGTATTAAAGGCCTTTGTCTATTTGAATTGTCTAATGATTACTGTGTGGCCCTCTACTCATGCATTTTTCGACTGCTAGCTGTTTTATTAGTAAATGCTAATTTATTCATTCAATACAGGTTGTTACTGCTTTCTTTACACAACCAGATTCACTGACTTTCAGGAAATTTTATAAAATGGTCAAATAACATTTAGGCTTAATATTGAAAATTTAAGTTTGCTTAAATGGACACTGTTTTATATTGATAACATAGATTAACCGCTAAAGTTGCAAAACGGTCACGAATGTATTTGAAAAAAATCTCGACAAAAGGTGAATATCGCTGCTTATTATGCTGGCTTCGAGATAAATCGCAGCGACCAATTACGGTCATTATAGCGACGTTCAGCTGTTTTGGTTAAGAAAGACCCCAGACAAATATCTGGTTAGAATCACCGGCGCAGCGCAGGTCAGCTGGCATACCTTGCCACATTAAGACCTTCGCCCCAAACGGGACTCGAACCCACTCGGTGGGAGGCTAAGCAGTCAGAGAAGTTACAAACTCTACCACTACGCCTCCCAACCTATAATATAATGTATCATCTTATGACATTCAATATACATACATAAAAATACATACATACATAAAAGCTAATAACATTTATAGCATTTTGCGTAATTGCAATTTATATATTTATGTTGTTTGCTAAATTTCTGCTAATTCTATTCATTCTTATCTTTAGTTTTACTTTTGTTTCTGCCTCTTACACACACTCCTTTAAGTATATGAGCATAAGAAGTTATTGGCAATTTTAATTTGCTTATAGTATCCAATACTGGGTAACATCTACGACGAATTTGAGGCGGCAGTGATTTAACTTCGTATCAATACTGTGCAATATAACCTATGTGCCTGGCCAGGGGTAATGGACGTAAACACGTCATTTATATGCTTGTACAAACACGTTTCATATATAAATATGTTTGAATTAATCTTAAACTATAATTAAATGACAATACATGTTAGACAAACGGATGTTTGTAATAAAATTTGACTGTATGTTTATTTTTTCAATTAAATTAATTAAATTAAATTTAATTATGTTCTTATCATATTAAAGAAAAAAGAATGACCGCATTTAATGGCGTAGTTTAAAATATTATGAATATAATGACATACCTTACACGTTAAATTTGATTGACCATTTACGTGTAACGTAGAAGTCAATACTAACCAAAAATACTTTTTACGTTCACTGCATAAATCAAACTGATTTCATGTTACAAAAGTAAATATTAAGTAATTTTATTTCGCTTCAGATGAGAAACATTGTAATCATTGTTGCAATTACCTCATTTGTATTTAATCAATGAAACACTTATTATCTGTTGTCTGCACAGACTTTTCAAACTAAACACAGCCACCATAGCATATTGATAATATCATTTAAAGTTCGACTTTTTGATGCTTCTAACAAAGATAAATCAATGCCAAACAGTAGCTTTTGCAACACAGTCGTAGGCAATATACAGTAACAAGTAAATAGTTTACTTTATGCTAAGTATAACATTACAGAATTTCTGAGTTAATTTTTGTTTTGATTCTGCCCAGATAATTGAAATAGGACTTTCAAAGTTATACTACCCTCTCCTCACAACACGTCCCATGTTCGTATTAGAAATAAGGAAAATTAAGCGTTTGGACTATAAACAAAGGCTGAGTAATCTACATGTATTGGTCCATCGAACGAAACAGGAGAAAAAATTGACATCTATACAACAATTTATACAAGTTGTTAAACACTAAAATATTTTATTACCTCGAAATAAGCGGTTTAATGGTTAACAGAGAAAAGGGCGCCCTAACAATAATATCACCTTTAATACGAATATCGTTAATCAATAAAACTCAAAGCTTTTATTTTAATTTTGGGAAGAGATAGAGACAGGAAGAGAGAGCATTTATCAATTTGATCTCATTTAATTTGGTTGCGTGCTTTTGTAAAATTAATTCTCAAACCGTAATTAGAAACAGTAGGTGATAATTTTGAAACAACGTTAAACAGAAACGAAAATTAAGTGGTAGTTGTCGTCTACGAACATTTAAGGAAAATACAAAGCCAGTACGTTATTTCTTCACTCTCACTGAACAACAATATCTGAAGAGTTCCTCTGAGAATTACTACATACAATAAAATGTGAACCACCACTGTCAAAGGAAACACGTGTATAATGGTGAGACATTGTTCACTGAGAAAAACAACGGTTACCGCCTTGGACCGGCTAATCTGCTAATCGGCAAAATCACCTTAAGAACTCCAACATCAACCTCACACTGTCTCATGGTTAGTTTTCTGTTCAGTATACACGCAATTAACAGAACTTTAATTTTCTATTTACATAATGTATACAGGAATGCAAACACGCACAAGAAATTCAGATATTCAGAGGAAAACAAGCAATGCGTTTTAAGGCACAGTTTTTATAACTGCCACAGATTTTAAAATTGAATTAATTTATCTTGGCTTTTAAGTTGTGCTGTCTTTAAATGCTCCATGGAACTGTCCAGCAGATAATAACAAAAACATAAATAGTAATTAATATTTGAAATATATATTATCATTTTCGAAAACTATTTGTACATTTTTATTAAAAATAGTTAAAGAAGCACATCAGCGTCTGTTTAAATGTACATCCATGAGTTAATAGACAATATTTGTTCAGGTACAATTTTAATCGTTTAATTGAAGGATGTTCGTTTGATGGGTATTAAATAATGCATTAACTACAGCTGTAAAACATGTGCTTTTAGAGGCACTTTGGATATCATACGTAAATGCTATTTTCTTGTAACCATCTGAAACTGCGTAGCCTAATGATAACATGTTCCTTCCATGTCAGAACTTGCTTTAGGTATATTGATTTCCATTTTGCGTTAAATGATGAAATCCAGTTATCCTGGTAGATAATATGTAATTGTTTATGTATACTGTTGCTGCAAACTAATTAGGGCTTTCTGATGAAGGTTTACTTAATTTATACCAGTGTCACTTAAGACAGATTTTGAAGGCTACAGTTTTGAATATTTATTTCAGATAAGATTTTAGATGAGACATCTCTGATCTTAAAATAATAAGGCCAGAACTAGTATAATAAACACAAAACTAACAAAATCTAAACGTCAACCAACTAACATCTTATGTGGATAATTTATCATAAATATTTACACGTACATTGTAGGGATAAGGTATAAACTCATTCTGAAAGCGAATCTAAAACGCGCATTCACTTCTTACTGAAACACACACGGTTGTTGAATGCGTAGGTAAATATAACAAACATTTTGGAGTATTGAACGCCTCGTCTTCTCCCGGAGACGTGTTGTTGATTGGTTGTTATAGTGACCGATGACACGACATTTTATACTGACGCAATGAGTATAAGACTATATCAATCATTATTTGACCATTATTTCTAGTGACCATTATCCCTAAAATACTGCAGAGATGTGTTTGGGCCATAGTGGATTCAAATCTATAATCACCCAGTTCCCTCCGTTCTGCTTTTACCAATACATCTTATCGAAAGACAGATGTTAATTCATGCAAGTACAAGAAACAACGTTGGGACGGTAGAAAGCAGGGAAGCATAAATGGTTAGGTTTATTGACATTATTATCATAGAATAACTAGAATATATTTGACGAACTGTTTTTAAAAGAGTGTCTGAATTCAATTTTTTATTCACTTTGAATGTGTGCTTTTGTTTTATTATAGAGTATAGAGTTTGTTCAGTTTTCTAGAAAATATATAGAGTTTACTACGATCTTAGTATGTGCTGCATACATGTCAAACTTGTCCTGACAAAAAAATGAACTGAAAGCTAAGAAGCAGATGTCCGAATAAAGAAAGAATTGTTTGCCTTTGACCTATTAGGAGTCAACGGATCCTTTAAATCAATGCAAATATTGAAATTTAAAAAACAAGCATTTCATACCAATAATTTGTTTTATGTACCATTGAGAGTAACCGGATCAATCGAAATAAAAAATAGTTAGTTACTCTTATCACTTATGACTTTCGTCCGTTGTTATAGTTTGTTAAGTTCATTACTTTAAACTGGAAAGCAGATGTGAGAAACAATGCATGTATAAACCTGACAACAGTTTTAGAAGGTACAATTTGCCTATTCTAACACGTCGCTACAACATATTTACTAGATATAAAAGTATCATTGATAGCCAAATGATAATTGGCAACATAAGCGTTACAAATAAAACAATAACATTCGTTTTTCCTTCATCATGTGTAATACTGACATAGTACTAGCAAGTATTATGCATTTAAAGATCATAAAAAATCAAACTATTAAATATAGTTGTATGCCCAAAGTCCATATAAAATACAATACAGTTTCAATGTCTAAATGTCGGAGACATGCACTTTGACGCATCTAAAGTTAAAAGTTATTTTCATCAAAGACACGGTATTGTTATAAAGTCAGTTAAACAGTGCTCCCGCCAACGCGTTATATAACATTCATTAACCTTACACCTGTAAACAATAAATAAAGCATTTGGAAGGACACTGGACTACACACACACACAGTTCCCTCTAAGAATCATACAGTAACGTTATACGACATTATGTTACATTTGTATGTATGAGTGTTCCTTATTCACTGGCGTTATTTCATTAACATATTGACAAATACTTTTTTTTTAGTTTTACACCACTGATCATTTAAGCGCATGGTATTATGATTTTAATTGCAACATCTAATGAGGCTTTATTCAGGCTTGCTGTTCTTTATTCCTGCTCTCTGTTTAAGATAATTCTTCTTTTGGGCACTTACGTTCAGCGTATATTTGTAAAGAAGAACTGACACACGACTTGCATTTCTTACAAAATTGCATTCCAAACTCCTAAATAGTTCAGTAGAAAACAGAAAATTAGATCGAACCGAGTAAATATATCTAGTGTAAACTAATTGAAACCAAGAACGTGATTCGAATAGATCCCCCCAAAGTCTCCGTTTAAATAATTGGTCGATACGTAAGAAGATAACTATAACTTTGTTGGAATATATTCATTTTATCTCGCAATAAGTCTTTGCTGAAGTCTGTTTACCGGTTTAAGCAACCAATGTGTTCCATTTGCCGACTAATCGACCCAACGGGGTAACTGTTTTCCATTTTTCTGTTATGTCTGCTCGCGCTGTTTGTGTCACTTTTCAAGTAAACTGGCAACTGCGTACTGTTGTAATGTGTCGCTTAATATTTAACACGTGCAACTGATTAAAAGAATGTTTAATAATTAAAGATTAAATACCCGACTTGTAATGACTTGTAGTAGCTTGATCATTGTTGTTATAGTGAAATGCAGTCCTAATAGAATGAATTCATTGAAATTATAAATTACCTGCACGGCTTGATAGATTGTTAACAATCGCTACATTTTACAAGTGACTGTTCTGAAAATGTACATAAATATATGACAAAATCCTGTGAGTACAGCATACATTTAAATGGAAATATCACTAGACAAGTATACACACAGCTCAGATCGAAGTGACAAAACTCGTGGACGAATATTACACAAAAATAAAGAAAACGCTATTGATGGTCATACCGAAAAATAAAATGCCCTGTTAGAAAGTTTCGTGTTAAGGTGTTAAGGTGTATGACAACAAATTGACAAAATCTACAAACTAGCCATAGCTCTGTTGTCGTGGTGTAAAATCTCCCAACAAACATAATTCGAAAATGTTGCAGGTATGTCCAATATGTATTATACGCGTCGAATGCAATAATGGCAGTTTTATCATACTTAAGATATACCCTACAGTTACATAAAATCGGTTTTATTGACTTTTGTATGCACTAACTTTTACGCACCAAATTAAAAAAAAAGTTTAATGACATTAAATTGGCTCTGCGCGATCCACGCTCTAATTTAGCCTTAAACGGAATAGTTGAATATCTTGAATTGAAGACGTTAAGTAACGTAGACTTCTTATGATGCAGACATTATCACGCTAATATTTCGATTGTTGTAAAAACTTAAGCGTACCACGTAAATAAAGAGCATTTTTGACATTCAAATCTGCAGCATTAGTGTACGATTTTAGATAAGATATTTAAAATACTCTGTCCTTTGCTTTGGGTGTTTTTGTGCAGTTTTAGAGCCGTTAATGAATTAATTAGGGTTCTTGCGTGAACAAATGTTATGTAATATGATACCTATATTAATGATAAAAATGTAAAAAGGAAACATTATCAGTCTTTAATTACTATTGCGAGACAAAAATCTACCCAGTTAGTAATCGAGTGAATTATTTAAAAGCAAATGTCACATTTGTCATAAATATTCGGAGGTGTTAAGATTAAGTAAGGTAACTTATGTGTCTTATTCGTTAAACTAACATTTACAAAAACAATTGATGGGACAGACCAATGGTCAAGGTGATTGGCAGTCGTGCTAGAAGCCGCTGATTCACTGGCACTTTTATTTTTTTGATTTTAGCTGTTTCTACTTTGGTCAATTTTTGGCATCAGTGCAAAACGTTTAATAGATAGATAAATAAATAAATAAATAAATAAATAAATAAATAAATAAATAAATAAATAAATAAATAAATAAATTAAATAAATAAATAAATAAATACATAAATACATAAATACATAAATACATAAATAAATACATAAATAAATAAATAAATTAGTTAATCAATTAATTAATGATTTCACGTTCAACGGTTGATGAACCGTGTTTGGCTGTTTAAAGTATCGTGGAGGTCATCAATCGATGGAATCCAAAAATCAACAATCCATTCGTTATTTTTTTCTATAACATTTAGGCTTAATTAGACCAATTCATTTGAAAATAGATAATTATAACCCTTTTTATTTTATATTTATAAGACAAACCGTGCGACTTCTTATAGATTTGGATCAAACGAGTAGCTTAGTCAGCGCGTGACAAAATTCTTCGTATGTAGGACACGCCCACAAAGTGAAGAAGCAAAACCACAAGAAAGTAGTTTGTCATTTATAGGTCTTTAAGTGTTGTATTTTTAAATAAATGTTTGAAACCACAATTGTATGTAAAGTGGTAAAGTGTTTGCAAATAAATGAAAATAAAAAACAACAAAAAACAACAAACCAAAAACAAAACAAAACACAAACCAACGAAACAACAACAACAACAGCAACACAACAGCACAAAACAACAACAACAACAAAACAACAAGTACAACAACAAAAACAACAACGTTTATCAAATAAACACAGGCTTTGAACATCATTTACTCCTCTGCAGTATGACCAAATTTTTACGTCATATTTACGTTCATTCGTGAAAAATAGTCGGTAGTAAAATAAACTAGGCACACCTAGCCAATCAGCAAACAAGAATACAATCGCGCACTTTCTACGTTACACATCATTTCACCAAGAAAGGAGATATGTTATGTATATTTCATTACAGCGGTTAATTTTGGAAATGTAAATATACAGTTATCTATGGGTAACAATTTATATAATTAAGATTACTGATAATAAAAATCTTCGATAAAATCCATGAAAACACATGATCACAACTTGTTTTGTGAAGGCTTCAGCACCAGTCACCTTGAATGCGCATTCCAACATACATGTACCATGTCACTAAAGTAAGTTAATCAAGGAGTAACTGAAATTAGCGTCCAGAGTAATACAGCTAGAAAACCTTTAGAGAGTGACCAGTGTCCGTTCATCACACAGACCAGAACGGCTTAAAATACCAGAGTTTGTATACGACCAGTCGTTAGCTCGTCATTCAGTAGTTGATTTAATAAGCCAAATATGCCGGTAAGAAAGTGGTATCCGTTTTCTAAATAGTCACCTGATTGTTTTAAAAGATTAACAGGATAATACATGTATTTATCAAAACTTAAAACGTTTGAAATGTATTAATGAAATAAACTTCATTTTGATTTTAAGAACTGCAAACGTCAATGGACAAGTGCATATGAAACAGGTTTCATTAAAGATAAAGAGAACGAGGCTAGATGTACATATGCCATGTCGACCTCACGACAAACTAACTGCGAGTGATGTGATAGTGGCAAATAAAGCACAAACGCATCATTCACATTCTCTAAAGAATGATTTCTCCCATTAAGTGATCCCAGTTCGCTATTAATCGCTCATGAATAAATAATATTAACTTACACATAGGGTTAACTAGCAGCAGTAGTGGCACCAAATATTATATCGTTGAGATATTTGGGTCCATCAGTCTCAAAACCTGTTTCCGTTCCAATGACATAACGTGTTATGTTTAGTTTACCACTTTAGACAGTCGACACCCCAAACACTTCAGTTGTCCTAAATCAAATAACTAAACAAGTCATCACTTAACCGAGTTTCAGTCTGCTCTTTGAGTTCACGTGGCAACTACAAAGGAATACTGCTTTATCTAGATCTTTGCTCGCTTAAGACAATCTGATTGCAGTTCAAACTGCAAACAAATCGTAAAAGAGTATGTCATTTGGCTAAGTAATAATGTTAAATGACTCCGAAAATGTTCGTAGCAAAATGTTTTATTCATCTAATTAATTACAAAACTAAAACTCTTTCAGCGCTAGATTGGACATGCCCGCCTCCTGATGATTTATTTCAGTCCAAATAAGTTTGTTTCTCTTGATCAGCTAAATTTCACAGGTATATATGGCATTTTGCTCTGTCCTTTTCCAACGAACTATCACAACACCTAATTTACGATTAAATAATGCCCGATTTCGTTTTTTGTTTAAGAGGTCGTCTTGAAATAAATGGACTATTCCTGTTTGATTTATGATTAGTGAATATATGTTTGGCGGTAGAATCATAATAATCAAATGAAGTGGCTCGCTAGTCTGGCAGTAATCGGGGTTTGTGCTTTATCAAACAATTTCACGCCTCGAAGACGCTTTATTGATTTTCCACGAACTTGAATAAAATGCATATCCCTGTATTGAGAAAGCGTCGACGACCGGATATAATTGGCATTTACCGCGAAGTTAAAGGAAGATAATTGTAGTAGACAATTGTAGTACTTACTAGAGCGTTCTTTCTTATGACATTAATAATTTGCTAAATGCATAAATAGTCTGTTATTAAGTTATTTATTCATGTGCAGATTAAAAAAATGAATGCAAACACTGTAAAACGGAAATTCTGTAAATGACTAGGTGAAAAAAATGACAAAAGAAGAAAAACAACTCACAACACTTAACAAAAATCGTCATCAGTAACAACTATTGTAACCGGAATGATGCCCACTTTAATCAAGATGGCAATGAGTTAGCATAAAATTATTTCTTCCGTTCATACTTCGCTAGCCTTTTCCATTTCTTTTGATCTATTTTGAATCTTTTGCTTCTTTCAGAAAACGACAATCGTTGCTAAGGACAAAAGAACACGAGAAACAATAACTCGATTTAAATTGAAAAGAATGTATCACACGTCACTAGCTAGACAAACATGTCTTTTCAATTAGCCGTTTTCTGTGTAAATATTGCACGAAAATGCACGTTCAAGTTTTGTGTTATATTTAACGAATAAAATTAAAAACAAGTAATATCATTGACAGCCACCTGAAAAGTACACACTTTCAAATATTGCAACATTATTATAAGTTTAACCTGCATCATGTTTTATAAATGCACTGATATAGATATAACAGGTATTATGTATTAACAGTCTAAAACAATGTTAAACGTATAAAATATAGCAGCATTCTCAAAGTCCATAGACATAAATACTAGTAGAGATTTTACACAGTTTAAATTACAAAGTGTCATGGACTTTTATTTTGACGCATCAAGTTAAATGATGTTTTCGTTTATTTTCAACGAAGACAGGAAATGAAATTTTGGCAACATCCTTACAGCAATCCTTTAAAGACATTTAGTTACTTATATGTGGAAACAATAAGTTATCGCTGAGATAATAGTAATTTCTCTTACATTCAGCAATCGTACTACGAAGAAATGAATAAGGTACACACATGAAACAATACCCCTAAGTGTATATGCTTATTTCTTGATAAGTGAAATGTGATGTGAAACTAAAGCTTAGAACGCAGAATGACATAAGTGTCAATAATAATAATAATAATAATAATAATAATAATAATAATAATAATAATAATAATAATAATAATAATAATAATAATAATAATACAAATATAGCAACATTTAATACCCTTTCTTAGAATTCAAATCTCAACGAGACCACGATTTTTCACATTAACATGAAACTCAATATTCTTAACCAATGCTAAGGATTTAAGCCACGCAAACTGGTAAAGAAAATATACGTGGTAAAATAGTCTAATTATTCTTAAAACAGAAGATTGACCAGCTAAAAGCAATTAACGTCTCGGTGTGTAAGACTTAGAGAGACAATCGCAGATTGAAGCTCGTTTAAATCATAACATGTTTTGCGTATGTAGTTAGATAAAAGATTGCTTCAGTCAACTGGTTAAATAATAATTAATCAACCTTGAATAATAAATCAATCAGGCATCTGGAAGGAAACTAGACTACACTACAAATAGTTCCGATTCATGCATTAACGTTATATGTTTTTACGTTATGTCATTGCGTATTTGTGTCATTTTACACTGGAAATTATATTTATAGCTTCTTATTTTATTGGCGAATACGAGTACGTGTTCCAATATAAGTTTCATACCATTGTTCATTTAAAAGCAAATTGTATAATGGCTTTAAAATTGCAACATCTAACAGATCGGTATCTACGCTGACTATTCTTAATGCTTATTTTATTCTAGTTGACATAAAAATATTGCTCTTGAACATTCAAATTAAGCATATATGTGTAACGAAGAATTAACACATGACTAATTTTTCGCGAGGGTTGTCAAATTACATTTCCACCTCTAGAGAAGTTAAGTAGGAATCAGTTAACTAAATCAAACTGATTAAATTATATCTAGTAGACGCCAGCTGGAACCAGGCATGCAATTCGAAGAGCTCGCCAAAAGCCATCGTATAAAAAATGGTCAATACGTAAGTGAATAAATGTGACTTTAAATGTTGCTTTAAAACATTATATATGTGTCATCCCACACATAACCGTTTGTTAACGTCTGTTAACCGGGCGTTCCATTTGCCGACAGAACGATCCAAGGCGGTTACTTGTTTCTAGTCTTGTGTTATGTATAATCTCGTTCTTTGTGTCACCTTTCAATTTAACTGGCAACTGCATAATTTTATCTAGTGACGCTTTAAACTTAAATACAAGTAACTGTTATAACGAACTTTGTCATAGTTTCCTTATTTACTAATTAGAGATGAAACATTAGAGGACGATTGTAATGAGATGTTGTAGCCTGGTCATAACTTTTATATATAAATTAAGTCCAGTTGTTTTCTTTTCCAATTAGGGACACTATAAGGTACAACATCTAGATATAATGAATTAAGTGGCAAGAAAGATTACAGGCAAGGCCAAAGGATTTGTTTACAAAAGCCATATTTATAGTTACTGTTTGAACGATGTGTATAAATTAATGACAATGTCCTGTAAATATAACTGCATATCTTTAAAAAGGTAAACAACACTAGACAAGTGTATATACATTTCGGTACAAAGTGACAAAACTTAAAGATGTAAAATAAAATTAAAATTAGGAAAATACAAGTTTATTGTCTGACTGAAATATAAAATGATCAGTTGTAAATTTAAATAGTAATGTGTGATAGGTCAGATGTTTATTCCACAAATAATAACTTGATATCTTTACTATAGCCATAGTATTGATGTCGGGGAGTAGAAATCCTAAACAAACAGAACTCGAATATCTTACATGCATATCCATCGTTTTTTTTTTGGATGCCGTAGGAAATAATGATTCTTACAATTGTTGCATACTTGTTATAGTCATACAATACATTTACATAAGATCTCATCGTGTAATCATTCAGCACATACGCGACGCTGTTTAAATGCTTGTGGCATGGAATTGATACCACACATACAGAATCTAATGTATCCTTGAAAGGAATGGTTGAATATGTGGAATTGTTAAACACCACAGACGTCTCATAATATAAACATTATCACCACGCTATTTGTGAGTCAAGTCTAAGACAGATGTTCCTGCGTCGTGTCAGAAGGAAACATTATCGACGTTATCGAGACTGAACCTGGATACTATGTTAATTGTTGAGGAAACTTATGAGTTCTACGGAAAGATAGAGCATGTGTTTAATAATTTTTTCAGGCTTGGTGTACGTTTTGAATTGCTGATAAATATTACCATAAAACGCATCATACACGTTTTCTAAAAACTTATTTCTTCCATAGGTGACCTTTGTTTTCGATTAACCTTTCATGAAAAATAATTGCTGTTTACACGTAGGGTTAAGAAGCAGCACCAGTGGCGCCAAATATTACATCCTTGAGAGATTCAGGTTGATCTGTCTCATAATCACATGGAGGTAATAACGCTTTCTATTGTTTTCTTCATTATCAAATATTAAGATAATTAAACAACTCATTTCTCAATTGAAGTTCCGTCAGCTCTAGACAGGGTGTTATTGAGATCTTTACTTGTTAAGCAAAATCTGTTTGGAGTTCCTACCGAAATCATATAGTAATAGTGTTTGTTATTTGGCTCAGGAGTTATGAAACTGGCTCCAGATGTATTCGTTCGTATACATCTAATTAATTACAAAACTAGATCTTTCTCAACTTAAAGGCTCCTCTTGTCCGTCTCTTGGCCGGTCATGGCAATCCTCTTGATAAGCGAAATTCAGCCGGTATGTATTCTTTTGTCGCTTGTTGCTTGGGCCTTTTCCAAGATCTGGCCCAACCTGTTTTACGGTTCAATACTGCCCGATTGCATCATTTGTCTTTACGGTCTTCTAGAAATAAATTGATTATTCCAATTTGATTTATGATCAGGTTATATAAGTTTGGCAGCAGAATCATAATAATCGAATGATGTGGCTCACGAGTCTGGCAGTAATCGGTATTGATGCTCCATTGAACACAATTCGTGTATCGAGGAAGCTTTATTGATTTTCAATGAAATTAAATAAAGTGCATCTCCCCATATTGAGAAAGTTTTAATTAGCATTTACCATGAAGCTAAAAGAAGATAATTGCAGTAAGCACCTGAAGCTCATCCGAATCGTTCTTTCTTAATAAATTATTAAGTTGCTAAATTCCTAGTTATTAAGTAATTTATTCATGCGCAGAGAAAAATAATTGGATGCAACACTTAATACAATTGGGAATGCTTTTATTGCAATATAATCATAACACATTGTTTTGTCAATAACATAATAAATAATGATTTTGATTAAACTAAACTTGCTGGAAATCACTGTGAATATACACAATACACATTGGAGGTACATAGTTTATTGAAAACTATAGGTCATCAGGCCTTATAGTATAGAAAATACATGTATGATCTTTTGACAGTGCATTGTTTAAGTACATTATTTAACCAAATGTGATACCTGCATTCTCATTTATGAACATTGGTGTTCAATTACTAAGGAAACGGATTCTCGAAAAACATATACGTTTACTATAGAAGTAGATTTAGATTATTGATAAGGAACCCTCCATGACTGCTTTCATGTCATAATGTTAATAATATTAACATTATATGCCTTACGCAAACAGTAAAAAATCATGTTTGGATTTTCAACATTTTAGCTGTTCACATTTATGCCACTGTTTCCATCCGTATGTCTGTGTGTCTGCATGTTTACATTTGTGTCATTATGTGCAAAAAAGTGTATGTTTCAGTGAGTGTATAAATGTCTTAAGCAGACCTTTTGAAGATACAGACATCGTTTCGTTTTCTAAACGCATTTAAATACATATTAACATTTTTCACTATTTAGTTTTTCTTCACAATGTGCGCATCGATTGCCAAACAGTTTAATGCGTTCAGTGATTGACTAATCATTTTCCCATGAATTCTTCTGAAAGCGGTCTGCAAAATAAATGATATTTTCACAAAGGTCTTGATGCAAACGACTTACAGAACCGAACGCATAACGTCACTTTTAATCAGACGCGTAAAATCACTTGTCTTCTTTTTGTACAAAACCTCAACATTACGAAGGTCATCTGATCAAGAAATGAAACTGATACTGTATCAAACAATGCCGAATGGAAGCATACATCATACCTGTTTTTAGCTTGATTTAAACACACTTCTATTTATTTATCCATTCACGATGCGCTGTTATAGTTATTGTAAATGATTGAATTTCAGCGAGATTGCAACTACAGTTTTTCCACGGTTTGTCAAGCGGATGAAATGAAACACGATTAACATCATACCTGCACATTGAAACGAGTTTTTTCAGTGCCAATTATTAAAACATAATTAAGTTAAATGTGTTTCGGGGTGGCGACTGTGAGAATTTAAATAGAAAAGCTGTAATATTTCAACTTCGGAGATCATGGAGATTCAGTCGTGAAATTTAAGATAAAATGTAATGCATATAACATGGATATATTATAAAGCGTAGGCACGGCCTAAAGAATGACGTGTTCTTTTTTTTTCAGTCTTGATCAATCTGTGTTTTGCTTAACCATAGTCATAGGATGGTAACACCAAATTCAAAACTGTCATTGAAAGCGATTTATGAACAAACTTCGTGCGCATAATTGCGCTTTATATATAGCTTACGTCAAACGGATCGTGGTTTTGAGCATATGGGCCTGTCTTCGCTAGCGTTCATAAAAGATTTTTATTACCATAGCATACATATGACAACAGTAACGTTATCTTGTACAACCTCGGCCCATTCAAAACTTTTTTACTCGTATTACCTTATTATTCATCATACGCTGACATGGATTGTTATAAATGTATAATCAAGTGAAGTGATTGGACACGTCTGCACTATGCACTCTATCTACCGCATTTACATTTGTCCTTCGACATAAATGTAGCATTAATATAAAGCTAAATAAATGGTTGTCATAACATTAGAAATTAGTAACATTAAAAGCCATCGAAATGTACACAAGATCTCAAATCAGAGCGACATTTTAATATCAAATGTATTACTATTTTTCAGACACATTGCACTATAACTTCCTGACTTTCTGAAGTCGTAGAAGTTTGTGTGTAATCCCTTAAATTGCTATTATTAGTTGCTATGTAGATGCATTGCACAATTTATAGCGGGCGCTAAATCCATGTAAAAACTGATATTTCCTTGTTAATGTAATTTCCCGGGAAAATGCATTTGAACTCGGTACCCTGGCGCGCTTTAAATGTCCCTTTGGTTTCCCTGCATTGTCATTTGCTTTTAATTTAGATGCGACAGTTTCTGATAAATGCACGTATGTATGTGGATAAAATATAATTCATTCTAGGTACATGTGGAACATATAATCTCATTTCGTTAATTGATTCATTGTACTGGTTCAACAATACGCATATACCGCTCTCGCAGTTAGACAAGAGGTGAACTTTTATTTATACGCTCTACTTTTGGGATACTAGTAATCCATGCTTTAAACTATCATTTAAACCATCATTATTAATAGAATAGAATTCGTAGTTTTTAAAAAGTTTTAAGTTACCGGATAATTCCGAGATCACAGTTTAGTTGGCCTTAAAGCTAGATTCCATTATATGGGAATATTTTAATCTTATTCCATCGGAAACCTATGTCGAGAGTTTAACTGAACAGCATAAGGTATTATAATCGACCACAATAACATAAGAATCCAGCTTACGGCCTTACCTTTAAAAAATAATTTTGGTATGTCAACCAGGTTCTAGCCGTAAATATTAGTGCAGTGCTGTACATACATGTAACATCAAATAGTAAAGTTATAGCTGTTCCGTTTCTTGTTTTAAGAGCACATGGAAAGGATCGCTCACTTTACATCAAATAAATACTTGCAATTAAAAATAAATGTTTGACGAGATTAAAGACAAGAGATAAATGAAAGCTGCATGATTGTCCAATGTCATATTGACAAACGCTTGCAATCAAAGTAACAGACTGATTACTTCTGCTTTACTGATCACAATTCTACGGCTAGTTTGTATTGAATATTGAGCACAAAACATGCAGTTGATTTGTATCGTTTTATGAATAAATTAAGTTTGTATGATTGATGGCAAACTCGGATTAATACATCAGCCACAGCGTTCATATTTATTGACTATCCGTAAAAATATTAAAAGCAATATTAGAAATAGGAACATATTATATTTGTGTTTGAATGTTACTTAGTTAATCTTACTCTTGCTGCACAAATATGTTTTAAATACGAATGAATAAAATGTTTTGGCGTTTTAATTTTAATGCAAACTAAAATGATATATGTTATATTCCTAACTAACGAGATAACAAGTCAACATCTAAATAACAGCATCTTTAAAGATTTAAAAAGCATGACCTAAATTTTGAAACAGCAAAATATTAAAAACATTTTGCATTTGTTAAATGAATTAAAAACCTTAATGTGAATGTGTACAACCAATACATTCCATAAAGCTGTATCTACTATGTAATACAATATATTCTTGAAATGAAAAAGACGTCTTAAACATGTATTTATGTGCATAATTGTGATCATACTCTCGACTTTGCACAGTCAGTACGACTTTTCAAACAGTTTTTAATTCCTGAAGTTTTACAACGTTCCGTTAATTCTCCAACATTACGCAGCCATACTGATTAATTGTTAATGCCATTCCTGGATGCATTATTGAAAGCTTGTGTTTCTATCTAGAGACATGTCGATGATAGGTTATTATTGTTACTGACGAATAGACTCTCTTTTTTGCCGCCACCACAATAAGGTCTAATTAATCGAAATTATAATAAAAGTCCTACACAGATGACCTAACTGCATACTGGAATCGCATTCATATTCATGTCCCTTCATATTTTTCTGTACAATTAACGGCCTACTAAGAAAGAACAGATGACGAGTAGACCGGGCTAGGAAGAGCGTTTTTTAAAGTCCGCAAAGCGATAACTTGCAATTATTTGTTTATTTGCACGAATTTACGTTCTAAATAGCCAAAATGAATATTTTCTTGCTTCTTTGTTTATACATTGACATTGTTTAGCTTTATTCACTATCGCATAAAAATAATAGTTAAAGTATTAACCACCAACATTTGTTAAACGTCAAGAGTATATTCGTTATAATAAATATATCTGGTAGGTTTAATTGTACAAGTTCATTCATATCAGTGTTACATTATTTATTGACGCTATTTGCTTTGTTCAATATCATCCGAAACAATACATTATTTCTGTACTGGTGCAATACAACTATCCAGAGATCGTGTGAAAGTTCGGAAAACCACAACTCCTAAATTACAATGGGCATCGAGTTTTTTTTTCTCTGAAGAGTTATCAAACTAATCGGATGCTTGGCAGAGTACACTACACTTACATACTACACTTTACATCACTACAAGTACACTCTTTGGTTTATATGTGCAAAACACATCAATGGCCATTGAAGAAATGAAAAGAAATGAAAAAGTATACTTAAAGTAGATTATATGTATGTCTGCGATGTCAGGAAACCTAGCATATGTTTGACATATCTAACAGCCTCATTGTCCGGAAGATAGATTAGGAATGCTAGGAAATGATAAACTCTTCTTTCTACATGACATCCAGGCTAAAGTTCAAGTGTGCACAATGTCATGACCTGTTGCCATAGTTATTATTATTATTATTATTATTGTTGTTGTTGCTGTTGTTTTTTACATGTATCTTTATGAAAAATTACCATGATAAGACATTGATAAACTGTAAATTGTAAATTGTAAAATACATTCTCTACACACTAAATGTGTTGTTCCGTAAAATATTGATCGTTATTTCGTCTATTTGTTTTTCCATGTCCTTATGTTTCTTTTATTTTTTTCCTTTAGAAAATGTATTTTCTGATACTTATTCAATACATTAATTGTGTTACGTAGTATGTGTTACTCTTTCTAGAAGTGTCTAGAAGCTTTGCACGAATCAGTAAAAGCATTTTAATATAGGCAAAGAAATGCCTATTGGAATCACTCACATTGAATGGACAACATCTAAATACTACAGTTTAACGGTTGATATATGAATTGATATGAGAAGTTACCTTGGATAAAAGCCATGTGTATGTATCCAATTAAAAGAAAAGATTGCAGAACATGTTCATGTTTCTGGTAATTTCTTCACTAAAGAGGCCTACGCAAAAAGCATCTTAAATATTGTCATTCTTAGAGTAACTGTGCTTTGCAGAAGCCGCGTTGTGTAAAATATCTAAATACATGGGTCCAAGCAGTATAAACTTTACACTGTGAAGTGTAACAAATTTAATGAGAAAAACAAATATATTAAATTATTGTCTGTTTTTATTAACGTTAAAATAACTTGCTTATTAACACTTTCAAAAATTTTCGGGATATCCCGCCAAATTGTCGCAATTATGTCATTTTCAGGGCTTTATCGCCGAATACATTTACTATATAAGTGCAAACTCGAATTTTATTCAATTATTTAAAAAAAAATACTGTGGTGTTATTATCTAATCATCCTTTATGGTCACAGAAATTGTTCTCACAGTTTACCGCTTATGAAGTCGGAAATTTATTTGTTATTTACAGTGCTTTTAAACAAATGATATATCTAATTATTACGAGTACAGATGTTTAAATGAGGACTCTCAGCTGCATGAAAACGTAGACTTAATCCTAATGCTCTGTTTAAATGCTTGTCAAATTCTTTACGCAAAGAGACATTGCCCGTTCGCGTCATTTCACTTTAAGTTCGTTGTAGCAAATAGATTAATCCGGACATCGACTTTGATAAATGGTCAGGTTGCCATGGTTAGGTGCTGGTAACAAAGTAATCACGTGAAGGTACACGCGAGTCTGGCGACTACAGGCGTTCTTGCTGTATTGAAATATTTTACACCTCAAAGACGCCATTTTCGATTTCCTTTCAACTTGAGGGATGAAGGGCATCAGTATATCTTGAGAGAAAAATGGATTATATATTTCGGGTAGAGTGATGGTGAAATAAAATTAATTTGACATCAATAACGCAATATCATTTAAGAATAACTAGTATAACTGTAAATGGTTAGCAATAATTATTTATATACATATTTGAATTCTTGTTCACAGCCTTATGAATAAAGAATCTATTTTAAGGGCCGTTATTAAAAGAAAAAGAGACTCAGAGAGACAGAGAGAGAGAGAGAGAGAGAGAGAGAGAGAGAGAGAGAGAGAGAGAGAGAGAGGGTGTGAGAAAGTGAGATAACAGAGCATTTATAATAGTGTAGTGTGATCTCTACATTGTTTTTTCATAGTATACATAGAAACAACTAGGCGTTTTTCGCAACAATAAGAACAACTCTGTGATGAGTCAATAAACAAAAGAGCATGGCGAAGTATACACTTAAACCCAAGATTTGTGAAACGCCTTTGCTTAGCTCTTTACCTGCTGTACATAACCTGTTGACAATATTTTAAATACTGTCTTTCAAATATAAGACGGAATTTGAGAGAAAACTAGCATACTGATTATTATAATGACGAACTTTATTGCACTAGATATATTTATATGAAAGGAAATAGACGTTGTATATAAATACATGTACCCAATCTTAGAGGGTTTATTAGAAAACAAGTGCTATTATTGAAGGTAAAGCATTTGCTACTTCTGTTCTGTACATATACAAATCGACAACTAAATCGTACGAAGCAAACTTTCATGACCCCGCCTATTTTCGATTAGCAAGAACCTAATTACTGAACGTTTTTATTTAGCTTGATGGAAATTCTTTATAATTATTGATAAAGCCCATTAGATGTTATTAAAATGTCTCAAAAGACAAAAATACTTTCATCAGTGAAAATTCGTCAGACGAAATGTTAAACACAATATACATCTTTCATACAAATTCTAGGATATCGTGATGAAATATATATTCATGAGATAACCGAAAATACCAATAATTTCCACCGTCTACTAACCATTCCAGCCACGCCACGTCGGTAAACAAGTTGGCAAATATACCAAACGTTCATGCGTTATTGAAAGCCTTGTCGTTCCCTGGAGACTTGTCGTTGATCGGTTATTATTGTGACCGATGAATAGGCATTCTATTTAGCCGCCACCAGTGAAGACTAGCGGTCGTACTTTGTTAGCGACCTTAATAACGAGTATATTATGAAGATGGAGTTAGTGCACGTTGAAACAAAATTGATATATTTTGCGGCCCCATCCCCTTGTCTGTTACACAGTTTGTCACTACAGAACATCGGCTGAATAGATTGAACGGTTTTGGGAGAGCTGATGGTCGAATCAAGACATGTCTGCAAACGCACATGCAACAGGGAGAGATACATGTACATTGCTAAGGGTATCACAGTGGACAATTGTTACTTACCTGTACCATATGTTGTCACTTTATTTGAAATATGAAACCATTATAGATGTCACAAGGTTTTAAACTAGTAGTATTGGTCGGTATGGTTTCTCATTTCTAATACTTTTCTATATTGACGTTTCTTGCCACTGCAATTAGTTTATATCTCAAAAGAAAATTCAAAAAGACCAACGTGTGCAAATTGAATAATATTGTTTGGATCCGAACGGGCTTGACTTTTTAATTATGCTAATTATGCTAATCGATAAATTTACAACGGTTTATAAAGAAAGATGTCATATGTTTGAGAAATTAGTAATTTGAAAGAACGTATATTTGAAGATTGCATTGAGTTGTAGTAGCATAATAAGAGATTATAAATAGAAATGAAACACACATGTTGAATTGTTTTCGACAAAGAAATATATAATCAGCACTCTTGATAAGATGGATTAATGAGCAAAGTAGATTACCTGTATGGCAAAGGGGAACACAATGTCTCAAGTGCATGTTCTAGCCATGTACATAAAAATATGACAAAGCCCTGTGATAATTGCATTTATTCAAATTAATCAATAAACACATGAACACCCTTTTCAATCCAAAATGCTAAAACACCAAGACGAGTTTTTACACATAATAGAGAAAATTCAAGTTTATGTTCAAGACGAAAAAAAGGTGATTATTTTTTACGTTAAATAATGCTGATAGTGATATGTTCGGATGTATTCTAGAAATAATACTTTGAAAACTTCATAAAGTCATATTGCTGTAGTCGGGGTCTAAAATCCCACAACAAACAAAACTTGAATATGTTTTACGTATTGCAATCGTGTATTGTGCGCGGATCTGCAGTTTTCGCAACCTTAAGATATACGCTACATTTACATAAGATCTGCTCTGATGAATTGTTCTTCGCTTTTATCAGCTACGCAACGAATTAAATAGAAATTGGTATTGCGTATTCAAGATCTAATGAAGCATTGAAAGGAATGGTTGAATATCTGGAATTGAAGACATTGAACGGCACAGACGTCTTATAATATAAGCATTATCACGCTATTTGTGAGTCCAGTCTAAGACAGATGTTTCTGAAACGTGCCAGGAGGAAATATTATCGAGTCTGTACCTGAGTAGTATATCAATGGTAGTGAGATCTTAAGAGTTCTACGTGAAGATACAGTGTTTCATTGATATTCAACTTGTCAGCCACGGTGTATGTTTTAAATAAGGTTTCCCAGGACTCAGTCTCCAGCTTTGATTACTTTTCTGCAGTTCTTACAGTTATTGTAAGGTTTTGTTTCTTACTTGAACAAAAAGACGCAATATGATGCATGTACATATATAAATGATAAATATACAGATGGTAAAAACGATGTTTGTTCTGTCAAAAGATTCAAATGCCAAAGAAAGAGAAAACATATTTTGCTGTTTTACCTATAGTTTACATTCCAAACATCAGTCTCAAGATATTAGTTCACAATCGAAGACTCATAAAGTAATCAAGTAAATAATCAAGAAACTTAACGGTCACAAATATGTGAATGTGTTTGATTTACCAATCTAAATAGAATAGCCTAACATACGCGACTGTGAAGTAACTGCCGGTGCATTCCATCAAGTCATGATGCTAAAGGTATTTAATCAAGTAAACGCTGAATTTAGCGCCCGGTGTAGTGAAATGGTTTACCTTAGGGAGCAACCAGTCACATAGATCTGAACGGCTTAATATTGCACATTTTTTACGAGAAGCTCTACTTTTAATATTTAGCTAAGATACAGGTAAAAAGTGGTAACCGTTTATTATATAGTTAGCGGCCTCGTTAGAAAAGATTAACAGGATTATATTTGCTTTAAATTTTAAATGGTTGAAATTTATTAGTGAAATAAACGTTAAGTTTGGTTTTCAGAACTGTAGCTGTCAATGGACAAATACATAAACATGTTTCAATAACAATGGAAGAGATAGAGACTACGCGTTTCAAAATGTGCTAGCGTAAGGAATTGTAATGAACACATAATTTTTATACATATTCACAACGTCGAACAGACTTATCGTAATGCTCTTTTTCTAAATTTCAAACTGTTTCGTATAATGTGTACCTCTTTCTCTACCCAAAGAAGAAGTAGATAACCCATGTAGACCTTAAGATAAAGTTATTGGGAGTAAAAGTGAAATTAGTACCATTAAACACACAATATATATACATATTTTCTAAGGATTTTGGTCTTCTGTGAGTGCCCATTGTTCTGCATTAACCCCTCATGAATGAATAATTTCTATATGCACATAGGGTTCAATAGCAGCGCCAGTGGCGCCAAATATTACATTGTTGAGACATTCGGTCGATCTGTCTCAAAACTGCCTGAAAATAAAGACGATTACTTTAAGTATGTTGTTCAGTTTATCGCTTCGAACATCCGACTCCTTAGACACTTCAATTGTAAAATATCGAAATACCTAAGCCCATCATTCAAATGAATTCTAGTCTGCTCTTTGAGTTAGCTTGACAAGTACAAAGGAATAGCGCTTTATCTAGATCTTTACTCGATTAACAAAGACTGTTTGCTATTCAAAAGATGAAAATGACTTGCAAAATTGTAAATTTTATTTTATCCATCCAATTTATTCCAGACTCGACCTGCCCGCCTCTTGATAATTCTTGTCAAGTCCACATACATTTGTTTCTCTTAATTTAACAAATTTCACAGGTATATATTCCATTGTTAATTGGTCATTTAGCAATAATCTTACCCATCATTTGCTTGTATAGTCTTCCTGAAATAAATTCATTATTCTAGTTTGATTTATCATAATTTATTTTGGCAGCGGTATCATGATAATAAAATGAAGTGGCTGGCGAGCGAGTCTAGCAGTAGTCGGTGTTGGTGCTTTATTGAAAAAAAAATCACAATTTTAGGACGCTTTACTATTCCTTGAGTTTGAAGAAGTGAATTGACGACCGCATATAATTGGCATCCACCATGAGCCTAAATTAAGACAATTGCAATACTTACTCGAAGCTTTCTTACTTAAGACATAACTTAATTTGTTTTATTAAATTGTTGTTATTTATTCATTGGTAGATAAGAATAGTTGAAGGCAAACACTTAATAGAAATCGAGAATCTGTAAAAAAATGATAGTTTGCTTTCTGGCGATATAATCACATTTTAATGACATTAAAATAACCAGTAATGAGTTTGCGTAAGGAATTAGCGAATTAGCTGTGAATAAGTACAATGCACAATGAACATACACAGTTTATTGACTGCTATAGGTCACCGGGTCATCAGCCTTGATAGTATTGGAAAAGCAAAAGGACATGTATGTGTCTATAACCAGTACGTTGTTTGAAGCTACATTATGTAAAACTGTGATACGCGCATTCTCATTTGTCAACAGTAGTGTTAAATAACTAAAGGAACTGACGCTCGGTTAGCATATAATATTGCTAGAAAAGTAAGAGAAGATGTAGTTATAATGACACAGCATTCAAGACTCGTAACATTTTAAGAATGTTAAGAAATCTGACATTGGTTTAAGCAGGTTACATTGTTAGAAGTTTTGTAATATATGTACACACACACTCTCGACTTTGCACAGTCAGTACGACTATTCAAACAGTTTTTTATTCATGAAGTTTTACAACGTCCCGTTAATTCTCCAACATTACGCAGTCATACTGATTGTTGAAAGCTTGTGTTTCCATCGAGAGATTTGTCGATGATAGGTTATTATTGTTACTGACGAATAGACTCTCTTTTTTGCCGCCACCACAAAATGTCTAATTAATCGAAATTATAATAAAAGTCCCACACAGATTACCTAAATGCGTACTGGAATCGCATTCATATTCATGTCCCTTCATATTTTCTTTACAATTAACGGCCTACTACGAAAGAACAGATGACGAGTAGGTTGGACCAGGCTAGGAAGAGCGTTTATTAAAGTCCGCAAAGCGATTACTTGCAATTATTTGTTTATTTGCACGAATTTACGTTCTAAATAGCCAAAGTTCGGAAAATGACAACTCCTGAATTACAATGCACATTGAGTTTTTTTTTCTCTGAAGAGTTATCAAACTAATCGGATGCTTGGCAGAGTACACTACACTTACATACTACACGTTACATCACTACAAGTACACTCTTTGGTTGATATTTGCAAAACACATCAATGGCCATTGAAGAAATGAAAAGAAATGAAAAGAAATGAAAAAGTACACTTAAAGTAGATTATATGTATGTCTGCGATGTCAGGAAACCTAGCATATGTTTGACATATCTAACAGCCTCATTGTCCGGAAGATAGATTAGGAATGTAAGGAAATGATAAACATTTTTTTCAACATGACATACAGGCTAAAGTTCAAGTGTGCACAATATCATTACTTGTTGCAATAGTTATTATTATTATTATTATTATTATTATTATTATTATTATTATTATTATTATTATTATTATTATTGTTATTATTATTATTATTATTATTACTATTATTATTATTATTATTATTATTATTACAATTATTATTATAATTATTATTATTGCTATTTATCTTTATAAAAATTTGCCATGATAAGACATTGATAAACTGTAAATTGTAAATTGTAAAATACATTCTTTACACACCAAATGTGTTGTTCCGTAAAATATTGTTCGTTACTTCGTCTTTTTCTGTTTCCATGTCCTTATGTCTTTTTTAACTTTTTCCTTTAGAAAATGTATTTTCTGATACTAAAACAATACATTAATTGTGTAACGTAGGATGTGTTACTTTTTCTAGAAGTGTCATAACACAATGCTCAACCACTCCAAATACAAATGTAGCTTTGCACGAATCAGTAAAAGCATTTTAACAGAGGCTAAGAAATGCCTATTTGAATCACTCACATTGAATGGACAACATCTAAATACTACAGTTTAATCAACGGTCGATATATAAATTGATATGAGAAGTAACCTTGGATAGAAGCCATGTGTATGTATCCCATTAAAAGAAAAGATTGCAGAACATGTTCATGGTTCTGGTAATTTCTTCACTAAAGATGCCCACGCAAACGGCATCTTAAATATTGCCATTCTTAGAGTATCTGTGCTTTGCAGCTGACGCGTTGTGTAAAGTATCTATAAATACGGGTCCAAGCAGTATAAACTTTATACTGTGAAGTGTAACAAGTTTAATGAGAAAAACAGCCAAATATGTTAAATTATTGTCTGTATTTAATAATGTTAAAATAACTTGCTTATTACCGCTTTCAAAAATGTTCGGGATATCCCGCCAAATGGTCGCAATTATGTCATTTTCAGGGCTTTATCGCCGAATACATTTAATATATTAGTGCTAATTCGAATTTTATTCAATTATTTTAAAAATTTACTGTGGTGTTATTATCTAATCATCCTTTATGATCACAGAAATTGTTCTCACAATTTACCGCTTATGAAGTCGGAATTTTATTTGTTATTTACAGTGCTTTTAAACAAATGATATATCTAATTATTACGAGTACAGATGTTGAAAAGAGTACTCTCAGCTGCATGAAAACTTAGACTTAATCCTAATGCTCTGTTTAAATGCTTGTCAAATTCTTTACGCAAAGAGACATTGCCCGTTCGCGTAATTTCACTTTAAGTTCATTGTTGCAAATAGATTAATCCGGACATCATCTTTGATAAATGGCCAGGTTGCCATTGTTGGGTGCTGGTAACAAAGTAATCACGTGAAGGTACTCGCGAGTCTGGCGACTACAGGCGTTCTTGCTGTATTGAAATATGTTACGCCTCAAAGGCGGCCTTTTCGATTTCCTTTCAACTTGAGGGATGAAGGGCATCAGTATATCTTGAGAGAAAAATGGATTATATATTTCGGGTAGGGTGATGGTGAAATAAAATTAATTTGACACCAGTAACGCAATGTCATTTAAAGAATAACAATTTTAATCCTATATGGTTACCAATATTTATTAATATACATATTTGGATTCATGTTCACAGCCTAATGAATAAAGAATCTATTTTAAGGACCGTTATTAAGAGAGAAAGAGACTCAGAGAGAGAGAGAGGGAGAGAGAGAGAGAGAGAGAGGGAGAGAGGGGGGGATGGGGTGAGAAAATGAGATAACAGAGCATTTATTAATATGTTTTCCTTGTTATTTGTGGTGTGATCTGTAAATTGGTTTTTCACAGTATACATAGAAACAACTAGGCGTTTTTCGCAACAATGAACCGCAGGCCAGGCAGCTGAGCTATAACTTCAAAATGTATTTTGGAATACTGAAGTGTTTACAAAAGCTAAGCATAAGGATATTTGACAAATTATTTTCTTCATTACAACATAAACCGAAATTTGGAAAGGCACAGGACAAAAGTATTCACATACAATGCAAATGTAAAAGTAAGAACCACTCTGTGATGAGTCAATAAACAAAAGAGCATGGCGAAGTATACACTGAAGCTCAAGATTTGTGAAACGCCTTTGCTTAGCTCTTTACCTGCTGTACATCACTTGTTGACAATATGTTATATACTGTCTTTAAAGTATTAGACGGAATTTGAGAGAAAACTAGCATACTGATCACTATAATGACGACCTATATTGCACTAGATATATTTATATGAAAGGAAATAGACGTTGTATATAAATACCTATACCTATCTTTGTAAATAGATGACAGTCGATTTAATCTTAGAAGGTTTATCAGAAAACAAGTGTTTTTCTTGAAGGTAAAGCATTTGCTACTTCTGTTATGTAAATATAAAAATCGACAACTAAATCGTACGAAGCAAACTCTCATGACGCCGCCCATTTTCGATTAGCAAGAACCTAATTACTGAACTTTTTTATTAAGCTTGATGGAAATTCTTTATAATTATTGATAAAGCCCATTAGATGTTATTAAAATTTCTCAAATGACAAAAATACTTTCATCAGTGAAAATTCGTCAGACGAAATGTTAAATATAATATACGTCTTTCATACAAGTTCTAGGATATCGTGATGAAATATATATTCATGAGATAACCGAAAATACCAATAATTTCCACCGTCTACTAACCATTTCAGCCACGCCACGTCGGTAAACAAGTTGGCAAATGTACCAAACGTTAATGCGTTATTGAAAGCCTTGTCGTTCCCTGGAGACTTGTCGTTGATCGGTTATTATTGTGACCGATGAATAGGCATTCTATTTCGCCGCCACCAGTGAAAACTAGCGGTCTTACTTTGTTAGCGACCTTTATAACGAGTATATTATGAAGATGGAGTAAGTGCACGCTGGAATCAAATTTATATATTTTGCGGCCCCATCCCTTTGTCTGTTACACTTCACAGTTTGTCACTACAGAACATCGGCTGAATAGATTGAACGGTTTTGGGAGAGCTGATGGTCGAATCAAGACATGTCTGCAAACGCACATGCAACAGGGAGAGAAACATGTACATTGCTAAGGGTATCACAGTGGACAATTGTTACTTACATGTACAATATGTTGTCACTTTATTTGAAATATGAAACCATTATAGATGTCACAAGGTTTTAAACTAGTAGTATTGGTCGGTATGGTTTCTCATTTCTAATACTTTTTCTATATTGACGTTTCTTGCCACAGCAATTAGTTTATATCTCAAAAGAAAATTCAAAAAGACCAACATGTGTAAATTTAATAATATTGTTTGGATCTGAACGGGCTTGACTTTGTAATTATGCTAATTATGCTAATTATGCTAATCGATATATTTACAACGGTTTATAAAGAAAGATGTCATATGTTTGAGAAATTAGTAATTTGAGAGAACGTATCATATGAAGATTGCATTTAACTGTAGTAGCATAATAAGAGATTATATATAGAAATGAAACACACATGTTGAATTCTTTCCGACAAAGAAATATATAATCAGCACTCTTGATAAGATGGATTAATGAGCAAAGTAGATTACCTGTATGGCAAAGGGGAACACAATGTCTCAAATGCATGTTCTAGCCATGTACATAAAAATATGACAGAGCCCTGTGATAATTGCATTTATTCAAATTAATCAATAAACACATGAACACCCTTTTCAATCCAAAATGCTAAAACACCAAGACGATTTTTTACACATAATAGAGAAAATTCAAGTTTATGTTCAAGACGAAAAAAAGGTGATTTTTTTTTACGTTAAATAATGCTGATAGTGATATGTTCGGATGTATTCTAGAAATAATACTTTGAAATCTTCATAAAGCTATATTGCTGTAGTCGGGGTCTAAAATCCCACAACAAACAAAACTTGAATATGTTTTACGTATTGCAAACGTGTATTGTGCGCGGATCTGCAGTTTTCGCATCCTTAAGATATACGCTTCATTTACATAAGATCTGCTCTGATGAATTGTTCTGCGCTTTTATCAGCTACGCAACGAATTAAATAGAAATTGGTATTGCGTATTCAAGATCTAATGAAGCATTGAAAGGAATGGTTGAATATCTGGAATTGAAGACATTTAACCGCACAGACGTCTTATAATATAAGCATTATCACGCTATTTGTGAGTCCAGTCTAAGACAGATGTTTCTGAAGCGTGCCAGGAGGAAATATTATCGAGTCTGTACCTGAGTAGTATATCAATGGTTGCGGAATCTTAAGAGTTCCACGTGAAGATAGAGTATTTAATTGATATTCAACTTGTCAGCCACGGTGTATGTTTTAAATAAGGTTTCCCAGAACTCAGTCTTCAGCTTTGATTACTTTTCTGCAGTTCTTACAGTTCTTGTAAGGTTTTGTTTCTTACTTGAACAAAAAGACGCAATATGATGCATGTACATATATATATGATAAATATACAGATGGTAAAAACGATGTTTGTTCTGTCAAAAGATTCAAATGCCAAAAAAGGAAAAAATATAACACCGATTTTGCTGTTTTACCTATAGTTAACACTCCAAACATCAGTCTCAAGATATTAGTTCACAATCGAAGACTCATAAAGTAATCAAGTAAATAATCAAGAAACTTAACGGTCACAAATATGTGAATGTGTTTGATTTACTAATCTAAATAGAATAGCCTAACATACACGACTGTGAAGTAACTGCCGGTGCATTCCATCAAGTCATGGTGCTAAAGGTATTTAATCAAGTAAACGCTGAATTTAGCGCCCGGTGTAGTGAAATGGTTTACCTTAGGGAGCAACCAGTCACATAGATCTGAACGGCTTAATGTTGCAAAGTTTTTATACGAGAAATCGTCAGCTCTTCTTTTAATATTTGACCAAGATACAGGTAAAAAGTGGTAACCGTTTATTATATAGTTAGCAGATTCGTTAGAAAAGATTAACAGGATTATATTTGCTTTAAATTTTAAATGGTTGAAATTTATTAGTGAAATAAACGTTAAGTTTGGTTTTTAGAACTGTATCTGTCAATGGACAAATACATAAACAGGTTTCAATAACAATGGAAGAGATAGAGACTACGCGTTACAAAATGTGCTACCGTAAGGAATTGTAATAAACACATAATCTTTACACATATTCACAACGTCGAACAGACTTATCGTAATGCTCTTTTTCTAAATTTCAAACTGTTTCGTATAATGTGTACCTCTTTCTCTACCCAAAGAAGAAGTAGATACCCATGTAAACCTTAAGATAAAGTTATTGGGAGTAAAAGTGAAAATAGTACCATTAAACACACAATATATATATACATATTTTCTAAGGATTTTGGTCTTCTATGAGTGCCCATTGTTCTGCAGTTATCCCTCATGAATGAATAATTTCTATATGCACATAGGGTTCAATAGCAGCGCCAGTGGCGCCAAATATTACATTGTTGAGACATTCGGTCGATCTGTCTCAAAACTGCCTGAAAATAAAGACGCTTACTTCCTTTTTGTTTCTTAACGATTGCTTTAAGTATGTTGTTCAGTTTATCGCTTCGAACATCCGACTCCTTAGACACTTCAATTGTAAAATATCGAAATACCTAAGCCCATCATTCAAATGAATTCTAGTCTGCTCTTTGAGTTAGCTTGACAAGTACAAAGGAATAGCGCTTTATCTAGATCTTTACTCGATTAGCAAAGACTGTTTGCGGTTAAAAGGATAAAATGACTTGCAAAAATGTACATTTTATTTTATCCATCCCATTCATTCCAGACCCAACCTGGCCCCCTCTTGATAATTTTTGTCAAGTCCACATATATATGTTTCTCTTAATTAAACAAATTCCACAGGTATATATTCCATTGTTGATTGGTCCTTTAGAAAAATCTAACCCATCATTGCTTGTATAGTCTTATTCATTATTCTAGTTTGATTTATCATAATTTTATTTATTTATTGCCAGCAGTATCATGATAATCAAATGAAGTGGCTGGTGAGCGAGTCAAGCAGTAGTCGTTGTTGGTGCTTAATTGAAAAAAACATTACAACTTTAGGACGCTTTACTTTTCCTTCAGATTGAATGAAGTGTTGCCTCTCTGAATTGACGACCGCATATAATTGGCATCCACCATGAGCCTTAATTAAGACAATTGCAATACTTACTCGAAGCTTTTTTACTAAAGACATAATTTAATAAAATTTTGTTATTAAATTGTTGTTATTTATTCATTGGTAGATAAGAATAATTGAAGGCAACACTTACTTGGAATCGAAAATTTGTACATAAAAGATAATTTGCTTTATTGCGATATAATTACATTTTACTGACATTAAAGTAAGCAGTAATGAGTCTGCGTAAGGAATTATCGGCGACTCGTTGTGAAGAAGTATAATGCACAATATACATACACAGTTTATTGACTGCTATAGGTCACCGAGTCATTAGGCAAACAAAAGGACATGTATTTGTCTATTACCAGTACGTTGTTTGAAGCTACATTATGTAAAACTGTGATGCCTACATTCTTATTTGTCAACAGTAAAGTTAAATAACGAAAGGAACTGACGCTCGGTTAGCATATAGTGTTGCTATAAAAGTAAGAGAAGATATAGTTATAATGACACAACCTTCAAGACTGTTAACATTTAAAATGTTAAGAAAACTAACATTGGTTTTAGCAGGTTACATTGTTAGAAGTTGTGTAATATATGTAGACACACACGCACACACACACACACACACACACACACACACACACACACACACACACACACACACACACACACACACACACACACACACACACACACACACACACACACACACACTTTTATATATAACAGTAGCATAAACATAAAAAAATCTCGTGAGTGTGTACAGTTTGGCCGTTTTAAAACTTCATTAAATCGATTTTGGTACGTGTTTTTTTTCACGTTATCCGCCGTACTGTGATGTCGTTTGTGATTGTTGTCTGACCTATATACTATAATAAGCCATATTTACATGGACCGTTAGACAAAGCATTAACACAAACTTAATAAGTGGATTGTGTCAATTAAGTGTGCTTTATCAGTTAAAGTCATTAAATAGTATTTTATTAAAATGTACTATTGGTAATAAATCTACAAATATTTTAATGCCAAAAGTATTATAGTTTTCAAAATAGTTTGCATTATAATTTCTTGAGGTCGATTGAGTTCTGTTTAATAATTTTAATTGCTATCATTATGTGCGATGTAGATGTACACATAAATGCCGCAACAATTGTAACGGGAGCGAAACGCATGTGAATGTATGTATTTCAATTTCATTATCCCGATGGCATGCATTTAAACTCGTTACCATGGTGCACTTTAAATGTCACTGCGGTTTTCCCTGCATTGGCATTCGCTTTTAATTGAGATTTGAAAAAGGTCCGTTAAAAAGACGTATCGATTAGGACAATTGAAAACATGCTTTTATACTACACTCGGACTCTCGCAGGGAATATTTGTAGACATGATATAAATTAGTAATTTAACGCGCTGAATAAAGATAAAATAATCAAACTAATTCGGACGAAACAGAAATTTGAAATGTCAATAGTTATAATACGACAAACATGTCCCAATGTCATAAAGGACATTGAGACTCCTTCACCAGATACACTTTTGTCTGTATGCATGCATTGGGTATTTTTCATTTTTTTAATTTAATCCCATGTGCATTCTTGACCCATGTAATATAGCAAATGTATTATATAAATTATATAAACGTAACATATAAAGTCCAGTGCAGACAATGGACATTTTTCATCACATGTCAATCCCGAGACAAAAAAAAACAACACAATAATTCAATTACCTCGTCCCGAATTGTGTAGCGCAAAAAGGTACATAGAGTGATGGCATTTATAGCAGCCTGACTATTGGCTGGATATATACATGTTGCTAATAACATTTGTTCTAAGTACACCATTTTATGTAAGTTCCTTAATTGGTTTATTGTAGCGTTTTAGCAATACTCGATGTTTGAAGGATTGATAGCGAACACATATGCAGAAAAAAGGTGTAAAAATGGCCAACAGACAAAGACCCCTCAAGCAGTAGAAAAGTCGTTGACTTTTATTTTAAGGCTCACGAGACAACACATTTTAATGATATTAGTGATAGAAATAATGCTTAGTCATTGGTTTTGTACATGTTATCTGGATGATCATCTTTCATTCGCGATCACAGTTTAGTTTACCGAATGATCGAGATGCTAGAATCCATTATTTATTGCAAGTGAAATACCTTTGTCCTGTGCCTTTTCGGAGTTTGGTATATGCTGCAATGCTCATAGGACTTTTGATATATTCTCATTTATGGAAGTATTCTAATCGTATTCCATCTGTAACATTTCGACCCCATTTTTAACATCGCACAATATTAGAAGCGAACACGATGACTTAAGAATCCTATTACAAAATCAAGTTCACTGCCTTACCATTCATAACTTTTCGAAAATCATTTTAATTCTTGACAATATTGTTTGATTGTACATTTAATTTTTGCGCTATCGTACTTTTATGCTGAACCTGTTTCTCGCCTTTGAAAAATGAAGATGAATTAAAGCATATGGATTTAAATAAAAAAAAACTACAGTCAAACAATCCTTGAACAGCTCTTGACACCGTAACTACCAAATTAAGGAATGAATACTCGAACAATTTAGGCGCATCACTAATTAAATACTACTACAATTTCCATCAAAACGGAAAACAAATTCGAAGTAAGAATGCGTTCTCATATTCTTACAATCATGTGCGAGTAAATTATTTAATTACCCACCCTTACATTTCTGTGGTGCTCTTCATTTTGCACTATAACAATTTCCGTTTTATTGAGTTGTGTCCCTAAAGTTTAGCATAATCTTTTTATTTCCATCGGATTGGAATTGGTTCTGCGCGCAAGTGTTGTATTTTAGCATTACATGGGGAATTTTGAATGCAAGATAACAAAAATATTATTGCATTATTATTATTTTTACGCCACACGTGATGCAAAATTTAAAATTCCAAACATATCATATTTCCCACGTCTATACACAAATAATTTTACAGTTTTGTGGATTTAAGATTTATCAACGAACATATTTTTTGTTTTAAATTCAGCTCCATAGCTGTATAGTACTGGTTGTGTCAGTTATCTCTGTATTATTATCGTCTTACTGGTCTTTCTGTACTTTTGCTCAGTTCTAAAGTAAAAATATAAACACCTATTGTCGGCATATACAAATTGTTAACGAAATGATTGGAATAACACATACAAGCGGGCCTTTGAAATTCACAACATAAAATTAATTTTGTTTTGAAGCCATAGAAGGTCACATAAGTAATTTAATTAATAAATTCATCTCACAAACACTTCAACAGAATAGCAAATTATTCAATTTATTCTCGCTAAGTTATATCTCCCTTTCTCGCCATTTTACAACATACTTACATGCTGCAACGTCCAGACATATAAAATTGTAAGTTGAATTAATGTTTTACCAAACCATGATGCTATGGTGATTTAATCACACAAAGACAAGAATGAGCCGCCAGAGTGGGGACTCGCCAGAAAATGAATGCTTCAGGAGTGACCAGTGAACATACATCACTCGGGTTTCGACGGGATAATGTTACCGATCTGGTTTGTATACGACTAGTCATCGGCTCTTAATTCAATGACCTAGCGCCTCTAGTTAGGATATAGACCAAAGTACGGAAAGAAAATTAGAAGACGTAACCAATTTTGTAACCATTCATACATTTATACATTACAAGTTTAACTGAAAAATGAAACGGTACCAATTAAAAAGGAAACAGTTTTCATTTCTGCAGAATTTAACTTGCCTTCACCGCTTAACCTACAGTTTTTGTTTCTGACATAACACCACGCCAAGACCCATCATCAGAAAAGGCTGGACATTTTTATTAAATAAATTAATGACTTTTTCAACGAAGATTTGAGCATTAAGGTACTTTCAAACAGAAGTTTTAATATTTCAAACCTTTGTTCTCTATTGTTTTTGTTCAGTGATCCCTTTTTACCGCCAATAAATATTTACTTTTATATGTGTGTGTGTGTGGGGGGGGGGGGGGTATTTGGGAACAGTGACTCATGTTTTAGGAGCGTACGGCGTGTAAATTCCTCCGCCGCCACTGAAATCTGTATCAGTCCAATGTCGTAAAAAGGTCTAAAGTAGATCTGGACACACAACAAGTGAAAACATTGCAGGTTCAAACATTGAGTATCATAATTTTGTTGTTGATGAGTAGTTCTTTGCAACCTGTTCCACCCTCCGCATCGAGTCGGAATATTTGTAAATGTATGATGACCTTTCTTTCTGAATTTATTTTCTCATCTGTTGTCGTTAGTATATAGGAGTTTAAGCTAAAGATGTCGACTTAATTGCCTTATTTACGTCACTTTACAATAAAGAATAGTGGTGTATCATTGGACTTAATTCGTAACACAATAAGAACATATTAAATAATTAGTAAATTATTACAGAATTTTGTTGCATACATGTTCCACTCCATGCAATTGTGCTAAAAAAAAATAAGTATTGCTCAAATAAATTAGAAGCATGATGTCATTTTAGGCGGAGCGTTTAGTAAAGGTTAAATCATACGGAATTATTTGCTCTTTAATCGCTTCACAGGGGTAACCTTGAGATGGGCAGTTTTCAGAATTCCGTAGTTTTATGGAACTTACGTTTACCATGGAGTCAAATTTAATTACAATGGATGTACACCACACACTCGTCCTTGTGATTTACTAATATACGTATTATTCATCAATGGCTAAAGGTTAATACATCTTCTTTACAACATCATATAAGATTTCAAAGAAAACCATGACATAAATTTTGAAACAACACATTTCTAAACTCGTTTGCATTAAACAAAACATTAGTAAGGCCGCTAATAATATTTGTAAAACGAATTTGCTGTGAATTTGTACTATATTATCAAACTACAATTAATCCGTCTAGCTGTATCTACTATTGAATATGTTCTATTATTGAAATTTTAAATAAGAAAAGGTCTTAAGACAAAGAAATCGCAACGATATAATTATCATTATATACTTTACTATACACAGTCACCATGACAAATCAACTAATTTTGCCTTTGTCAACTGGTAGATAAAATTTAAATATCTGTGGAAATTTTGATAGGACCTTTTCTTATTTACCTATTCAAGTCTTAAATGGTCCCATTAATTTTCTAAGATAACGCAGCCTTTACTGATTTTTTGTTATTTCTATTCCAGGACGAGAAGGTTTTTACAGCTTTTTCTAAAAGGTAAGTTGGAAAATGATTTTAATGAGATATTTCCGCTGTAATTTTCTATTGTTACTGAGTCTATGTTGTTTTTTACTATGTTGTTGTTTCTTTGCTTTGTACAGGACTTTAACATCGACACTCTACACACGGGGTTAATATAACAGCAAGCATAACGCAATCAGATGGCCAAAGACAAGAATTACCAAGTTGTGTTTGAACGAGCCATACAATGGAGATTCTGATGATGAACAATTGTAAAGTCTAAGTTAACGTTATATTTCTTATCTTCAAAGAGATTCCTAAGTAAAGAGTCTGTTTGCAAGCGTATTTATATTTAATGTCTATATTGCTTACACCAATTAGTAGAGTGAATAAATTCCAAAAGACTACTACCAATAATGCGTTCTTACATAAGAAAACATATATTATGCCATCTGTAATAATATGTACAGTATGATTTAGAGAAATTATCAAACCAGCAGTCAAATAATACCCATCGTCTACTAGACATACACATCGTAAAACGTAAATGAATAAGTTGGCAAATGTAACACCAATACGGTATTATTAAATGCGGGAGTTTCCACTGAGACTTGTCGTTAATGGGTTATTATTGTGACTGATGAATAGACTCTAGGTTCTATGTTTGCCGCCACAAAAAAGCCTTATTAACTGACATTATAATGGATATCCTACACAGTTGGCCTAAGAATGGCCGGAAACGCATTTAGTCTTTATTGTCCCTTCGCATTGTTCTTTACAATTCACGGTCTGTCCTGACAGAATCAATGATGTGTACGTAGACGATACCAGGTTACGGAGAGCGTTAGGTAAAGACCGTAAAGCGAAAACTTTGCCCTTACTTGTAGCATGAGTCATTGTGGGTGTAGTTGCTTAGTGAGAATTTAAAACGCCTTTGCTTTTCTGGTTTGAGAAAAGCACTTCAAGAATTCCAAAATACACCGATTTGTTTATGGCTGTGTGATTACTCTTGTCCACATCTTTGTTTGAAAAATGCTGTTCCTTTGTTTAAATAATTTTATCTTTTGTATAAAAACACGAAAGATTTTTATGAGTCTTAAAACTAATATTACATTTTGGACTATCTATAGACAAAGGCAGATTTAAGGTAAATTAAATGTAAAAGTGATAAAAACACTAAGGCGAGTAATTACAAGTACAGAGAAAGGCATTAACAGTTACCGCCTTGGAAGGTCAGTTAAGTAAATTTGGGAAAGTCTATATCCAAAATTATAATGTGCAAACAGAGTCAGAGGAGGAACTTCGAAAGGATACTCTGGATAATATGGATAATATGGATAGCAGTGCCTAAAACAGAATCCCGATTACACTTTGCCTGATCTATACGGTAGCATACCATGTAATGTTCTGTAATTTCAAACAGAGAGATGTTTACATGTAGTATTGTATCACAACATATATAGTAAGAATGTTTAAACAAGTATCCTTATGGTATGTTTATATGTTTTAAATAGCTAAGATGAAAATAGCATTGGTTGACTATATTTACTGTCGCATGATAACGACCTTGAAGCAGTAATAGTCAAAGTTATATTTATCATAACAAATAAATGGTAAGTTTAATTGCACTTTATCTAAATCTCATATTTATATCAATTTATTACAGTAAGTATTTACAGACACAATTTTCCTGGTTCAGTATTATTCCCCTAATTACTAATTTTATCTGGAATAGTGTAACACAAGTAGTCCGTGGTCGCTTTATAGTTAGGAAAATGACAACTCTTAAACTACAACGGCAAACCAAGTTCTGTGCAAAACACATAAATGGTCATGGCGAAAATGAAACGTGTATAATAAGTGAAAACTATATGCATGTCTGCGATGTCAGGAAACCTAACTTTTTTTACATATCTAACTGCGTCATTGTCCGTAAGATACAATGTGTATGTAAGGAATTGCCTAACAGTTATGCGTACAGATTTTGAATGGAATTTATGCCATTTGCTTTCTATAATCAGGTACTGCTGTTACATGTAGATGTGACATAACGGTTAATGATTAATTGTGAATAACTAATTTGCCAGCACGTGTTCACAATTATACGTCATGTTACAACTGATTGAATAAACAAAATAATTATATTCATTTTATTTTAATATAAATAACGACGACTTGACCTTGGTCCAGATTTTGCTGGTTAAAACTGTCAACATAAACTCAAACCTTTGACTTTGATATGCAGTATGGTAGCATCATTGAAGAATGTCCTTTTGTATGCCGATACCTACACTTACAAAGACTGTTTTTTTTAAATTTATATCAACATGGAAGTCAATCAGAATGTTTAAAAAAAAATAATAGTATGTCGTTTGGTTAGCTTTCCTAAAAAAATAATGTAAGTCTAAGAGTTTTGGCAGGAAGTTTAAATTTTGACTTTTAATAATAATAATAATAATAATAATAATAATAATAATAATAATAATAATAATAATAATGATGATGATGATGATGATGATGATGATAATAATAATAATAATAATAATAATAATAATAATAATAATAATAATAATAATAATAATAATACTTATAAAACATATTTATAATGCTACGGAACCTGCGCTGCTTTTGCTTGAGTTCTCATTGCATAATATTCAGTCATTCTCTATTGGCTTGCCCGAATCAGTAAATTTAAATGAACCGACTTTAAAAGTAGTGAAGACCTGCTTATTGGAAACACACACATGCATTGGCTATTATCTAAAGAGCTTAAGTTTAATCAAATATCGATAGATAAGTTGAAACGAGAAGTAACTGAAAACATTTTAGGAGAAGCCAGATATATATCTCATACTATTCTTCTTATATCTATTATATCTTTTTTAAAGCAATACATAACATTACATTACATGTATCAGCCAATTTATTCTCTAAAGTGACACAAGCATGCTGTAACTAACATTCTTTGCATATGCGGAATTCTAGGATGACTACATGTTTTATTGTTATATTGTTGGTTGATATATTTGTTGCTTATCAAACAGTGCGTTAAAGTCAATCGGGGATTTATATTAAATTATTTTACAGAAAATGCTGCGCAAATATTGTCACTGGTATGTACCTTTGGACTGGTTAGTGGTGCTTTGGTGGTTCTTTCCATAATTTCTCGGGATTTGAACAAAATTAGGCAATTGTCGCTATTCTTTCATTACTGTTGAAGTGTCATAAATATATTAGGAAATAAAAACAATGCAGAAAATCAAATCAACAAAAACAAATATTTTATTGATATAAACTTCCTTATTGCTGCAATGCAGTGCGCGCATTGTATGAACTGAGCTATTCATCATTTTCTGGAAAATGTTGTACTATGTACTTTTCATTGAATCTGTCCGTGTGCTAAATATTTGCTTTTATAAAACGGTTTTAAATTTGAATATTTACTGACATTTCATTGTTGCAGTTTAAATCGGCGTATTTGGTGTCAACGATTTATTAAAAAATGAAAGCCATGAACTCTTGTATATACAGATGCTTTGCGTTGTGCAGAGGGTCTTTAAAGACGGGTCCAAGCAATAAAACATTTTCACTCTGAAGTGTTATCCGTTTAATAACAAAAACAAATGTTGGGGATGTTGTAAAATTAGCTTGCTGATTTACACTTTACACTGCTTTTAAACATAATTATGATAAGAAAATATATTTCAAACGGACCTTTAAAGTCATTGCAATAAAAAGATTAGTATAAGTCCGGACATGTTGGTTTGGCGCTGGTAGAAAAGTTATCCTATGAAGTAGCTCGCTAGTCTGGCAGGGGAAATCTGCCTTGCCGTACTAAAATATTTCTAGCCTCAAAGAATCATTTTCCTATGTCCTTTCAACTTGAGAAATAAAGTGCATCAGTCTATCTTGAAAGAAAAGTGGATTGGGGGAGGGGGTGGGGGGGGGGTGGGGGGGTCAGGTGTCGTACATGTGTATAATTGTATAATGACGACCTAAATTGCACCTAGATATATGTAAAGTTTTATGAAAAGAAACAGCTGCTGCGTACAAATGACCACAGTCGGCTTAATCCTTTAAACGTTATTCCAAATCAAGTGATAGTTTTAAAGATAAACATTTGCTTATTCAGTGGTAAAAATATAAAAGTAATACTCACTTTGCAGATTCTTATGACGCCGCTCATTTTATATATCTATAAATGGGCGTTTTTAGATTAAGGATTTTTCTTCAAGGTTACGCCTAAATCAAATTTATTACACTTTCTCAAAACCTAACCTATATCAGTGAACATTTGTCAGACAGAAAAAATACAATGCCTTTTTTTCTTCCTACAAATTCTTAGATATCGTGATCAAATATATATCCGTGATATAACCGAAAATTCCAAAATTTCCACCGTCTACTAACCTTTGCAACCATAACCACGTCGGTGAACAAGTTGACGAATGCAGCAATCTGGAATAATGTATTATTGAAAGCCTCAGTTTTCCCTGGAGACTTCTCGTTGATCGGTTATTATTGTGACCGATGAATAGACTCTCCATTTTGCCGCCACCAGTAAAGACCTTATCAATCGTACTTTGTTAGCGACCGTAATAATGAGTATACTATAGAGATGGGATTAGTTAATACTGAAAGCAAATTTATATTCATTTCGGCCCATCACCTTGTCCTTTACACTGTTTGTCAATAGATTGAACGGTTATGCAAAAGTAAATGATGGATGCATATCTGCAAACGCGCATGCAACATGGAAAGATAGATACATTGCTTGTGAAAGCACTATGCAAAGTTGGTATATACATTACTTTTTGTTTTTGAAATTAATAGCCATTACATATATGTCTGCAAAAGCTTTTTCATCTGTGTCATTGTACTCTATGGTTTCTAATTACAGACTTTTCTAATTCCGCGTTTCTTGCCAGTGTAATTAGTTTCTGTCAAAACAATAAGAAAGTTAAAAGAGACAATCGTTTGTGTTTAATATTGTCTGGCACCAAATGGATTGTAGTTTTTATTATGATTATTGGTACGCTTTCATCACTGTTTATTTAGCTCGCATGTTAACTATAAGACGTGTGGAATGTAAAAATGTAGGGGGGAATTTGCTTTGGCCTATGAAGTTGAATATAATTCGTCAAAACAAAGGCAGATAGTTTTAACAAAAACAACATTGGTCATCATATGATATGGACGAGAATTTTCAGACGCATAAGCAAATGACCACGCACTTATTATATTTTGAACGAAATACAAAAAAATAGAATAGGTAATAAATATTGCAGTAATGTATGTATAGCTATGAACTATTACTAGTAAACACGTGCCTTTTTGTATCCTAACATCTAATTTAACGCCTGCTTGAGTCTGACTTAAATAAAAGAAAGACTTCTAATTTAAGAAAACTGATAAGCTCAGATAAAAACCCGCTAAAAGGATAAGGAAATGCTTATGTTTTCAGTTAATCACATCCAATTGACTAGTTAAATAGAAAAAGGACATTAGACGTTACAAATAATTTCGTTTCAGAATCATGTCATATTTCCTTATTGATGTTTACAATAATGTTGCGTAGCGGTCGTAACATATATCCCCGTATGCTCACAAGTCATATTTCATCGTAAATGATTATGCATTTGGGGTCCTTTTTCATTGCCAATCAGAAAAACAGACACTTTATATATTTAAAAATACGTTGTTTTTTTCAAATTTAAGTTTAACACTTTATTATCTAAAAGTTTCTAGTGGTATAGTTTTAACAGTGCAATATCTAATGAGTTATTGTTTAGCTTGGATGTTTTTAATTCTTGCCCTATTCTATTTGATATATCAATATTTCTTTTGAACATGTACGTTAAGCAAATATGGGAAACGATGAAGATGACATATGGCATATGTTTTCCTCGCGTGTGTTCAGTAGAACCAGTTAATTCGCTTAAATCGATTAAATGTAATTAGTGCTGGCTGAATGTAATCAAGGCTATGAATGGCTCCCCCAAATACATCGTTTAAGAAAGTTTCGATATGTAAGTGGATAATTGAGGCTTTGTATGTTGGTATGTAAGGCATATATGCAATTCATCTCACAAAGAGACATTTGCTTAAGTCTGTAAATCGGGTAAAGTTAATTATATAACACAGTATGTTGATGCATAACCTATAGTTAACTTTATTACTGATAGGCCTTCTAACACATCCACACATCGGTCTTCAGAAATAAGTTCAAATTCTACACGGTTGGTAAACGAGTAAATTAAAAAAGAGAAACTAAATTTTCAAAGTAACAAATTTGTAGAGGTATTAAGATAAAGTAAGGTTAAGCGAATCTTAAAAAAGCCCCAGCTAACGGGATATACGCATGGTAATCGTGCTTGACAGTCATACAAGAAGTCGGTGATTCGACAGACACACACAGCTAAATCATTTAAAACTATTTCGAACAATATATACATCTACTTACAGCTTTAAAATAGTAACATCAATCTGAGAATAGTTAGCTTGAACAGTTTAAGTCCCGCCTTCCTTAACACAATTTAAATTGCAAGTGATGTGCTAGTGACAAATAGTACCATAAAACACACCGTACACATTTTCTAAACAGCTATTTCTTCCACGAGTGCACCTTGTTCTCTATAAAACACTCATGAATAAATAATTTCTATTTACACTTAGGGTTAAAGCAGCACCAGTGGCGCCAAATATTGACTTTGGGATCGATATATGTCATAACTGGCGGAAGAAAAATACGCTTTCTATTTTCGGTTTTGTTTCCGTCCCGATTACTAATGTTCATTCTGCTCATTGAGTTCGAATAATAAATTATAATTTTACGAAAGTCTTGATGGACACCACTTACAGAAAAAAAAACGTCCATAAAGGCCCATTAATCAGAGGCATCCCTTAACTTATAGTATTTATTTGTCAAAAGCCTTAACATTCTAAAGGTTATATGATTATGAAGTGAAGCTAATATTATAACTAACAATGGCGCACAATGGAATATATCATACCTGTTTTAATTTATACACAAACTGATCCTTTTCAACTCGTGCGTTCTTCATTGTAATTGGAAATGATTGATTGACATCGAAAAAACAGCTACCTTTCTTTAATGAAGATAGTTATTCTGCTCACATATCTATAACGGAGTTCCTTTAGTGCCAATACTCGATGGTCATCAAATATTGCGATTTGACGAACTGTAAATAGCACAAATAACACAACAATATTTAAACACGGAGAATCAAGGACGACAGGCTCGCCAAGTTTCATAAACGTATATGAGTTGAAATGGTAATAGTGGAAATGCATCTTACAATGTTATTTCAAGCGTACGCATGACCTTAAGCCTAAGGGATTTTAAGTAAGGATTAATTTGATAGTTTTTGTTAAACCATAGACACAGGATGGTAACACCACACTCTGGACTGTCATGCCAGCCTTGAAGTGTCTCATGTACACAGTTCGTGCGCATACTTGTAAGTGGTTATCTAATATCACTCAACACCAACTGATCATGGCTTCGAGCTTATGAGCCTGTCGTATGTCGTGTCTGAATGTTCAGATTTCATGTACGTTTTCTTGTACCGTAGCAAGAACCTAATAACAGTGGCATGAGCGCTCTTTACATAGGTATGTTTTAATTACCCGCCATTCTCTGATAGGGTTTGTAATATAATCAAGATGTGATTGTTTATTTTCTGAACTATAGACTATATTTACCTATATTTACCTGGGTCGTTAGACAAAGCATAAAACTAAATAAAGGGATGTTATAAGTAAAACATGCTATGACAGTAAAAACTATTTAAAGGCCTTTTTTTAAATGTACACATCTCAAATCAGTGTAACAGTTTAATATCAAACGAGTTTCAAGTTTCGAAATATTTTGCACTATAACTTCCTGAGGTCGAATACATTTTTGTTTATCCTCTAAATTGCTGCTTATGTACGAAGGGGATATACACAGAAATGTCACATTTGGAAAGGGTACAAATGCATGTGAAAGCTTATATTTCCATTACATCGAAATATCCCTGGGAAATGCATTTGAGTTCGGTTTAATGGTACCCTGTATCTGACACTTCGGTTTTCTCTGCATTGTAATTTCTATTTATTTAAATGTTGCAGGTCTTAATAAAATGGCGTATCAACTATATTGAGATATATGAAAAAATAAGTTCGGTATTTCACTAGATGTATATGTAGACATCATGTAAAGAAGAAATTTGTTTTGGTGACTATGAAGAAAGAATTTATTTGGAAGAACAGAATATGTAATTATACCAAGATCAAAACGCCCCTGGTAAATCACACTGACTGGTGTTCAACTTTTTCCTTTTTGTATGCATGCATTTTGTTATTTTTCACTTTTCAATTTAATCACAGGTACATGTTCTACTCACGACAGATAGAAAATGTATTTTGAAAATTAAACGTAAAATATATGGACCATGGGCAGACTAGGGACACTGCTTCGCACGTCAGTCCCTAGACCAAAATTAATGTTTCATTTTCCTCGTCTCCAATTGTGCAAAGCAAAAACAAATAGAGTTATGGTGTTGATAGTAAAATACTACTGGCTGGACAGATGCATGTATGTGGCTACACTATAATTCGTTCTAAGGCAAACATTTAATCCTAATTCCTTAATTTGTTTATTTTTTATTGCTAATTTATATCCCAGAAGTTGAAAAAGGATTGGCCAATCGACAAATACCAGTCCTGTCTTGGACTTTTATTCTAACGTTCAGGAGATAACATATTTTTAAACACTCATTGGTTAAATAATGCTTAGACATTGATTTGAAATACGTTTTGTGTTACCTGGATGATTTTCTTTCTTTCGCGATAAAGGTTTATGTGACTCGATGATCGTGAGGCTACAATCAATCTTCTATAGGCATATTTAATTATATTTTATCGGAAACATCTGTCGACACATTTTAGAAGAGCGCAAAATATTTTAATCGACATGATAACTTAAAAAAACCCTATAACATGATCCAGCATACAGCCTTACCAATGAAATCTATTTGAAAAACTTTACGAAGAATTTTTGTATCCGAACCAAATTAATGTGAAAATATGCTTGCAGTGCAGTACACAACGTAAAGTAGTTGAGTTAGAGCTGTTCCGTATTCTTTTTAAAGTGCAAGAAGATATGGACAAAATTACCAACAATAAACCAGATAAATACAATTGAAACGTTTGAAGATATCATATACAAGAGATAAATGAAGAACTGAATAACATAAAAGGTTCTATATTCTTGCCCATTTCAGAGCGACACATATTATTGCGTTTGCAATAAAATACACTTCATGGTTAGTTATGTCCTTTATTAGACACAATATTTCAGCTGATTTTTTATTAACTAATGATCTCAAAATACGCACCTGATCTGAATCATTTGATTAATAAAAATTGTATGATTGATGACAAATTTGGATTCATACATCAGCCTCTGCATTCATACTTATTGACTTAACCTTGAAACATTATAAGCGCCATTAGAAATAAGAGCATATTCTATTCGTGATTTGTAATCTTGTTGCATAAATAATCACGCTTTGATTTAGATTTAAATGCAAATAAATAAACAGCTTTGACGTCTTTAATGTAATAATGTATCAGAATACCAGTTGTTTCCAAAGTGATATAAAGTTTACCCTAATTTTTTCAGCCTAAATATAGATAAAAACTTTGAAGTCCTAATGTGTTTACTATAGACTATATCTTTTCAACATTCTTGAATTATTTTGAATATTAACTGTATAGTTCCATTGTACATTTAAATTTTGCGCACGTCTAAAATATAGGCGGAACAATGTTTTCTTGCCTGTGTCAAATATATATCCTACATATTAACCAAGCCCTGAATAGCTCTCAAAAATATCTATCTCAAGGAACGGTTTACGCAAACAGTTTAAGGTACATCTCACATTAAATACAACTATAACGTCAGTAAGACAATGTGTTCATACCATTTAAACGGAACAGTAAAACACAATAACACAGGAGTTATTGATAAGTATGTATTCTCATATCATCAAAATGTTATATGAGAACAGTATGAAATAACAAGCTATTGCTGTATCGCTATTTACTTTATACTTTAAAATATTTGTTTAATTGAGTTGTGTACGCTTAAATTTAGCAAACACTTTATTTTAAGGATATTTCCTTTGGATTGGAATTGCTTCGGCGCTGAGGGGTTGTATTTAAGCACAAAATGGACTTTTGAAATGCAAGATTACACAATTTTATTCTTGCTCTAAACTGTTAGTTATTATCACGCTACACGTGTGGAAACTGTTTTGAAGCATGCTAGGGGTAATATTCCCAAGTCTGTACACAAATATTTTTACACTTTGCCGAATTTAAATTTCCAAAGAGGTTTCTTTGCAGTTCACCTCCTCAGCGGTGTTGTATTATTTGTGTCCATCATGTCTGGAATATAATCGTGTTAAGGGACCGTCTGTGCTTTTGTGTAGTTCGAAAACTAACAAATGTTTACTATCTATCTTGGGCATATATAAATTCAATATATAAACTGTTACGCCTTAGAAAGTCACATTAAAATATTTCCATGTGATCAGTGGTAAAACTCATACATTAGTCACACATACACTTTAAAAGAATAGTTATTATTCTCTGCGCCGCCTTTTTACAACACAGTCGTATACTGACATGCTGCAGCTTCCACACATGTACAGCTGTGCGGCAGTTTAAAATTTTACCAAACCATGTTGTTACGGTAAGTTATTGAAACGAATGCAATAATTGACCGTCACAGTGGGGACTCTCTACGGAATCCAGCTTCGGGAGTGACCAGTAAAGATATATTACTCGGGTTTGGACTGGATAATATTACAGATTGTGTTTGTATACGACTAATCGTCGGCTCTTAAATCAGTGTCCTAGCCATTCTCTAGCGCCTCTTGTTAGGATATAGATCGAGATATGGCAAGAAGCTAGTAAACGTAGCCATTTAAGTTACCATTTCCATAAAAGAAGATGGACATTGTTAAATTAAATGTTTAGGTTTTAAGATGAGACTGTAGCAATGAAATAAAGGGACGGTTTCAGTCTGAATATTTCAAAGAGGTTTTAGAGATTACTAACATCGCAAATTAAAAAAAAAAAAAACATTTTGCAAGATAAAAGGCTCGCAAACGACTTAATCGGAATGGACGATACTCCAATGGAACACATACAATTCTGGCGGTACCACATAAACTTAAGCTGATGTAACGGACATGACACCACACTAAAACGTTGGAGATGCGACCAAAAAGGCGGATTATTTTAAATGTATGACTTTAAATAAACTGAACATCTCCCTTACAATCAGTTATAACTAAAGATAAAGAAGCTCCTCTAGGCTAATTATTAGTGCTCTGGCAACAACCTCAGGCATCCTTATGGCATCATAATATCAATAATAAAAGTTTGTTTTATTTAAACACTACAAGAAATAGATCCAACTGCTTTTATTTCTTGTTATTGACCGGTAATCGCTTTAATCGCTCATGAATAGGTATTTCCACAAAGTCGCATTCAGACATTTTCCTCTATGGGTTGAGCGGATGCAAAGTGTACCTTTGAGAGACGTTCTAGAGGATCCGTGGACATGTTTCCCATGGTCTTTGTTAACAATGTTCTAAAGTGAATCTAGACAAAAACAAAACGATGTGCATGCCTTGGACAGCGTACATGCAACTTAGTTGTTGGTGACTAGTTCAAAATTCCTTATCAGCTGCTTCGCCCTTCACAAACTTACGATCAAGTTGAATTATAATAATTATGGTGTTTTTTCCTAACTTCTTCAGCTCTGGCCAATTTACTCATCTTTCGTCGTTTGCATGTAGGCTTGAAGAAACAACACAAACCCTTTTACAAAATTTATGTCTTTTTCCTAGAAACAACTATTAAGTATTTGTAGTTTTTTTTTCATTCATTATAAATATATACACAAGACTGTATTGACTTAATTAACACATACATGTATCTTTATTACAGGTTCCACGCAGTTGTGCTTATATAAAAAACAACAACCACTACTATGTTATCAAGTCACTGCTAATTGGAAATATGATTTCTTTCTACGAGGAGCGTTTATTAAAGGCTGGATCAAAGGGAAATATTCGCTCTTCAATCGATTCATGCACTATATTATGAGTTATTAAATATTAAGCATTTTAAATGATCGAAGATTAATGGAGTTGACTGTTTACCATAAAGACACATGCTAGTACATTTATGTATACGTCGCACACATCCGTAATTTTGTACGAATACACATATTATTCATCAATGGCTATTAATTGATTCATTTGCTTTACAAACTTATTAAAGAAGTCAAACAAAACATTATATTTATTGTCAAACAGTAAATATTTAACCAAATTGCAATTTTAATGCAATAATGAAAACGGTAATTAACCCATAAATGATGTTTGTAAAACGAATTCACTGTGATTTTGTACCACACATAACATCCATGTACCAGTTTTTAATATTTTATCAGTGTATAGTTGAAATTATAAATATGAAAGTTTCTGTTTAGTCTTTATATATATTACACCGAAACTTCATAACGATGCTCGTATTTTCGACTACCCACGTTATATTCCAAGACGCACAGGCAGTTACAGTGTTCCATAAAATGTGAGTTTGAACATGAACTTTTAAAGTTACGAGGCATTTCTGTTTGGTTTTAACATGACTTCTTGAGTCGATATTACGTAAAAGGTTTAATAAAACAACAACTATTGCTTAACTCTGAAGACCAAACCGGCGCGATATAACAAGTTTTAGTAGAGCAATGCATATATATAAATATATATTACATATAACTTTACTAAGTTTATACAATTATTCATCATCTAAATCTTAATATATATATACATACATATAGATAGATATATAGATAGATATATTTATATATATATATATATATATATATATATATATATATATATATATATATATATATATATATATATATATACATATATATATATATATATATACATACATATAGATAGATATATAGATAGATATATTTATATATTCAGATTCAGATGTTTGTATATGCATAAATTATATATATATTAATTTATACATGAATATATAATCTTTGAATAGAGACGTCTATTGGCAAGTGTATTTATATACAATGTCGATATTAGTGTATACACCAATCATTAAGGAAAATTCTTTGTAAGAGACATTTCCCGGGTAACGCCACTTTCTAAATAATGCATGCAAACCTTATGCCAACTGCATAAGTATCATAGTATGATTTAAACAATTCTGGAAATAGCAATGCAATCCAATAATACCCACCGTCTACAAGGCATACGAACCGCAATCCGTCGATGGAAATGTTGGTGAATGTAACACCCATAATTCATTATTGAAAGCTTGTCCACTGAGCCTTGTCGTTGAACGGTTTTTATTGTGACTGGCGAATAGACTCTATATTTGCCGCCACCACGAAAGGTATAATTAATCGACGTAAAATGGGTATTCTACATAGATTGTTTAAGTGCATGTCGGAATTACATTGTTTTGTCAATAATAAGTAAGAATATACGACAGAGTCCTAAGAGCATTGCAACATATACCAAACATTCACTAAGCACAGGACAAACGCATTCACATGCAAGCCAAAGGTAAATAAAAAAAAATCTGTGATGAGTAATTTAACAAGAGGAGCCAAAGAAAATACTTACCGCCCTGGACCGGTCAGTCGGCAAATGGGACCGACTGCAGAGTGAACACTTTGCAGTTACTTTTAGCATTAATTGTTAGTGGTTAAGTAATCTACTGTGACTAAAAAGGTTATGTTTTATTATTCTTTATAAAGAATTGTGTTTTTAAAGGATTCCCAACTGTTCCAGTGGTTTGGTTTGTTTTTTTCCATATCTTGCATTTGCAGTATACATTTTTAAGAACATAGACTTTAAAGAGAAAATCCCTAAAATTTGTCAATAGGAAAACACGCGAAGTTCTAAAGAGAATGAACACAAATATCATATTTTGAACTACCACCAGACAAAGGCACATGCATGTTAATGTAAAAGTGATTGAAACACAGAAGCGGGGCATTAAACGCATAGAGAAAAAACAACCGTTGCCGCCATATAATGTCTGTTAATCCTTTCTGAAGAAAATTATTATTGTAAAAAGAGGCATAAAAGGATTTTGAAAAGCAAATATTGATAATACGGTAACAGTCTATCATAAAATTATGATCAAACTGTGTCTGATTACAAAGCAATCAACTGTATGTTTTAGTATTGTACTGCCAAATTAACGGTAGGATATCTAAGAAAGTAGCCTCGTTGCCCGTATCTTGTTCTAAAAAGCTAAAAATGAATATTCTGTTTAATCTGTTTGACCATTGACTTTGCTTGTCCTTGGTTAGTTTCTCATAAGAATGACACCTTAAACACAAATCGTCAGAATGCTAAAAGTTAATGTTAAATTCTTTATAAAAAGTGTATCTGGCACTCTAAGGCTCATATTTGTTTAAAATAAAGGTCTGCGAACATGCCCATGGTGGTTTTACCATAAAAATGAAATCAATTTTACCATTTCATTCATATAATGTTTATATCATTTACTGTCGACGCTATTTTCCTTGATCAGTATTATTCGACCAAGTTCATGTTTTCTGTAATGGTGTAATACAACTAGCCAGAGGTGGTGCTATAGTTATAACAGTAAAAGGAAAATGACAACAACTCTTAAACTACAACGGAGCACCGAGTTCTCATAAAATACTATTCTTTCTCTAAAGACGTCATATAAGACGTATAATTGACACAGCACTCTACATTAATATCATTGTATCACCATAAAGTAAATATTTTGGTTGATATGTGCAAAACATATCAATGACATGGCCATAGAGGAAATGAAAACAGTATACTTAATGTAAACTATATGCATTTCTGCGACAAAATCCGTTCACAGCTTCACGTCCTGTAGCCTTTGCAGGCGTTTACCAATGTATCGTCATATCATTTTAAGATAAAATAAGAACACGCTTTCCTTGATACAGCTTTTACTTTTAAGTGGGAATTTTATAAAGTTATCAATTTTACTTTGATATGCATTATTGTGGTATCTTTAAGGTTGTCCCTGTGTGTGCTGAAACTTACACAGATAAAAACTGATCTTTTTCTCTGCAATTTATATCAACCTGGATGCAAGTCATATTGCTTCAGCAAAATAAATGCGTACTTTGACAATCTTTCGTTTAAGGTTTTAAGTCTAAGCATTTATGCAGGAAATTTAGATGATGCCATACAATGTAAAAATATTAAATTGGTGACAAGAAACATGCATATGTTTTTTTTATATTTATATGCTGGATCATTCCCGTATCTATTATAGTCCAAACGACAACATATACGACTAACATATATAAAACACATTTTACTATTTCAATAGTATTTTACCGAAATCTAGATAAACTTAAGCTGATGTGACGGACATCTTCTAATCTGAAAATGGCAGTAACATAGTTTATGGCCAAGTGAAGACGGCCAAAGGCTCTTGATTCTAAGCCCTCTTGCTTAAGTTAATGCCAGCAAATATTTTAAGAGTTTTTAAGAAGAATTACTGTTCAATCTTGATTTATTTTATTTATTTATATTGGAGCGTATTATTATTATTATTATTATTATTATTATTATTATTATTATTATTATTATTATTATTATTATTATTATTATTATTATAAATATTAATATTATTATTATTATTGTTATTATTATTATAATTATTATATCATCATCAGTATTTACATTGAGTCGCCATACCACAATCTTCAGAAATTCTAAATTGGTATGCCTGAATCAGTAAATTCAATTTTACCGACTTTAAAAGTAGCAAAGATTTGCTTTTTGGAAAGACACATGTACATTGAAAATTATCTAAAATCTCAAAGTTTAATCAAGAGTGAAATAAATAGCTAATAAGAATAAGAAGTAAGTGAAAACATTTGGATAGAAGACAGACGTTTTTCATCCCACACTTTTCTTTTTAATATTTTTTATTAAAAGATTGCAGAAAATATACATGTACAGTGAAACCTCCCTAGTCCGGCCTCCTGTCGGACCGAATTAATTGTTCGGATTATAGAGGATTCCAGATTTGCAGAGGATCTTACTTTTTGGCTGATTTTTTTATAATAAACATGTACTTCTTTCCTAACTTATGCTGGGTTATTATTTCTTCATTAAGTGACCCTTTGTTATTCTCATTCTTTGATGTTTTGCTGAATTTTTTTTTATTAGATTATTTTTTAATATTTCTGTACTTATGTTTGCTGAGTTCTATCTTTCTTCTTTCACTAAAGGTATACGGGGTTTTCATATTTAATTATTAAATTATGATTATTATTATTTTCTGTTTTAGGAGTAGGGCTAAAGAAACCATATTTGACAATCTTTTTATTAATTTATTTTTTATATTTTTCTTTATAACAGAACAGATAACCAGTTTATGAATTAAATAACACTTCCATTATCCATAAACAAATTGATTGATGATGCAACAGGTTCAAGCCGATCGACATCAATTAAGACCAATTACTTTACCTTCTCTTCCTAATTGATAACTTGAATGTAAATTTCACGGGAGAGTAATTCACACGGTGCACATCATTCTTCACAGTTAGGTTGTTCACATGCTGAGCCGTTATCTTGTATACAATGACAATTCACACCTTGTCAATTAAGCCCCGATCCCCAATTAAGAAAATGGTGAGGGGGCCTGCAATCAGCATTGGACTGTGGGGTGTGATTTGCACTTACAATACACAAAGTGTCAGGAAAACTAGGCAGGAGTGCAGAGTGTAGAGGATTCCGGACAGTAGAATATGACTTTACAAAGATTATATAAGGTAAAAAAGGGGACTTAAAAAAAAGGACGGACTAGAAGGGATTCCGATATGTAGAAGATCCGGTCTGGGGCGATTCCACTGTATTTACTTCATTCGTTAAAAAGACACGCGTAAACGTTAACTAAAATTATTTGCATTCGCGGAATCCTTTTTTGACTATATAGTATATCGTTGAATGATATAACATAAGCTTATCAAACAGTACGTTAAAGTGAATCGGAGCTTATGTTAAGTATCATAGTGCACAGAACGTGCTGCGCCATTACTGTCTCTGGTATTTACCTTTCAAATAGTTTGTGGTGCTTTATTGATTCTTTCTATGCTTTGCCTGAGATGTGACAAAATGTAGGCAGTTATCACCGTTCTTTTATAACTGTGCCAGGGTCACAATTATTTAAATAAGACCAATACGAATTAAGAACCAAACACTTTTAGATATATTACCTCCCTATTGCTGCAATGCGGTGCGCGCATTGTAGCAATTAATTTATTTAGCGATTCCTGAGAAATGTGGTTTACTATATACAGTCTTGGTTCGAATCTGTTCTATGAGTTGACCGTGGAATAAAAACTTGTGTTTACAAAGCGGTGTTAAATTTGAATGTTTATTGGCATTGCATTGATGCTGTTTATGTGTGTTTTAAGTCTAGTACAAATGTTTCTAGAAAACATAATTCCCTTGCTGAACTTGAAAACTATAATAACTAATCTAAAACAACAAATTCCCCACAGTTGCAGACTATTCCGTTGAAATGTATCTCAAAAGGATTCTTTAATATTTAAAAAAAATGCTTTTATGATGTTTGATAGTCTTTGACGCATGTTGAACAATTCATATAGCAAACCATCAAGTATAATTTATTCAAGGTTTATGAATCGTACAAAGGTATTCTGAAGTGAATGATATTTTAAAGAAAAGAAATATATTGGAATCATGAACGCAAAACCGTAAAAAGAGTAAATCCAAATATCAGTATAATGTCTTTATTTTTTATGTTTACAAACTTGTGAATGTTTAAACAGCTGTTTCAACAAATATAATGTTCTAGCAATTCCTTCTAAAGAATCGTACTTCGTGACCTTATTATATAATTCTGACCACAACAGTACCATAGAAAAAGGAAATACACTCTTGTATAGGTAGGTGTTTTCCAGTTGACTAAATGTCGGAAGGGTCTATATACAAGCAGTATACTTTTTCACTGTGAAGACTAATGAGCTTAATAGAAAAATAGACAAGATTTGTCAGAAGATTTGTCTATGTTATTTTTTTTCTAAAATTAACTTGCTGATATTCAAAGTTACATAAAACCAATTGGTTCGAATATGTTCGGGACTATCCGCCAAATTGCCCTTATGATGTATTATAACAATATTATGACTGTGCTTAATATATCAGTATAAGATCGGCATTTTTCGGTTCTGTAAGAACTGCACTTTTATATCATTTGTATGTCGCTCAAAGTTTGATCAATATGGATTACTTCTAAGGCTGTCTAATTATCCTTTTTGAACACACGATTTTTTTTAATTTACGGGTTACGAAGCCATTATGTCAGAAGCAATATATAATATTTTTAAACAAATAAAAATCATTTTTATTGTAAGAAAACATATTTTAAATGGACCTGCCAAATGCATGCTACTAAAATGGCAGTCCAAACATGTTCACATAGAAACATTGTCCATTCGCGTTTCTCTTTAAGGTCAATGTAGATAAAATATTATTCCGGACATCGACTTTGATAAATGGCAGGTTGCCTTGGCTTGGCTTTAGTACAAAAGCAATCACATGAAGTAGCTCCCGAGTCTCGCAAGGACAGGCGTTCCTGTACTTTTGAAATATTTCTCGCCTCAAAGACGCCATTATCTTGATTTTTTTTCAACTTGAGGGATTGTGTGCATCCGTCTATCACGAGAGTAAACTATATAATAGAATATAAATATGGTTTCGGGGATGTTGAAATACATTAAATGTGAAATTATTGACGTAATGAAAGACAGAGAGAGAGAGAGAGAGAGAGAGAGAGAGAGAGAGAGAGAGAGAGAGAGAGAGAGAGAGAGAGAGAGAGAGAGAGAGAGAGAGAGAAAGAAAGAAGAGGAGAGAGGGAGAGAGAGAAAGATTGTTGCGTGTTATGTACATTTTGTTTTTACACAATTTACCAGAAACATCTGGAGGTTAATGTTATGGCAACGATGAACTGCAATCCAGACAACATTATGGCTTAAAGTTTGAAGAAAACACCAGAAATCAAACTGGGGTTTCACTTGAGAAAACAACAACAAACAAACAACAACAAACATAACACAACGTTTCGTATACTGAAGAAGTATTCACACAACAGTGGCAAGGCAAAACGAACAATAAAGCTCAAATTGTGCGAAATAAACTGTCATGTACATGTAACTGTTTAACTGCTACAGGAGGATGAGGATTCATGTCCCTTTTAAAATAATGGGGAGGGATTTGCGAAAAGACCGCACATATTTCTTGTTATTAAGACGTCCTTAATAGCACTTAGGTGCATTTATAATTATGAAAGGAATTATCTATTGTGTTTGAATTACCAGAGTCTGCTTCATATTGTAAATTAAAAGCAAGTGATATTGTTAAAGATTAAAGCATTTGTTTATTCTGTTCCGTTAAAAATAAAACTCAAAGCCTAAAAGTCACGGAGTCAATTCTCATGACGCTGTCCATTTTCTGCAAATAAGACACATAATCACTGGACTTGTGTAGATTAAGAATGATTTTTCAAGGTTACTTATGGACATAGTTGGGGCGTATTGATGTTTCTCAAAAAAAAACTATATCCGTGAAAATTCTTAATACAAAACAATACGCACTCTACGTGTACGTATTTCATACAAATTGTTTAACATGGTCATCAAATCTATATAATTATATAACGACAATCCAATAATTTCCACCGTCTTCTAACTATTCTAATCACACTAGGACGGTGAACAAGTTGATAAATGCACCAAGCGATAATGTACTATTGAAAGCCTCAGTTTTCCCTGGAGATTTCTTGTTGATCGGTTATTATTGTGACCGATGAATAGACCCTCCATTTTGCCGCCACCAGTAGAGACCTTATCAATCGTCGTTTGTTAGCGACCGTAATAACGAGTATACTACAGAGAGGCTTAGTGCATAGTGGAATCAAATTTATATTCATTGTGGCCCCATCACCATGCCCTTTACAATTCGCAGTTTGTTACTACCGAAAATCTAATGAACAGATTGAAAGGCGATTGGAGAGTAGATGGTCGAAGCAAGGGATGTCTGCACACGCACATGGAACAGGCTGAGATACATTATTAGGGGAAACACGGTGAAAAGGCGATACATATGTCGACATAATTTTGTCCATTTATTTGAAATAAGAGACCATTAATTACATATATTTTAAGTGTTTTGAATGTGAACATTGTTCTATAGGATTTCTAGTATCAGAGACAATTCTATTGTCTTGCTACTGCTAGTTTATATCTCCACAAACAAATACTGTTCAAAGGAACCTACGGGTGTATAATGATGATTATTATCTGGCCCCGAATGGATTGTACGATAACATTCTGCTAATCAATAGGTAAATAAGAAAAGGTTACTTGAGATAAAGTTAGATCACCTTCTATGTTTAGTCTCAGCTTTTAAGTAAAATGAATGCGGTTAATTAAAAAGGCAGAGGCAGAGATTCGGTGCTATGACGTGGTAAAGTTAAATATAATTCTCCCTATCTAAAGCTTTTGTAAATATTCAAAGCAACATTGATTATCGTGTGATGCGTTAAGAACATTCATGGCATAAGCCAATGATTACGCATCAATGTTATGGTAAAATAAGTGAACTACACACAAAAGAATAAGTAATAAATATTTTTATGGTTAGCAACATTACTAGTAAACCCGCCATTGTTAGATATCAGAGCTTCAAATTTGTCATACTTATCTGACTTTTCAATCTCAATGGTCGGTCCCTGCAGGAGTTTTAGAAGTGATCTTAAGGTAGCATGCTTGATTTATTTCTTGAGACGACTTGTAAAAACGGTACAATTGCACGTACATGTATGTAGTCTAAAGCAATATCACAATACCTTCAAGTATAAACATAATTTGACATACTTTACAGAAGGAACAACCATATGTCTTTAGTTATTTACATCTCTGACTGCATACATAATATGTAAACAGAGTATATTGCCTTCTGGAAACTTGCAATCTTAAGCTTAAGTAAGATATATGTGGCATTTTGGAAGGATATATGACCATTTAAGAGCTACATATTACCGGTAATGGTTCAATTTTCATCCATGCTGCATTTAGTACATGTAGTATAGAGCAATAAAAACAAAATATGTGTAACAGTTTGAATGATATATCATGCGTAATATCTAATTGTCGTTTTAAGTCGGGTGGGAATAGCTTTGATGTGTTCTAGAGTGTAAAATGAAATCAAAAATACCATTTGAAATTATTTTGCGTATTTCTTGTAGGAACAAATTGTCCAATCTGTCTTTGAACTATTATTTTCTATTTTCACAGAGCTACTTGTTCAATATGAATGGAAAATGTTTATGTATCTACTATGTGAAAATTAATTAAGATAATAGAATCGTGTAATTCGAAACCAAAAGTAAGAGAGGGGTAGTAATTTGTGCATATTTTTAACCAGCTGTTAAAAAACAAAAAAAAAAAAAAAAAAAAAAAAAAAACAGAATAAAATCAAAGCCCAGATTTTGACTTGAAACCCAAATGTAAGCATTTGGTCGCCAGTGAAAAGATGTCATTATTTGTGGTGCATCCTGAAATGCGTTGATACTATCAAGGGTATGTTACTAGTTATCAGTTACGTATATCCATGCTATGTAAGTATACTTGTTATACTGCCTTGTCTTTTGACAGTGGCTAAATATGTACATGTAATAACATATATAATTTACATTAATTACAGTAATTAATTAATAATTAAATTAATAATTTACATTTATACAACATCAGCTTTTTTTATTTACCAAATGTTGCGTCTATGGTGTCAAACAATAATATTGGCTAACTATGTGTTAAATTTACTGACGGAACAACCCACATTTTACGAAGTATTCAGGTTATCTATCCCTGGAGATACTATATGTCTCAAGCCGCATATACTGCTTGGAAAATACGATTGTTGTTTTCTAGGTTAGTCAGAGTTGAAACTGGAGAAAGAAAGATAGAATTCATGGCCAGTTGTATATCAAAAATATGACAAGGGGTTTGTTGACTTTAATTAGTGTTTAGCTCAAAAAGAATAGGTAAATAAGAAAAGGCCTTATCAAACTTTCCACAGATATTTAAATTTTATCTACCTGTAGACAAAGGCAAACAAGGTAAATGTAAATGTGACAAAAACACAGAGACGAGACATAACACACAAAAAGAAAAAAACATCAGTTATCGCCTTGGAACGGTCAGTCGGCAAAAGCGCCAACTGGTGATAAGAATAAGAATATGATATCTGGTAAAATGATAGCGTCCATCAAGCCATGATGCGGATGACGATAAGTTACCATACGACGCGTGATTTATTTTCGTTAGAACACGTCATTTTAATTAGAAAAAAGGTCTGTAAGCAGGCCTCTACACCTGTATTATCTCTAATCTGACGTTAAGTTACTGTAAGGCCCATCGGACATCGATAATGCTTACAACTTTATAGTATATTTGTGCTTGGCAATATCTAGAAGACTGCTGTATTTAGTGTCTTACTGTGGGGACCCAAGTCGATGTTATAGTGCAAGAACATAAAGATATATGTAGCTTATTATTATATATTATGTTAATATTAATGCACAGTTGCTTTCTGATAAGAAATAAATCTAGCCAATAAGCCGCATACACATATATTATATATACTATACATAATAATATTAATATTGATGAAAGACACTGTAATTTCTATAAATCAACTTTTGGTTGTTTCATTGTAAATCTTGTTTGTTTGTTTTTTAAATTTATTTCTGAGTTCCTATCAAGAGTTGTGTTAATTTTGGACAGTGTTATGAAACTTTCATCAGTAGACGCCCAAATAATACAATGGGACAATTGGCATAACCTGATTTACTTACAAGACAATTTATATGGTCTTTGGACTAATTCGATAATAACAAGACGTTTATAATAAATAAGTACATGTAACACAACCAGTATTTATTGATAGCAAACTTGTTATGCCTTTACTAAACCAGTTAAAACCGGAATAGTATTGTTCACTGTTTTTATAACCTTCCGTTATACGACTAGTTTATCAAACGATTGTTTGCAATATATTTCGCACTTTGTACTTAATTGATTTTATATAATCTATGCAGACGAACGACATTCATTTCCTTGATATTAATAAATATATTAATAAATCACCGGTCGTTTTACAGCAGTTGATTGGACGTCAGCGCATCCACGCCAAACTGTTACTGTTGTGATTATGTAATTTATGATTTTCCGTTATACTATATGTGACATACTATGCAACAGAATATACATTCTAACTTCATCAAATAATGATGCTATAGATACAAACCCTCCAAGACCATCAATTACCTTTAAATCTGCAAAATATCAGAAAACTGTAAAAGTATACAATCGCATGTATACAGCCCATCATACTGATTCGAATGGTAGGCGTTAAAAATGATTCTATGTTGCTGTTGTTGCTGCGGTTGTTGTTTTCTGTTCTGAGAAGAAACATTTTTATTTTACTTATGTGACAATCTTGCGAGTAATATTGACATAGGTTTGTCTAGCTGATGTTTTTAATATCATACCAGCAAGCTGGAATATATTGACTACCTACTGCGCATTATCAGACTATATAATAAGCATTGATAGAAACTATTAATTAATAGAACTTATAGCAAACAACGAAGCTGGGTAACAGGCGCTGTAAAATATTACCATCAAGTAACTACATAATACCTTAATTGCGAAATGAATGGTCAAAACTTTTCATAAATGCGACCCGAATAACAGTGTCTGGAAGGGTTTGTTGCAGTGATTGTCAGAATACAACGATGTTGCAAATACCTGTTTGCAGATATCTCGATTAAGAATTAAGCGTGAGACTAGTTTGGATTCCAAGTTACTCTTATGTTTATGATGGCTAAAATAACTTGCTTGAATTACAGAACGACTTTTCTGAAATATTGCCCACCTCAGCAATCAGCATTTCCAGCCACTAAAAAGCGAAGGTTCATTTGTAGACATTGTAAGTCTACTAATTAAATCAATTCAATTTTACGATAACTACAGACTTCAAGAATAAACATCTTTTTATTAAACACCATTCACCTTTATTAATCTGTGAAAACTGTTCAAGTTAACAAGCGCTTTAATTTCAGATGTTTTTAGTTTACCAAATAGTGTATGAACCAAATTATTTAGCATGTACTCGTTTTGATAATGGTAATTTGCTGACGTTATACAATTATGAAGTGCTAGGTAAGACTGCCGGTGTATTAAATCAGAGCAAAAGTCCTTTGGCTGAATGATCGTTACAAATTGGTAACAGTTTTTATGTGTTTCATTTAACGTATTGACGCACTGATTCTGTAATGTTTTATATTAAAATGTATCTATGCCTTACCAAGTGGTCATTTAAATATGCATGTATAAGGTAAATCTTATAGGGCCTGTGCATAGTTTCTATTACGAATAACAATAATTTGGTTGTTAGTAATCATTGTAACATTTGTGACTGGAAATATTAGGATTACACTGCAAATGGCTGATATATTCATGCAAGCAAAACAGAAATGGCTTATTACTCTACACTCTCTAAAGATTGTTGTGTGTTCGGATATTTCCTTTTCTTCAAAAAACTAGTTTAAAAAGTCCGTTCTGCAAAAAGGTCTTATATCGCCTATTTGAACACATGTTATACGTTAAAATGCCTTTGTTAAATTGCTCGATTATTTTAATAAACGCTTGTAAGATAGGAACGAGCCAATACTCCGATGCATTGATATATTGATACGTTATTTAGAAGTTAGACTTAAAATAATATCATTCCAACCATAATCCCTTATTGTTTAATTGTCTTATGTAACCTACTAACCACGTGTATTCATACACGTGTCTTGTAAATTATTTTTACTTTATGTGTGATTTCTTTGCAATACTCAAGTGAATCTCTTAGCATTCATTTCGTAGATAAATCTAGCTCATTAGCAAATAGTCTGCAATTAAACGAGTACATTTCCTTATCACATACACATACTTAAGCTTCTATTTGTAATTCATTTCTTGCAAATTTTAGTTCGTCCTATTAAACATATGTCCTTCTAATATGTGTTAAAATGCTACGATTCATCATTGCCAAGGTACATGTACGCACACAGGTAAACGTGCGAGTAGATGTTTATCATGTATTTTTTTTATTCTATCGAATACATAATAAGCTGTACGGGATTCTTATGTTTTTCCTCGAATGAGAAACGCATTGACATGTATCATGGCGAATCTTACTGGTATCTGTAGGGCATTAAATGTGTTTTCTTTCCACGCAATGTGGAGAAGCGACAGGTTTTGTGTGGCTCACTAACTTGCATTAGGGAAACACATTGCATGTGCTTGAACATTCTTAGACTTAGAAAATTGTTTTAAATGTTTATTTTGTTTGTTGGCTTACGTTTCGAAAAGGTTAAATTAGTTTAATGCGCTATTCTTGTGTATTTAGTTCCTCACATTGTACAGTAATCTTCTGTAATTAACAACGATACGTTGAAAGAACAGATAAAGGAACAGTCAGAAAGATATTAAACAGTGTTAATGAAAATTGGATTGGGGTGTCAGTCGTACAAAAAGTTTTACCACCAGCTCGAGTACATAAACATTTATCAGCAAGGAAGTATTATTTTTGAGAATGTTGGAAGTTTCCAGTGTGTTAATGTCAAAGGAATTAAGACAACTCCACCATGGCAGGTGATACCTAAATGCCAATAATTGAGCAAACATTTAACACGTTTTCTTACTTAAAACTCTTAAAACTACCAATTAATTTAAAACTGTCGCATATTTACTTTCCATGCAAAGCATGGGTCCTGACTGTGTTAGTGTGTGGTACGTCAATGTTCATTCGACAAGTACCAGTGGATCAATGTTATGGAGATAAATTTAGACATTGTGACTACTACTTAATAATGCATCTAAGGTTCAAGCGTTGTAATGCAATAAAGCAATGCATATTTCTACGTCAGAAATGCACAATTATTTTTAAGGTATATGCATTGAATAATTATATGAAGAAAGGTATGGCAATATGAAATAATAGTATAATATTTAACGCGAAATACTTACTTTGGAATCAGCATACTCGTTTGTACATTTAAATAGTGTATTATAAATGTTAATATGTTTACAGAACGAACTTTTATCTGATAATTTAAGTTGTAAACGCAAAGGCAGTATGCACAATGAAACAAATAATTTTGTTTTACATTTTGCGTTGTTATAACACAAAAACATTGAAATGCCTCAGGTTAAACTGTTTGTTAACGGCACACCAATTATTATAAGCTATTATTTCGGTTGCGTTCTTGAACCCTTTACAGTAAAAACTAAAAGCCTAACTCAACCGTTCACTTTATCATACTTTACATTGTTTTGTGGCCATAATGCGGAACAGAATGTTACAGTACTGAAAATCATGAAATTGACAAACGGAACGGAGTGGAAATGGAAATGAAACGTTTTTCGTTTCCTGTTGAAACGGAAACGGAACGGAGTGGAAATGGAAATGCAACGGAGCGCTACAAACGCTTGAAACGGTGTAAACGGTATAAACGCTATAACCGGAGCGCTTGGAACGCTAGAAACGGTAGAAACGGAAAAATCGGAATGCTCGTAACGGTAGAGTTATTTTCACTACCGCTTCAAACGTTTCTAGGTCACCCGATTATTTATAGTAACATTTCAACCGTTTCTTGGTACGAAATAAATTTAAACGAACACAATAACTGGCTTCAATTTATCAACACAAACGCGCTTTTATATGTACTCTGCAGAAAGAAATAACATAAATTATTATCAAAAAATCGTATTTATCAAACTTGTACATTACAGTTCCGAAACCGCACGAGTTGTCCAAGTCATCGTGTACCGTCAAACAGAAACTGCACTAAAAATAAATCACTCCGCACGATAAAACACGCAATTTAACTATAATATTGCGTTTCTGTCGAAACTGATGTTTTAATTAATTCCAATGAATAGCTTAACATCCGCCTTGGATCGACATTCTTAGTCTTCATTGTTTGGCATATGAAGATAGTGTGTACACAGCTGTCATTACACGTATGCGCGCGCAATGTCGCAGCATTTCCCGAGTTTGAATTTTCGCTAATTACTTGCATGGTCCGTTCCCGGATCAACTACGCCAATCATTTTTGTGTGAACATACTTGCTTCAAGTATTTTTCATTTACAAAGAATGCATTGCGTGGTACAAAATAAAGTTACTTAATGAAATTAAACCTCAACCAAAAGAAGGTAACACATCTCATATAACACAAAAAAACATAAAACAACTACACATAAAACAAACAAACAATGCTATGTATTATTGCAAGGTGTGACCCAATCAAGAACCAATAACATCCTCCCCGGCACTCAGAGCCAATGACAAGTATGATCCTAAAGTTCAACGTCTGAATAACCATAGATTGCCAAATAGTGCACGTATACAATCATCGATTGGCAGTTAAATGAAACAACCGTGATAAAAACTTACATCACGATAAATATTAAAGACATAATAATCATTACCGCCATTAAATTCACCTGATCACACATGATCATCATCAGGATCCCATATTACTTATATAATCACCACTAATCATCATCAAAAGCAGCATCACCGGCATCACGATCTACATCATAATCGTCATGAGCATCAGCATCACCGTAACCGTTATTACCATTTACATTATAATCATAAACAGCATCGGTATCACCGTCATCATTATCAGCAGAAGCAGCAGTAGCAGTAGTAGCACCGTCATTTACATCATCATTACTTTGGTTACAGGGGTATGGATATGTATTTTATTTTATCTTGCCTCTTTGTCAAGCAAAGTTTCTTCTGCTTCTAATCTTAATTGTTATATATCTTATAATGAACAATGTTGTAAATTTTGACAATAGTATCAAAATTCCTATTTCTAAATGCATAGTTCCCATAATGCGCTGTTACATATATAGGATTAATCGGAATTCGTGGACCGCGATTAAGAATCTGCATACAACTTTTGACTTTACTTGACTTGCAACTATTTGAATGAGGCCTGGCTACGGCTCATTTTCCCATTCATGTCTTGAATGTTCTATGCCAAAATGTGGTCTAATGAGGGCCCTACCGGGTACTTAATTTTTGTACCCATTTAAAGATAGAAATATATTAATTTAAAATATATCGTTTTGTAAATTGATATTATGTTTCTCCATGCGCGTGGGTAGGGTTCATGCCATCATATAGTTCTACTCTAATTGAATCCCTAATTTTAAGACATGAGCGGACACCCCAACTAATTAAGCTAATTGGCAGTTTTATGACACCTTGTTTGTCTAGTGGACAGGAAGTGTGACCGTGTTTTGGCGTCTTTTCCACTTCGCAAGAACACATGCGTCCTCTATGCAGCTGTGTTTGAAAATGTCACCTTATGGCAGTCGCGTGGTTTATGACCTTCACCTTTTAAAGAGCAATATGCATTGACTTACGCGAGGACAACAAAAAGGACAAAACACTAAGGTGCACGATATCTTTTTGGCTCATAAAAGGACCTAACGCTATATTTAGTAGTACCCACAATGGTGCACCCTTTCCCCACCCCCTATTTTTTAGTTTAAGAAAAGGAAACGTGGATGTGGGGATTGGGGATTTCTTATAGTAAATACTACATTAATTGTCGTGTTTTTGTAATAATGTTATCAAGAGAAGACACATCAAGGAACACAGTCTAATGTATATTTTCATCTCTTGTTTATTGCAAATGTATTATTTCAATGGCTCGCCTATTCTTTTGTAGTTAATCCATACCTTAAATATAAATAATACCTTTATAAAAGTGTTTATGATCATTCAAAGGACTAAAAAGTTTTTGTAAGGACATTTATATAAGTAAAAACATGCGCAGTCTGAAATATTACTACATAGTATAGTTTCCTCCCTCCACTATCATTCCTTTAGAACTTATATCTATGCCGCGAAGGTAAATCGTCAATAACGTTGCATATTTTTTCATAGCACACGCCGTTCACGCGTACTTACCATTTTTAATCCCTAAACAGTACCCAGCGTTCACACCCTCTCTCTCTTCTAAATGGCAGCTTGAAGACAATTATCGATCGATATCATGTTGCACAGTATTGAGAGAAATAATAGGTCGGTCAATTTGAAACAAAAAAATCTTTTCGGCGACTTCAAATGATAGTGACCGGCGATTGTTTCCCAGAATATTCTTTGATGTTGCAGTGTTAGCCAGAGAGCCCTCCTCTCCAGAAAGAAATTACACCGCATCTAATGATTTATTTGTTCACCGCATTTATTTGTTACAACCTTGGAGAAATTAAAATCACATTGATATAATTAGCGACTTCATGTTATAAGTGCGTGAACAATATTGTTAACAGCCTTTTATTGGCGCTAATATGTGCAAACCGAAAACACAACAACACACACTTGTTTCTAAGAAAGTTGTTTGATCTATGAGACTTTATGTATGTGCCTGTTTTCGACAAAACAACATGTTCATGTTTATATGAGATAATCATTTTAACCATGAAATGTGACTGTAGTGAGTAATACTTATCTAAAATTATTGGATATTACACGTTACTATCAGCGAGACGTTAAATCTAAAGTCCGCCATATAACAAATATCGGAAAGGGGCAAACATTCGCCTTTTTATTTTGGCAGTGGGGATGGGGGTAAACGCTGGGCCTTTTTATTTGAAGGACCTTTATATTTGAAGGGGAGAGGGGGTGGCAAACGTCCGGTCTGCACTTATAGGGGCGGGGGGGGGGGCAAACGTCCTGGGGCAAGTTTAAAAAAAAAATGTGTGTGATATCGTCTTATTTTAAGGTCGGATCACCATTACGCTTTTTTTGCGGATTTACACGTCACAGAGAAGTAACTTTTTAGGATACTGGGTGTGTGTGGACCATATTTGAAAGTTATTTCTTGTTTGTTTATTCCGGGATATGACGTCTGGCGAAGACAAGTAGGTAGGCATCTTCTCAATACTGCACTCCCCGAATTTTGAGGATTATTTGCAGGTGCTGGTTGTTAAGGGTATTTTTTGTCTGCAATTTCCCTCCGGGTAACTGACACTACATATCCTCGTCGCAAACAATCTACTGCCGATTCCTTTATATGTGATGGAAGACTTTTGCCTCTCCCTAGAATGTTTACTTCTTTCGTCATTTTGCAAACACACCGGAAGTACTTTACCTTTAGAAATTTATTAAACGAAATTTTTAGTCAAAATCGGAACGGAGCGAAACGGAACGCTTGAAACGGTAGAAACGGAAGAAACGATAGAAACGCTGGAAGCGTTTGAAATGCAGCGCTGGAAGCGAATAAAACGAAACGGAAACGCAACGGAAGCGGAATGGAAACGGAGCGGCAAACGCTTCCAACTGAAATGGAAACGAAACGGAGTGGAAACGGGAAAATTGTCAATTTCGTGATTTTCAGTACTGTACACTAATCATAATATTGGATAATTTTCGCTTTTTGTGAATACGATAAGCAAATGAGTGTAAATAAAAGAACACATATATTACCAAAATAGGAAGCCCTTCATGTATAATTGCGCTATCCCTCTTTTATGCATGGCACGTATATCTTTACTTTTTTGCCAAAAGTGAATACATTCTAGGGCATACATTCTCCTTCCACCGAACGAGTAATTTGTTCTCGTTTTCGTATGCTGTCATAAAAACAAGGAAGGAACATACACGAAGCAATCAAAGTTTTCCTCAAGGCAAACAAAATACGTATGAAATGAAAGTCGGCATTTTCACGCAAACTGAACAAACACTTGAGACAAATATTTGAAAAAAGTTCAAACAGGAAGTGGCTATGCCATGAGAGGTACGTAAATGCACACTTTTATGCTGAAAACAGACATGCTTACTGAACTTTGTCTCAGTAGACTAGCCCTAATGTACATATACCTTCTTTGTAGAGCTACCATTGACATATAACATGTCTAGAAATTTATCATAGTTCGTCGGCTTCCATAGTGTCAGACAATTACTTCGCCGCGAGTGTTGTTTTCACTTTTTATATGTCCCAAAATTGGCGTTCTCCAGAAAATTTCCAGTTGCATCTAAAGTTCTGATTTTCCATTCAATGAGTATATGTCATTATAACTCGAATGCTACGTTAAGGAACAGTTGAGGTAGACAATTGAGGTAGACCTGCAACTCGTTTGTATATAAGACATCTATGGGAAAATGGAAATATCCAATGCATGTTTTTCTTTAATATTTTGTAAATGAAGCCTGTGTAGAACTTTGTACATGTATGCTGGTATCATAGTTGATAACATAGGCAACGACGATTTATCTCTAGAGGAAATGTTGTAATTTATTTGTTGTTGTTTTCCGCGTTTTCAGCAACGCAATAATATTGAGTTTTATCGGCTGTCAACCTAATTATCAAACAACATGTATAAGACGCCGCTAATTGAAGCAAACTATAGAGAATCCGAACGTAATGTCGACAGGAGTCATATAAAACGATTACGTGTCTAAGAGAATTAAGCTGTTCTCGTTGAATCATCAATTGAACCAATGGCGACTTGAAATACTAAGTATAAAACATCGTATAAACATTCCACGTTTTCTGAAATAATCTGCCGCACACTTTGTGCATTCATCTAACTCTTAAGTTAAATACAAAACAATAGTTGCATATCTTAGTTTTTTTAGACGAGCTACGTAAATATGTTCGTTGTGTTTTAAAAACAACACTGTGAAATGCAGCAAAATAATCGAATTACACATGGAATATATATAGAGAGTTTTTACCTCTTTTGAAAACTAGTCAGGGGTATCTAAAATGGCGAGGGAGTTTTGTCCACCTAGACAAACATCAGTAGGGGCTGTGGTGTCCACCAAGACAAATATTGGCATGGACTGTGATGTCCACTTAGACGCATATCAGCAGGCGGTGTTTTGTCAACCTGGATAAATATCAGCAGGGGTGTTTTGTTCACTTTGATAAATATCAGCAGGCTGTTTTGTCCACCTAGACAAATATCAGCAGGGGGTGTTTTGTCCAATTAGACAAATATCAGCAAGAGGTGTTTTGTCCAGCTAGACAAATATCAGCAGGGGGTGTTTTGTCCACCTAGACAAATATCAGCAGGGGCTGTGGTTTCCGCTTAGACGCATACTAGTAGGGGTGTTTTGTCATCTTAGACAAATATCAGCAGGGGTTATTTTGCCCACCTAGACAAACACCAGCAGGGAGTGTTTCGTCTATCTAGACAAATATCAGCACTGGTTGTAATGTCCACTTAGACGCATATCAGCAGGCGGTGTTTTGTCAACCTGGATAAATATCAGCAGGGGTGTTTTGTTCACTTTGATAAATATCAGCAGGCTGTTTTGTCCACCTAGACAAATATCAGCAGGGGGTGTTTTGTCCAATTAGACAAATATCAGCAAGAGGTGTTTTGTCCAGCTAGACAAATATCAGCAGGGGGTGTTTTGTCCACCTAGACAAATATCAGCAGGGGCTGTGGTTTCCACTTAGACGCATACTAGTAGGGGTGTTTTGTCATCTTAGACAAATATCAGTAGGGGTTATTTTGCCCACCTAGACAAACACCAGCAGGGAGTGTTTTGTCTATCTAGACAAATATCAGCACTGGTTGTAATGTCCACTTAGACGCATATCAGCAGAAGGTGTTTTGTCCACTCAGATAAATATCATAATGTTTTGTCCATGTAGACAAGTATCAGCAAGGGGTGTTTTGCCAATCTAGACAAATATCCGCAGGTGTTGTTTGGCCCATCGAGACAAATTTCACCAGGGTGTCCTTTGTCCTTTTAGAAAAATATCACCAGGGGGTGTTTTGTCCATGTAGACAAGTTTCAGCAGGGGTGTTTTGCCGATCCAGACAAATATCAGCAAGTGTTGTTTGGCCAGTTGTGACAAACATCAGCAGGGGGATATTTTGTCCACTCAGAAAACCATCGGCAGGGGTGTCTTGTCATCAACTGAGACAAATATCAAGGGGGTAGGGGAGATGTTTTGATCATATAGACAATATACGCAGGGCTGTTTTGTTCATCTAGACAAATATCAAATATCAGCAGGTTTTTTTTTTCTACCTTGACAAATGTCAGCGGTTTGTGTTTTTTCCACGTAGACAAACATCAGCAGAGGGGTGTTTTGTCCACCTAGACAAATATAGAAATATCAGCAGGAGGGTGTGGGTCGTCCAGGGGCGTTTATCGTTGTACGTCCATGCACTCTGAGGAAGAATGCAGTTAACATAGAACGCATTCTTATATTGTGCAACTTTGCACATGAGAATAAAGTAATAACTAATATTTGTCCTTAAATCAGGTTCATATTGTACTTTTTAAGCTAATCTATTATCGTTTTTAAAATGCAATACCAACAAAATAGCATAAAACTAATAATTGTTTACATATTTATGCAAATAAATGGTCTTTTCGTGCATTTCTGAGTCAACCTGAAGTCTTGTTACAGTAGTATTGTGGTAAAGCATTTTTTTGCTGTTGTTAAAGTTAATTATTGATATTTTGTTAATTGAGGTATTTGCACTCTCTATAGCCTTTTACGATTTAATGACAAGGCATGAAGCAAATGGGCATTTTTTCGAGTTTTTAAAGAGTAGTTGACGTGTGTGCAAACACTGATGAGAGACATCAATTCTCAGGCGATATTTGCAAAGCAAATGCAATTTGTTTGCTTTTTTCATTTTGTACTGGCTTTTCAAAGGTTGTTTCTTCAGTGATAATACATGCATGTTTACAACGGAAACAATTTCCGATGAGACAAGGAAAGTGTTCCCTTGTAAAATGAGTATTAATAATGACGTCCTCCGAAAGTATAATTATGTTAAAAAAGAGAAATCGGATGTAAAATGTCTTTTTTTTCAATTTATAATTATTCTATTTAGTTTTAATATTAAGCAGTTTTATATTCGGCGATCAAATTTATCTTGCCTTAGATGGGAAGAAGTGCGAGGTTCGTTTCCTAGAGTTATCTGAAATTAGTGTACTGCTATGTTTTTGTTTTGACGGTTCAACGACATTTTAAAATTGCTTCTTTATTGATTCAAAACAGAATTAGGCATTTGAGTTGAACACACACTCTGGTTAATCAGACCTTTTAATGGGCTCTATAAATCAAGTACAAATATGCAGACAAATAAAGTGTTTATTGTTTTATAAATCGAAGACAATAATAACCATTAAACAGATTTACAATATAGATTAATATGTTATGGTATTTAATAAAGCTACCAAGGCGCCACTTGAAAATTTCACTGGAAAATATGGTTATATTTCAAATTTATTGCTTGCCAAGACACAAAATGCTAATTGCACCAGGGAATATCTTCTCGATGCTAAATGCCGGTATTGTGCGAAATTAATTGTTCTAACATAGCTGTTTCAGATAAATAAAACACTGTTTGTTGCGTGTAGTACACAAAGCAAGCATTTTCATAATTACTGTATATAAGCGCAACTTCATTTTCTTGCAATGACAACTGAGTTGAAATATCAAATGTTTATTCAAGCAGTAACACTTATAATTGACAAAAATAGACCCAAGATGTATAACCATTATATGCCCCTCCCTTGTTTGTTTAGATTGGTAGTTAAAGATTGTAATCAGTTTGGGCCATTTTTTGTTGTTGTCCTGGTTCAACCAAATTATTGTTACACTAACAGATCCAACACAATGCTGCTTTGGTGCCCTATGCCTATGTGGAATGTGAAGCGTAGCAAACCAAACGTCATTGCAAACAGGTATTTCCTACCTGAGCAACGCTGTAGAGATAGCTATCTTTAAACTAAAAAATCACGTGGCAACTTACTTTTGAGAACTTTTGAGTTATGTCGCCATGCGTGTAGTCCGCACTGACGTCGGTATCTATGTTTGCAGCTAGACAGTTTATAATGAACAAAGAAGAACCAGTTTAAATAAAGCAGTAGATGCGGTGCAATAAGGTCAGGTCAAAATAATGACGTCATAAGCCAACAAAGAAATGACGTCAGCAAAGCAAAAATATGTCCCTTTAGGTCATTTCATGACCCCTCATTGTCACCCTACCAAACACACTATCTGCACTGGTCGACAGTAATACCTTTTGAAATGTATATTGTAAACTTCAATATTTTTAGTTGCATGTTGGTGAAACAATAATTATTTAGGATTAACTGCACCTCATATTGTCGGTTATCATGATTTTGTTTTGTCTTAAATGGATATTCATTAAAATACAAGTTAGAGCCTGTAAAAGCATTTTTTATTACTGTAAGCATGTCAAGTTAGCAAAATCGTCGTTCAACATAAGTTTAGGATCATATATTATTGTTTTTTTACAAACTTCTGTGCTTGCTGTCTTTTGTGTGACAGGTGGCAGTCACCACCAGCTTGACTTGCCTGGGACTGTCGTCTGTTCAACAGTAGTACCTCCCATAAAACCGCCAATATAGACTAATGAAAGGAGTCAAGAGACAGAACAATGCTTTATCTTCTAATGTACGGTCATACTGGTGCTATATTAGTGTGTATACATATTTATAAACATGAACATGTTTAAATATGTTTGCTTATGTTTGTTTGTTCCTTTCTCTCAATAAGGCATGTGAACTTTGAAATGTTCGAAATAGAAAAAAATGTACCCGTAACTAGCTACCGAAGAACTTATACAATTAGTAAAAACACTATATAATGTACATTGTTTTTTTTGCAAAGTGTCTGTGTTTTCAGTAAGAAAAAAAAATCCAAACAAATATTACTGATATCAAATACTCATATGTTGCTTAAGTTGAACGTGTTTTCAGCACGTCGTGTCATTTATGTCAATTGTATGTTACCCGTCATTTATGCATAAAGGCTGATCTTGATAGAGTTCATTACTCCTGATGCAAGTGCTTACTGTTCGTTGTCTCACTTTGGTGTGATCCTTCATATTTTCACAGTATGTCTGTTTTTGTGTAAACCAGGTCTAAACAGCTAAATTTTGCCGACTGACAATGCTTTTGTCACGTTAACATGAACCTGTGCAATTGCTTTTGTATAGTTGCATTTTAAATTAAAATAAGTGTTGTAACTCTCACCTATTTATTTTTTTCTTAGTAAAACGAACAAAATTGGTCGTCTCAGGATATGAAGAACACACAGTTAACCATATGCTATGAAGTACCAATAGCTCACTGTGGTTACAATTTAGATCCTTGTCACAGATTAATTGCTACAGGGACGTTAAATCCAACAAAAGTACAAATACTATCTTATCATTGTTGTCATGCATATTGCCTTCGGCATATCTGGTTTTGTAAAATGAAACCAGACCCCCCACAAATGTCTGGTGTATTGGTATGACCTCTTTATTTGTCACGTTCCGTTATGATGCTACAGTAGCATACAATATTAATCATGTTTAAAGTCACGTACATACAAGCAATATGATCATTGAACAATCAAATAATATAAAATCAAATCGATATTGGCTGCGGATTACTGCCAGTAAATTTCGTAAACATTTGAATAACGTTTACGTGGTTAAGATTTTATATCTGATTACTCATTTAAAATATTCTTTTATTACTGAAATTACTCAAAAGTGACCTAACAATAAGGAGACGAATGCCAGATTTTAATACAGACACAGGAGAAAGTAAAGGAGACACAATCTTGTATATAGAAAAGAAAGTGTAACACAATATTTCATAACTGTACATAACGAGGATTAATGCAGATTTTTGTCGGAGACATACGCACAAGATATTAATGTCATTAAAATTTAAATCTATAAATATCATAATAAAAATTTGGGCAATTGATATTTACATTGTGTTCGTAAAGTCAAATAAAGCTATTATTACGTTCTAGTGTATGTGGAAGAGGTATTTTATAATTGTATTATTGTGAAGCTGTTATTGTTGGTTATATATTTAGCACATGGCATTTTATTTTATTTTTGTAAATATCTGTCATCTACAACAAAACCATAAACGTACAATTTAGATGCCAACTATCACTCGACATTCAAAAGGTTATTTTGTAAAAGCGACCCTGGGGATTTAAAGGCGACAGATATCTACACTGGCTACCTTTTCTCTCTTTATTGCATAGTCTCTGTCTTTTACAAGTTCGCCTATGTCTGGAAAATAAAGTATTTTCAACATGTGAATTTTACATACCGTACACGTAGTTTAGAAGCGCTTAAAATTGGTGAGCTAAGTGTATTATTTAAAATGAGAGACAGAAATGAAAGGATCTTAATTTAATTGTTGGTCAAACCAAACACACGACTGTGCGAAATAAGTGTGTTTAATGAAATAAATGGTACATCCTATAAAGCTGACATTCATTATTTAAACAAAATGTAGCATTAGGGTTTTGTACAAATAACACACCTGAATACCGAATAGGGACTATCAGATACTTAAATGGTCATTTAACTTAAAAGTTACTTGTGTGGTCTGTTTAAGAACACTTTTTAAAGTCGTATATATTATTCGATAAATATTTGACATTTTAAACATTAAACCAGGGCTGGAAAAATACGCTAGCCCGACGTCCCGGACTAGTCAACATGTAGTTTCGGGCTACTGACCATTGGTCATTAAATTAGTCCCGGGCTAGTCATTAAACAGACGGCCGGACAAGTGGCAATACACAGCGGTACCTAATTAACGATGCAACCAATCAAGCTATCGCCTGGGGCTTTTTATCAACACCATGTACTGGCTTCGCATAGACAATTCAAACGCATCCAAAAACAGCTAATCATGACGCGCGATACATCAACACTTTACATGATCGGCCAATCAATGTGTAGGTGACAAATAACGGCATTAATACTGCATATTGAAGTACATGTGATAAGTGATAATTGATTCGCGAACTTTTTAAACTAAAGGGATTAGAGCCAGGTAAGTCTCAGTTTGATGATCTTTACTTTCATTGTCATATCTGAATACAATAGCCCAATTAAACAATACTCGATGCCAATTAAAGTGGGTATGAGGTATATCTTGGTACGAGATTGAAGATGATTTTAATTTTAATCCATCGTCAAGTCTGTGCACAACGCAGTAGTAAAATATGCAGCCATGTCACTCTTAAATTATTTTACATTTGGAAACACGAACTCTTACATGTACACTTTGAATGAAAATCAACAAAGTCACAAACTGGCGGAAGTAAACATAAAGTGTACAAGTGTATTGGCCCAACATTTACGTGTCAGGGTCAGGATGATTAAAATTTGACATTGTTACAAAAACAATGTACACGTAATGTATTTCCTTTATAAAATCAGGACATTGCAAGAGCTATTTAATCAGTTGTAACTTATTTATTCTTTACTTTTGTGTTAGATTATATGCTGTTTTACAGACAAAAATAAAACAAAAACTTGTTTATACCTTGTTTGTTACTTATATATATGACAAATTATTGTCCATTTATTGAAAATGATGCACATTTTCGGACAAGTCATCTTTGTCCTGGTTACTAGTCCGGGACTAGTCATGAAAAAGAAAATTTTTCCAGCCCTGATTAAACGCTGTTTTCCTCGTTATCATATCAATTTAAATGCAAATCTTTCAACGCTAAGATACAAACAATGAGAATGTTAAGATATATAACATTCGCTTTTCATATTGAACGTACTGCCTTTGGTGATATGAAATCAGGTTTAATGAGAACGAAAAATATAAATAATAAAATGTATAAAAGTACAACAGATGTCAGACTATGAAGCAATTGTTATACATCACTTATAAATAATCAGTTATCAAACTTTCTGGTCATGTTTAAATCCCTTGGTATTTAGCATAGACTTGAAACATGTGTTTTGGTTATGTTCAGATTTACATCCACAAATCCATTGATGAACATTGCTGTGTATGCGTCAGTTAAATTGCCAAACAAGAATACTTCGAATAGAAAAACAACGTCGATATTTTTAAACAAATACGTTATTTGCGATTTAAAATACGATGTTTTCGTCTAGACCGCCGGATTTAAAATTCGAATTCTGACGCATGACGACTAGAACATTCACAGAGGGAGACGTACTGCAGAACTATCTATGTACATGTAGCAGCAACACAGTTTCACATATATATAAAGAATACGACATTGTAGGGTACATTAATAGTTTAAATAGTGCATAGGTTTATATGGCTGACTTTATAGTTATGATGTAAACTTTGCATTTTAAGTATTAATAATTTGAGACATGACACCAACATTTTATTTTGTTTTTATCTAAGACATATTTTCATGTGATAATATTATTTTTATATTAAAAGTGAAACAGTTTGTTGGTAAAAGTAAACAACTGATATCCATTAACTTTGCCATTCAAAAAATACTATCTGATAACAAGGAAAATACCATGAAATAAAAAAGGAAGAGCATTTTGACTGTTCAATTGCTCGTGGAAATAAAGACCCAAGTCCTAAAACAATGTTTTCTCACCATCTATTTCCTTTCCTGGCTTAAGGGCATATATTGAAATACAATGAACACGAGATTATACGAATGCCTAGCTAAAGATTGAGAAGGATGACATTTTCTCTGCCGTTTAGATGAAACCAATACAGTACGTTCCTTTGTTTCCCATGACACAATTCTAGGAGTTTCCGATATTCTAAAGACACACATGTATAAAGATATGCGCTTTAAGAGAATTGTATTAAATTAACACAGAACTACTATATTGCGAAGTGTCTCAAAAATGTTTATAACAAAATATCTACTACTTTACGTTATCAACACTTTCTCAAAAAGCACCAGCACCACAATAACTGCTACTACTAAAAAATATAAATGCTACTACTAATCAAACCGCCGTTACTACTATTACTACTACTACTACTACTACTACTACACTACTACTACTACTACTACTACTACTACTACTACTACTACTACTACTACTACTACTATTACTAGTAGTACTACAAGTACTACTACTACTATTACTACTACTACTACTACTACTACTACTACTACTACTACTACTACTACTACTACTACTACTACTACTATTACTACTTCTTCTACTACTACTACTTCTACTACTACTTCTGCTACTACTACTACAACCACTACTACTACTACTACTACTACTACTACTACTACTACTACTACTACTACATTTACTAAGCTGAGGTCGACGACGACCCCTACTGCTACTTCTACAACTACTATTACTACTACTGCTAGTAGTAATAATACTACTATTACAACAACAAATACTACTACTTCTACTACTTATTCTACTACTTTTACAATTAAACCACCACTGCAACTATAACTTCTACAATAGCAGATATGCTATAATGATCCATTTTCTCACGCACAGGCAACCTCCCGTAGGGTACTGAAGACTTAATTATTCATGTCGACACCTCTGGCTGTTCTGAGTGGTAATATTATGGACCAAACCAATCATTGTCATTGTCGGCGTGACATGGACATAAACTGTTCTTGCAGGACAAATCCTGTCATACATTGTACGTCTGGGCATGTTTTTTAAGCCATGCATTTTTGATACAATACGGTATTTTTGTTAGTTAAAAAAAAGAATATATATGAAAAAGTCCTATAAGCATTGCAACATATACAAACATTTGAAAAGGCACAGGACAAAGGTATTCACATGCAAGCCAAATGTAAAAGTAAAAACATATCTGTGATGAGTCATTTAACAAAAAGAGCAGTACGCAAATTTTTCACGTCGAATGTTTAAACAAGTAATTATACTGGCATAAACAGTCAATATAAAATGCTGATGAAATCGTTGTTCGATATAAAATTCATAGTTAAATTCCATGGGCACCCTGAAATAGATGAATTTTAACAAACGTTATCAGCATTGGTGTATGGTTACAAAATTGAATTAAGTAGACACTTAAAAAATAAAATCTTGAACATTGTCAATTACTTAAAATACTTCTGACTTAAGAACATTGGCACACTGAGGAAAACTTGACTCGTTAATATTTACTAGCGTGGTTCCAATGATTGGCTGAATGAGTTGTCGTCAGGATCAAGTGACTTTGAGTCCGTTTATTTTATTAATGAATGTTTATAAATGGTTTCACATTGAGTATATTTATATGTATGTGTGTGTGTGTGTGTGTGTGTGTGTGTGTGTGTGTGTGTGTGTGTGTGTGTGTGTGTGTGTGTGTGTGTGTGTGTGTGTGTGTGTGTGTGTGTGTGTGTGTGTGTGTGTGTGTGTGTGTGTGTGTGTGTGTGTGTGTGTGTGTGTGTGTGTGTGTGTAAGTGTGTGTGTGTGTGTGTGTAAGTGTGTGTGTATGTGTTAAAAAAACTAAAGTGCCCATATGTCTTACTAGGCATGCTAATAGAACGATACCTTGGGTAGGACAACATATATGTTTAATACAAGTAGTAATACTATGATCAAGTTGCTGATATTAATATAAAAGCCGTTATCTTAGTTTCGATACTGTACACTGCGTCTATTGAATAGAGCGATCGCTCTGTTGGAATGTGTCGTGTTAATGCATTTTCAAACTTTTAATGTTTGCAACAATGCTGGGGTATGAATTATTGATTTTCTGACAATACCGGTAAATTATACATGCAGGTAAAAGTACGGGATACTTTTTGATCTCTGTTGTCTGACACCTCATTTTCCGGATGACAACAAACACAGACGACTTTTGTTTTGGTGTGATAGGAAAATTACATTTTAATATTTAAAGGGTCTTTTATGTTCCTTTGCATAATCTTTTTTAGCGTCACTACGACAGTGCGGTCGACATTTTCGAATTTTCAACATTTCCTACATTTTCTAAACAACAATTATTTATTTATCACGTGCAATAATTCACAACATGTTGAATTCATATTCTAATACTAGTATACATGAATTACACTTGTTGGATGTTGAGTAACTTTGCGGGTTATTTGTTGCGTTTCTAAAATAAAATGATTCCGTTTGTCTTTTGACAAAAGCTTACCATTTGTATACAATTTCTTGAAAAGAGCAATGTTTGACTATCTATATTTAGACAAAAGTAAGCCTACAGAACTATCGTCTTTTTCGTATAGCGTCTGTCAGCCCACGATCATGCACTAATTATCCAGACAGGCGTCGAAACATGAATGATGAGATTAGTCTTGACACGTATAAGTGGTGCAACAGAAGCCAAACGCAGGTCTGTGACAAGAGAATGGTGCTGCCCAGCTCCAATATTTGCCTAGCTATGACTATGAATCACGTACGAATGCCAGACTAAACCCAAAAGTCCCAGGAAAATGCATTGTCTTGAATATCAGCAGTGTCTTATGTTGTTTCTGACAGCTTGTTATTATCATTTGTATTATTTTGTTGGGTACATCCTCGTACACACATGACGACGGTCCTATGAGCCAGAGATTGCATTCACTGTGTTTAGCATTCAGTGAACACCGGGCATACTATCACAACAAGTCAAATTATTTTGACAACGTGATGACCAGACGTGGAAATTTTGTTACATTTTAGTATAGTAGCGTTCTTAGTAAACGTTAACAAAGGAACTATACATGTATGTATACCACTACCATTTTAACGACTTTGCTATACTTGAACCTCGGACCTTACGAACATACAGGCCACCATCAGCCGATTGCCCTACTAGGTCCGTTACCTTGTTATGAAAATAACTGTACTTCTATTAAACAGTAGCTCGATGGTGACCTTTGATACTTCACAAACTTCACATCAACACGCACTTGTTATATTGCATGAAATGTCATTGATGTATCGCATTTGCATGCTACCTTAATTCCCTATGATTTCTCAATGATTGCTGTCTTAACACGAATATTGCAGATTATACGTGAATATACGAGTCCCTGATAATGAGATGCATAGCAGAAACAACAAAGGGTCTTAAATAACCTTCGTCTTCATTCTTTAACTGATTCGTTAATACACACACACACACACACACACACACACACACACACACACACATATATATGTGTGTGTGTGTGTGTGTGTGTGTGTGTGTGTGTGTGTGTGTGTGTGTGTGTGTGTGAGTGTGTGTGTGTGAGTGTGTGTGTGTGTGTGTGTGTGTGTGTGTGTGTGTGTGTGTGTGTGTGTGTGTGTGTGTGTGTGTGTGTCATTCTCGTTTCAATCTTGTTATGAAATGGAAATTGACTAGTCAATCTAATTAGACTTAGTGTATTACATTTGCTATTATAATGGTGCACGGAAACATGAATAATATAAAGCTTTTGAATCTGGCTATTGTTAGCGCCTGTAAATGAAAGCAGAAGCATAAAGTCGTCTGGGCTATTTATGTGATCAATGCCACTTTCACACTAGTCTCCCTATCGTCGCTACCGATCGGTGAACATTTAAGCCATGAAATGGCCGACTATATCGTGTCAATGAATTGTTACAAAAATACATTTTTAAATCGAAAATTCAGACTTGATTATCTTGCCCGGTAGCTATGCGTGTGGTTGTGAGTTCTCTTACATAAATTATATAGTATGTTCAAATTAATAAAATAAACAACCGGTCGTTGAACATGCATGTTCAATTATATTTTCCTTTAAATTCAAACATAATTTCATGTTTCTTACAATATAATTGACCTTGTGTACGCACTTTGAATAGTTATTCTCTGATTGATTTTTATGTATGTGCCTTTAACGATCAAGTGGTCAATAGTGCTTACGAACTAAATTCATGTAAAGGGTATACATATGTGTTACATAGAAAAGTCAGACTTTCAAATTAATTTTGGTCCAGGGTTCACATATTTAATGTATCTGCCACGTTTAAAATATTTTGGTGGTTGGGTGATGGGGCAATCTGAAGAGCTGTCTAAGTGGGAATGATGGTAAATACAAAATACAAAACGGGCATTGAAATATCGCTCATGGTCTTGTGCCTTAACTTGAATGTTTCATTTAAGATGAAACATGCACAAGTTGTCGATGTTCACAACACTTACCAAAACCAGACCTCCCATTGGAGGAGTAATCGGACTTCATGGAGACTTATATCAATAATGTTGAAACAAACACTCATGTGTGGGTACGCATTAAACCTAACATTAAAGTAAGCTTCAACTGAGTCCGGGCAATAAAAACGTTCGAGGCATATAATGAAATAACGTTTTTAAATTATGGTCTTTGTCTAAACTAAGGATAGCCTGAAGGCACTGTTGCTTACTTACTGTTGGGAAACTGTCACTGTCAATTAAAGAGGGCGAAGCTGCCAATGCGTGACTAATATTATGAATGGGACAACACAAACTTTTATCTTTAGTTTTTAATAAAACTTTTTACGTTGTAAATAAAAGTACATACTTTTTCTTCGATTATATATTTGCTTTTGGATACAGTATAAGTTAAAATAGGTAAAAGGTATCGTAAATATTGCATTATGGGGTTAACCGTATAGGCTTATTCTTCCAAGAAATAAAAAAAATATACAGAGACAGTGCCAATACACGCAGTATTTTGGGGCGCACTGGCTTTATTTGTTACTACAATCCTCCTTTAAATAAGCACTGACATTGTGAGATCACATTTGTAATAATTCATATTCTGGAGTGTTATCAATTTGACCTTTGATCAGTCTTTGTTCCGTATGTTCCGTAAAGCTTAAACATTTAGACGACATAACGATTTCAAAACAAAAGCAATTAAGTGAAAAGGGCATTCGCTCAAGTTTACCAGAAAATGTTCCGAACATGATACAATTTTAGAAATTGTCATGGCATAAAATCAGTTCGCATGAACTTCATCAACATATTTGCATAATCTAATGACAGAACAAATAAAATATATTTAGTTCTAGCGCTTTCAACATTCTTTCACGATAACCAGTTTGACAGGTGATCGGAGGAAACGATTTGCTGTTGTTAGATATATTCTTAACTGGTCGGAAATTGTCTGCTCCCTATGATGGGGACAGTTACGTGTTCCTGCGGAACATAAATAAATAAATAAAAACATTAATACAACAACAAAACAACAACAAACTAACGAAACAAACAAAACAGACACAATACTTTCTGAATGGTACGCAGACAACAATTTAAACATAAATATAAAATCGTTTATATTACTTATGTACAATATGAGAAGGACTACATTTTCAAGAAACAAACTTTATTTTCTCACTTTGTTTGAAACCCGACACCTTCCAGTGGTGATTTGATAGTTTATATTCATACCGTCACTAACCGTTTTGAAAAAAGTAACCCCCAAAACACGCCTCCATTGGTTTAAGTAAGTTAACCATTTGCAAACGTGATTAACAATGATACTGATTTGCTTTTGCTTAACGAAAGTCCATAGGGAATGTCTAATTAACGCTAGAATAAGCCCAATTAACACTTAAAATGCAATACATTTGCATTATTTTGTGTATCATTTACACACGTGATACATGTTATGTGTTCTACCATGTCAATGTCAGTGATAATGTTATTATAAACTGATAAGACTAAAGCTGGCAGATGATAGATAACATTAGTATTTTATCTCATATACACACGCTATAAACAGATCCTGATCATGTCTTTATTAGAAACTAGAGCATGATTACTGAAGCTTTCAAAATGCTAGGAAAAGTCCTGTTTAATTGCATACAAATGATTTATGTAATACGCAGTCATATAGTCACCGTTATCAACATAAGACCACAGCCATGGTGCTGCTAAACACCGGCTCCATTGTAGCTGTTTCGTAAAAATGTCCAAAGTGTACCTCACAAATTAAATTTTAAGATCACTTTCCATCCAACAACTGCTTTTACAACCGCGAAATTCACGTCGATAGACTTTTATTATTATTACTATATATTTCTCTGAAATTCTGCATATGAGCACGTAAGTATTAATCATTCAAATTCCAATTTCCATAATCTATTAGACATAAACTCCCATTGCATTGTGCATTTGAAAAAAAGATAATCATCAACAGTTAAAAGCTGTTATTATAGCTTTAGTTGAAAGATACAAGATGTCTTTGTATGTTATATCGCAGAATAAAGAACGGTATCGGATGTTCGTATGCGTAATTATTTAATCACTAGACCCTGATTAATAAAAAGGGTGATTCATTGCAAATCCTCTGGAGAAAAAAACTGTGCATTTGAACGAGATAAATCACGCAAAACAAACCATTTAACATTGTCGCACGTTTATCGGCTATGCAATTACTAAACTTATACTTAAGATTTGGTTCAGAAGTAGTTTGGCTCATTTAATCGTCACCAATTGTAAAGAATGCCTATCAGTATGCCAGTTAACAATTCGGTTATATGGCCACCTTGTCATGTGGCTACGCCTGTCTTAAAATATGAATACTTTAAGATATATTTGTTTAAAATTAAATTAATAGAAACGAATCTTGTGGTTTCTGCTGAAATTTGAGCTCGAATATCAACTATACTTGAACAGAAACACCAGGTGTATATACTTGATTAGAAGATAATAAATTTGTAGTAACACATATTGTTTTGTAACAAGTAACTAGCACAGTAACAAACTTGTGTAGGCTTAATAAGCTTTTGAATGCACTTTCACATTAACGATGAAGCAAACATTTTATTAAAATAAACTTTACAATATTTTTTAATGATTTAACATATTCATGTTTTCATTTGTGACCAACCCCAGAAACAAGTTGTCACTTTGGCTAATGTCCAATAAAATCTCGCGCATTGCCTTATACACTTTCTTATTTCTTGACACAAACCCATTCTATTTTCTCAGCTGTTCTACCAATCACTAGAGCTTATTCAAATTGTATATCATTATCATACAGCACATGCCATTAAATACGTGTTAACATAATGTTTCACTATAGTTATGATTTAGTGAAACATAAACACATGTCCGAAATTGTGCGGGATTCTAATTTATACCAGCTATTGATGTCTGATCTTTTTCACACAGAAAAACAACAACAAACAAACAAAACAAAAAACACAACAACTATACAACAGCTGAAAACGTGCAGAACATTAAAGATATAATACATTCCTTCAAATGTGTGTCTTGACTAAGTGTTAAATTAATAATGGGATGTCTTAATTTCTAGTCAATAATCAATTAATGAACAAATTATAGTAACCAGTTTGTCGTATGATTTACCCTGTGTATCAAGCTGTGAATAGTTTCGTGTTTGCGATACCATTCATTAAGCAAGGTACTGCACCCTCTAAGTATCAAGCTAGCGCATCTAGACAAATGATGCGTACGAAACCAATAATGTATAAACAATATCTAACAAAGTGTAAAATTATTAGGATATGTCAAGTAAGATAAAAACGAACGTGTTCATCATTCTAGAAATAAATAAATGAAAATAAAAATGTTGTTAAATGTCTCGCCACATGTTTGTTGTAACTTTAAATTTGACTTGAAAGCGAATATCTTTTGCCTGTGTCTTTTCAAATTTTAATACATGTAGCAATACGTTAATGACTTTGCCAAATTTTCTTATTCACGATTGAAAAATGTCTATCTGTGCAAAGTGATGACCAAAAAGTTATCCCAAAGCATGTAATTTATATTGCCATATAATCATGCATATCAGGATTGTTACGTGCACCCCCCCCCCCCCTCACTTGTTCTGACTTACACCGGACAAGGGTACAACAAATTCATCTTCATAAGAAACGGATGATACATCCATTTACAATTCTTCTGCGGTTATTTTGTCCGACATTCAAATATTCAATTACTTAACAAGATTTTTTTGCGTAGGTTTTTTAATAAAAATAATACTTACCCCTCACCCAAATTAAATGTTGACAATAATGTATTTATTTAAATTTCGCTACTCTGTATATTTCTGGCACATGATTCTGTTTTTGTTAGTTTTGTTATGAACTACCGTAGTATTTACGTTAATAATTTTAATTCTTTTTAACGACATATGAAGTCGAAACGTCTGCCATGAGATAATTTGGAGAAAAATTAAAATATGCCATGCATACTAAAATCACATGTTTAACACATCGATATGTCAATTTCTTGTTATTTCTTAAAACCAGTTTTATTGCGGAATGAACTCTTTAATCTAAATCAGACATTTCGACTTCATATATCGTTAAAAAGAATGCAGAATTGTCCTTAAAAACAATAGACCTGAAACTTTTCTCCTTATGAACATGTATAGTTGAAACCTATTAATTGGAATCAATTTGAAACGAACACGTTCTTTCAACTGAGATCAAGCCCAATAAACTTTCAGCTTCCTGGGTAGAACTAGTACTCATTTGCTGAGTTCCTGGAGCAATGTGCATTAAATAGTCTTGCTGAGGGGCTTATATAACATGGTAGGTTTTCGGGTTATAAAACGGGACCCTGCGATCCGGTGTCCAACGTATTACCCTCTAGACCACAGACATTCAGAAACGTATTGTCATGTAATAAATAATGAAATAGTTGTTGTAGACTTTATATATTGTTATTTCGTCTTTCATGTGCATTTTAAACAGTTCGTTATGTTTAATACATATTAAGGCGAAATGAAAACGTAATAAATAATGTTAATTTTTAATTAGCCTTATACTAAAACAGTGATCATTTACATAATTTACTTATGTTTATTGTAATTTGTTTATTTATTTGAAGTTTTTTCGTTGTATGTAAATGGACAAAACACACATTTTCCTGTATTTCTATAACATAATCAAAGAGCTCACTTTGCTATTATCAACGATGGACAACATTTCGGTCTCATTACATTAAACCAAGCAAAGTTAGTTCTAATTTAGCTGTTCTAAGTATATCGCTCACGATGAGCTATCGTGATCGCCCACCGGCCGTTGTCAGGCGCAACTTCAGTCACACTTTGCATTTTGAAGAAAATGCTACTTTTCGGACCAAAAGGTATACTGGGTTTACAAAATACGTTGTGAACGGTATAATGAATATTATAAACATGTCTTCTTGTATTTTGTTCTCTTTTAATAAGTCACGTTTGCGTTTGTATTTCGCGTGTTTAATAGAGAGGTCAATTGCAACTGATTAACATTGCTTGTACACTTAAGTAAGTATGGCTTTGAATTATCTGTTAAGATCAACGTTTTGCACATGATGCTTAACGAGTAAACATTATAAGGGAATTTAATTTTAGTGAAAATGACCTTTGTAATGAAACGCCGCTACCAGTAATTGTGCTTGTCGTAAATGTCTGACGTGATCTTATTAGTACTGCTTGAAGAAGCATGATGTTCACTTATGCTTACTTTCTTTTCCTAAATTAAGGCGTTTTTCTTCCTTTTGATGTGCATTTAACTGCACAGAACTTCGCGTACTTTAAATTGGTCGTTGCTTGGGATTTTGTGGCACAGATGGAAGACACGGGAAACGACGTATAAACAACAAATAATAATAAAAAAAGAAAACAGCACGTTAATGTACGTTCGTAAATTAAATAACTGAATGTTAATAATTGTGCAATATTTATGTATATTTAGTGACATTTTACGCTAAGTTAATATTGACAGTTACTTAAGTCTGTATTTCCAAGATTTTACTACCCGAAGAAGTGTGAATATATGCGCACGTATTACTAGAAAGAACGACCAATATATTGAAACATCCATACTTTATATACTTAGAAAATCGAAATATTATTTACTGGTTCAGTATCAGGGTTTATAATGAAAGGGAAATATATACCTTACACAGTTACCTTTTAGGAACAACTTACATTGTTCTTTCCCAAGTCAAATGTAAAACGCGAATTTGCCATTTTTCAGTAAACAGCCCATTCGACCAAATTAATACATGTAGTTACCAGTAAACAATGTTACATATTTAGTTCGTTGTATTTAATGCAGGGTTTGAGGAATCCTTATAAACAGATCATTGGAGATTTCCATGCGGCAATGGACTTATAATATCACTTAACGCAGGATGACATCTTAACCGGAACCTAATGTACCGTTGTTAAGCATAAAGTAAAATGCCGAAATAAAAACAAAATACTGTTACAAGTGGACGATGCCTTGATATAACATAACATGGCAATATCATGGTTATTGACAAATAACTAACGCCAAATACGTTGCACATACATAATTATCCGCTTTTTTGGTCTCTGTGTAACGGCAATCCAGAAACCGACATCGACAGAAGAAGTTAAATTTTTACTTCAAGACGAAGTGATATTTCTTTGTCGGTTTATTTATGAAATGCAACAGGGAAGGCCCGTCAGAAGTTGAAAGACTATGCCAAATAGCGAACATCCCTTTGTCTCGAATCTTGTTGTGATACGTGACAGGTCCCATCAAATAAGATGTACGCAACAAAAACAACCATGTATTTGCATATTTTCTAACTTTTTTAATAAAATTACGTAGTGACTTAAAGTTAAAACGTGATAATATACATAACAAAAACAGTTTAACCTTTTATTCCGTCGGCATTGGGTCTTAAATTTCGCAGTGCATTAATTACCGTCAAAGCATTTGCTTCTTTGAATATGTTTGACATCTTTCTATGCAATGTATCCCAAATGTAGGAAACACATATGCAAGTATCTCACATCCTCCAACAGTTTTAATTTCGGGAACTAGTCGTGCCTGACGGTAATAGTAATTTCTCTACTCTGCAAGAAATGTTTTGAAATGTAAATGACAGAAATATAAAAGGAAACATTCGATATTGGAATAGCATGGCTTTAGTAAGCTGGATGCCAGCAGCAGTTGATTGAACTGGCTGCCAAATATGTAAAGGAAAACCAGTCAATATATCACAAATTAAAACGAAGTGAATAAACCATAGCATTCAGTGCAAACGATGTATATGCAACGCGTTTGCTAACACAGAGAAAGATCGACCTTCCATCTAGACTATCTAGATGGAAGGTCGATCTTTCTCTGTGTGAGCAAACTCCGTTGATACTTTGTACAATATTTTCCGCTAATGTTTATAGTTCTTAACTTATATGCTATCAACATGCATATCTACTGACAAAACATCTCTTGGAAATTCAGATATGTAACTATCAATGCAAGTGTCGGGCAAACATAATGAACATATACTTATTAATATACTTCTCAAATGTTTATAATTGTGCTTTTACAGTCAATCATCCTAAAAATAAAACAAGTAAGCGTAAGACATTAATGCACTATTTTAAGCACTAGTATGTTTGGAGACCGTCTATATGAAAGGACAACTTTTGAAATTACATATATAAAACATGATTTGTTGTTACATATGTAGCATTTAAGTCATACTGTTTTGTTCGTATTAAACAGATATATACTCCTCATCCGTTTCAAATGTCAAGGCAAGATAAAAATGTAAGGAATGTGTTTAAATGGCTCATTTGAAATGATAAATAAATTATTGTCTGACTGCATTTAGCATTGAAGTATAGAATGAAATAAGTCCAGATATAATTATAAGACCAAGTTTTAATTTTCAAATTCTTTGTAGCAAACAGAATGATGACGTTTTAATACATATGCATGACACTATTTAAGTGATTATTCTTTAAAAGACTATTGCTTTTAATTAACCAGTGTTTTAATAATTTAGTTAAATGCTACGTTTAACATTAAAAGTATTGCAGGCTGATTAAAACTAAACGTCTATTTTAGATTCCTTATGCCAAGTCAATACAAAATCAGCAAAATCAGCGAGGAAGAGTTGTGAGGAGATCAAGGACTGGTGCCTGGTCATTTTCAACAAATTTCAGTCCAAGTTAACAAAGTAAATAAAGCAAAGAATATAAAAAGCCTGGCATGTGTTGACATGAAGCTGTCCGAAATGGCATGCCTGCTGTCGATAGGCCAATGAAGTTGTGAGAAACGAAATGAATAATTCATAATTATTGTATCTGGATTCGTAAACGTAACAATGCAGATATTTTTCCGTTTCGTGTCCGCGAGGTCTCATGAGACGTTACCAGTCATACATACTTATACAGAATGATAAATATATAACGATCGTTGCAAGATTTTTTGAGAAATCAAGTACAAATGATGTTTATTTTTCCCCTAAATAATCAATAGGAGTTCGTTCATATTCGTAGACTCAAGTAATCATTGTACGAAATACGAAATGTTCGGTCGAGAACTTGATTTGTGCATAAATATCTCATTATCAAATTCAATGACTCATATCGAATGCAATTCTCGGGTCAGTTGATAAATAACTGCGAGTGTTTAACAACACAATATTATAATTATTGACAATTTATAATTTCATAATTCACAGTGTTTCGACCTACATCTAAATTACATTTGTCTTTCTTGTAGACTACAGCCCGTGCAGTTTATTGCAATAGCGAACATACCGATGTTTAATTGAGAAATGTTTTTTTTTGTGTGTGTATCAGCCACAGTCAATGTGAAATAAAGTTGTTTATTTTAAATCGTAGTCATTTTTCAACATCTGATTATACGCTAGTTTCCAGGATGCGATAATTATTATTCACGATATTTACGGCAGAGTGGGATTTATTTATTTCTCAAATTTATATCTTGGACGTGTGTTTAATAATAATGGAATGGCTTTCAATTATTAGACAGTAATCAATTAACAGGGATATTTATGACGAAAATTACGATTCTACTAGCTGTATAGCAAAGCCTGTGTTTCCATCTGCTAAACTGTTTGTGTTTTTATTTTTTCAATAAATAACGTACTGCTACACGTACTTATCCGACCTGAGTTTCCACATTTGATGATCAATACGAATCAATGTATAGTCAAATGAATTGTAGTGCAAATTAAATGGTGCAAGTAACGAGTTCGCCCGAGTCAGGTAATTACTTCCCTTTATACAAATGTACCGCCTGAGATATAGAATTACCCCCCTTTAATAATTGTCCAATGTTCTAGATAGTACAATCTACCTGTCGGAGCGTAAAACTAAATCTGTATAAATGATTGCAGCTTTTTCATGTCGAGAGACTCGCAAGAGATGCGAGAGGAAACTCTCATATTTTGCTTGCTGACCATCGCTTGGTTAGTTATAAGCGGTCCGAGATCCAGGCTTCTGTTATCTGGCCTTTTGAGGTTGCAGGTGCAAGCCGGTCAAGCTTCCAGTGGGCTTTGGCAGTGGGATCGTTCGCGAAGGCACGCCTACAAGCCCCAGAGTCGGAAGGCCGCGCTTAATCCGGTAGCTGAAGAGGGCTGGTGCTCTTAGCTTGTGGGTGCAAGCCGGTCAGGCTTCGAGTGGGCAACGGCAGTGGGATCGTTCGCGAAGGCGCGCCGTGCAAGCCCCGAGAAGGGAGACCGCGCTTAATCCTGCACTAGGAGCGTGCGTGCCTGGCATTGTATGTTTTGTGATTGTATGTGTTGCGTTAGTGTGCTAGGTAGGATTCTGTTAGCTAAGTAGGCTTGGTGTAGTGTGTTTCGGCTCCCTCCATTCTGTATTCTTCCGTTACTTCGTAGGGCTCGGGCGCACATAGGTTTCACTTGAGATCAGGCAGACCGTGTAATATAGTTTTTGCATACTTAGTCTTATTTGTACAGCTAGGTCGTATTGAAACCGTCTGTGTGTGTGCGCCCAGCAACTCGTGCCCCGCTCGGCACGTTACAGAATCAAAGTATTGAATTCTTGTGGTATGACAAGTAAAATGAACCTGTTTCATCGTTAACAGTTACTAAACTAAATTATGGTGTAAAAGTAATATATAGGTGTGTACGAGTATGCGTTAGAGATTGATATTTAGGGCAAAATAGGACGAACCCCAATCAAGAAGTACATGTACATTTTGATTGACTCATAATGTATTATGAAATATCATAAAATATTTCCTATCTTTCTGAAATATATGGTTACTATTCACAGCTTGTCAAATACTTTGTTTTAAAAGTGCATACAAGTACTGACAAAGGGAACATCATTGAATTAAATGTAATGTCACTCTTTATCATGTTGGAGACACTTCGGCCACCTTCAAGGACAAAAGGAGGCACAATGCCTCTCTCGTTCTTATCACTTATTTTTCTCAAGCTTACACTAATAATGGTTCGAAAGACGAAAGAAAAAGAAAAGTAATTACTTTAGCACTATAAATATATACTTCGGACGACGTCATGTAAGCCATTTAACTTCTTCATGTTAATGTTACGTGAAAGACTTCAAAACAGAATCGTTAACATTGCAATCAAAAGGTCTATATGTGCCGATACCATTTATCCTATAAGTTTCAGACATTTTTACCGTTATTTTCATGAGTGGCAAAATATATATTAGGTGTCTTTTCTTTGAAAGGTTGCACGTTTATTTTAATGAAAACTGAAGGACAGACACTTCGAGGCAAAAAAGTATTTGGTATTTTAAAGAAATATAGTATGTTATAATTGTGTTATTTTGACAATTTTGACTTGTTCATGGTCTATGGTTAGAGAATAAAGATAGCTGACTCGACCATTAATTTAGAAGGTTTAAAAGTAAAAGCAATTGAAATTTGTTGTTTTGTATGATCTAAACCATAGACATATGACCATCAACTTTTGTCGATGTATTGTGCCCCACAGCCATTACACGCAAATCGTTCAACGCTACTTTGGGGTTTGAAATCACATTTGACTTTTTATTGTCGATGTTCATGGGCGTGACGTCTACATTTAAACGACAACTGGACAATAGAAAAATAAGAAATGATTTCATAAGAATTACTACAGATACTTATATCTGAACTACCTCTAGAAAAGTTTAAACAGCGTAAATGTAAAAGTGACAAAAACATATGGATCGTTTCCGGCATATTCCCATGAACAAGACTTGTTACATGCATAACAAGTCATTCAGACTGGGTTAGATGCATTAGTGAATGAGGCTATAACGACCACGTGGTTAGTTTTGCAAATGATTCCAAACCAGCTTGACAAGAAAATGGTATACAACTGTGTTTCACGTACATACATCACAAATGCACACACCAAGAATGAGGACATTCTAAATCTGTTTGATAACAGCACTGTTTTGCTTTTCTTAAGACGATTTGTCACTAAGCAAAAAAGTACCGGGTACTGTTGAGCAATGCTTTTTGGATTGAAGGCGGCGCGTGTTTTAAATAGTTTTGCGTTAATTACATGTAGAATGGTTTTGTTATGTCTGCTGAGATCAACTTTGTACACATGATGTTTAACTAGTCAACATTATATGTGAATTTAGTGCTATGTGAAAATGACCTTTGTAATGAAACGCCGCTACCCGTAATTTGTCGTAAATGTCTAACGTGATCTTATTAGTACTGCCAGAAGACGCGCATTATTCAATTAGATTCATTTTCTTTCAAGAAATAAAATTAGTTAATTCCGGCTTTTGATGAGCTTTTCATTACCCACATGTTCGTGTCTTTTTAATAAGTTGTTGTTTGGATTTAATGACTCCAAAGAAAGCCTCGGAAAAAAGACAGAACAAAAACAGAAATTAATCAAGATAGAATTATAACAGTAAAGAGTTATTTTTACTTTCTTTAATAAAATAACTGAATTTTATTATATGTACAATGTACATGCATTTAATGTTGCATATAACAACAAAATTATACTGACCGTTAGTTCATGTGTAACGTTTTAATAGGTAAATAAGAAAATGTCCTTTCTTGACCACACATATATTACATGTACTAGACGAGCAAATAAGAATGCCTCAAAAGAAAGGACGCCCGCCCGATTGGAATCGCCATGTTTTAATTACTAAGGAATGCAACACGATATAAATTACTGCTGTTTAAGGATATATGATCAAATTAAAAAAAAACGATTTAACACTGTACAAGTAGCACGTTTTAGTTCAAACATAACCTGATCCGTTCACCAGCCTAAAGTAAAATAGGAATTTGTCCATGTTAATGATTGCATATTGTTTTTTTTTCATTAAGTAACCCATTTGTTCATATTAGCCCTAGGCTAAGCCAATAAAACCCGGTTCGATATTTAGTTCTGTTTATGTTATGCAATATTTCAAGATTCCATATAAACAATTTAATGAGGATTTCAGGAAGACGTAACAATACGCACGTGCAGTAAGAAATCGGTAATTTCTTCATTAATCTGGAAACAGACATATCGTATTAAATGCATAAAACAAAATGCCAAAAGATATAACCCAATGAATTATAGGATTGGAAGATATCATGACATGACTTTTAAATATACTATTATACATATTTCGAACACTGACAGTTTCAGATGAATGGAAGTTAAATTTAATAAATGAAGTTTTTTTTTCTGTTATCCAAAAGTTATTTCTGCATTAATTACTTCTAAACCTCTGCTTCAATGAATATAGTTGACATCATTCTATGCAACCTACCATAGGTATGAAACTAAAATAAAGCAATATTCAAATATCTCACATTCGCCAAAGGTTTTAATTTCAGAAACTAGTCGTGCTTGACAATAATAATTCCTCTACTCTGAATAGAATACGTTGCTCGCAGCGCTCCAGTAACCAAGCTTGAAATGTAAATGACAGAACAATAAAGGAGAACATTTAATATGGGAATACAAATGCTTTAGTTAGCTTTTTGCAAGTAGCAGTCGATCACGCTTGCTGCCGAATATGTAATGGAATACCAGAAATGTATATCACAAATCAAAGTAAAGTGCAGAATACATGTAGCAGCTCAAAGGGAATTCAGTGCAATATGCGTACATTTTATACATAACGAGTTTGCTCACACAGAGAAAGATTGCATGCTATCGACCTACCATCTAATTATGGAATGGACAAGGCGACAGCGAGAACTCGGTTGATACTTATACAATTATTCCTATCCCATTTATGGCTCCTAACTTATGATATGCTCTCAGCATGCACTTTAAGTGACAAAACATCTATTGGAGATTTCCGTCAATTTTGTTACTCTCAATACAAAATACAAGAGATAGGCAAACATAATATACCTATAAATAGCATCCTCATTAAATATTTATAGTCTAACTCATTTCATAGTAAACTATCCTTTCTACAAAAAAAAATAAAAATCTCATTTTCGTGTAAACAATAAAGCACTATTATATTGTTTATTTGTAATATATCACAGTTCATACATGTTAAAAGTGGGCGCCGGTTATTTAGTGACATAATCGCCGGCTTGTAACTCCTTTGATTGCTTAGACTATCCCAACCTACACTGTGGGTTCCAGAGAGGTTAGGGCGAGGAACTTAGTGTGGAAATTCCCTTTGAGCTGATCGTTATACACAGTAACAAAAATAGTAGGACGTCGGACGTCGTTATAAGGAATATCAACCTGCGACGTATTTCAAAAACGAAAACAAACGTTTTTTTGCTGATTTATTTTTTTCGGGAATGTCAAACTACTAGCTCTGCCTGTAGGGGTGACTTTTAAGTGATTTTTGAATTTTTGCCATTTGTTCTTTTATATATACACACACACACACACACACACACACACACACACACACACACACACACACACACACACACACACACACACACACACACACACACACACACACACACACACACACACACACACACACACACACACACACACACACACACACACACACACACACACACACACACACACACACACACACACACACACACACACACACACACACACACACACACACACACACACACACACACACACACACACACACACACACACACACACACACACACACACACACACACACACACACACACACACACACACACACACACACACACACATATATATATATAGTTGCTTCAAACTGACTAGTCAACAATTCATAGCGTTTGGCTATTGCAGATATTTAAAACTAAAATGTTGCGTGTTGGTCTCTGTGTGATAATACACGATTGACTGATACATACGTTTCATGAAAGTCATACTCTTTGATTCATATTTAAGATTGATATATTAAACGTTCGTGTATAATGACAAAGACATGGGAGGATATAAAAACAAAACAGCTTACTACTTTAATGATGGTATCCGCCTCTTTGCTTATACCATTTCAACATCAAAAGGAGGATATGGGAGGTCGAAAACAATTTATGACTACTTGTTACTAGTCATTTGCAACATGTTAGTCCATGCATACAATTCCAGACAACACAGAATACAAAAGGAATGGCATGTGTTGACATGTAGCTGTCCAAACTGACATTCCTGCTGTCGATAAGCCAGCGAAGGTGAGAGAAAAGTAATGAATAATTCATAATAACTGTAACTGGCTTTGTCAACATATCCATGCAGCTAGTTTTCTGTTTCATGTCCGCAAAGTCTCATGAGACGTTACCAGTCATACGTGCTTATTCATGCTTATAAATCTTCAACTATCAGTTGCAGGATTGTTTTGCAAAATCAAGTGATGTTCATATTTCCCGTGGAACTAACCTCATTAAATGGGCCTAGCATAACTCATAACTCGTAGCATTCAGGTTTTGCGCGAGATGTGCTTAATTGACGTTGATTGCGACATAAGTGTCTAATTATTTGACTCAGTGTCTCATATCCGATGGATTAATGACACCAGTTATTTTAAGACACTTAATTATTCTATAATTTTCGAACTTACTTAATTATTCTTTCCCAAAGCCAGTGCATTATTACTCCAAATTTTATGTTGACAAGGAATAAAATTTACGAGGGGATTGTATTCGTAAAATTGTTATGATGGGCTTTTAATCGCAATCACCAAAACACGTGATACACAAGCATGATATCTTTTTAAAAGTAATATTATTGAAAAAGGTGCCAAGTTGATGTTATTAATTTAAATGTTTATTATAAACTTTAGTTTTCATAAAAGTAACGTATAGGAGTTATTCATCATACGCGGATATTGCACTGAAATTATTCGATCGGCCTTTGATACGATAAAAGTACTTTGTCATATTTCCTTTTTCAATATACCGTGTTTTATTGTTTTAACTATCAATACAACAGTACGTTGAAAACGAGTACAGTTTTGTGCGTTGCGGAGGCATATGTTCTTAGTTGTACCACCCTACCATCCTAAGTCTGGCTTAGTGCCCAGGCGATGTAACGCATCAGACCGTTTTAATAATCAATGTTTTAATGGTTCACCACTCTCCTATTGCTGACATTTGTATCATATAAGTTGGTTTCTCAATTTTTATTTCAACATAACTAAATAAGAAAAGGTCCTATCAAAATTTCCACAGATATTTAAATTTTATCTACCTGTAAATAGGGCCGACTGGGGTGCTTAAAACAGATACAGTGAACTTATAAACATACATAATAACTAGTAATAACATAAACTAAACGATTAACTCTAAACAATACTACGTTTTATTTTGTTGATTTTCTAAAATTCTATTATTTCTTCGTATTTTTTACATTTCACTTTTGACACTTTTGGCATATGACGTCATGGCATTTATGACGTCATTATATTGTTCTTATAAAATATCAGCGCTTGTACTGCTTCATTTTATTTGAAACTACTCTCTCATTTGGAATTTTTTGGTTGCCGAGGCTTTTATCTACTGTACATACTGTACATATGTTGTTTTATTTCTAGTTATCATGTATGTACATAAGTTCTTTATATCTGTTTTAACTCCCGATGCAGGTGCCTACTGTTAGTTTTTCACTTTGACGGGATATTTTTATTTACACTGTTTGTTTGATAGAAAAAAACCTTCAGGAAGTGCGAGGTTGGAGCGCTCCACAAACCAGGTTTAAGCACCCCAGTTGGCCCTTTTGCCGACTGACCGTTTCAAGGCGGTAACTGATGGTTTTTCTTTTTGTGTGTTATGTCTCGTCTCTGTGTTTTTTGTCACATTTACATTTACCTTGTCTGCCTTGGTCTGCAGGTAGATAAAATTTAAATATCTGTGAAAATTTTGATATGACCTTTTATTATTTACCTATGAACATATGTACAGCGTGTACAGTAAATAAAAGCTTCGGCAACCTAAAATTCCAAATAAGAGAGTGGTTTCAAATAAATTAAAACAGTACAAGCGCTGATATATAATAAGAACAATATAATGACGATATACAATACCATGACGTCATATGCCAAAAGTGTCAACAGTGAAATCATCAAATTTAAGAAAAGAACCCAAATCAACCAAATAAAATGTAGTTTTGTTAATAGTTAATACGTTTTAAAAACATATCATAAAAGCAGAGGATTTATCCGCAGTGCATTTTACATTTAATAAAGGTACCAAAATTCCGATGTTATACCTTTTATGCAATCTCACGTAAAGGGTATGGAGACTGCTCAAGTTGTCCCTCCTATATAGGGCACAACTGGAGAGATAAAGAGACAAGAAATCCAACAGTGACTGTCAAATAATAGCTTTAAGTCACTGTTTTCATATAGTCTCAACGACCCGTCCGGTCATCGTGTAATTTAAAAACAATGCAAGTTCTTGACTGTAAAAGTACCAATTGCAAGCAATGCAGTACAACGAAGGATCCCGGGTTGTAACCGTCTGCAATAAAGTTTCTGATAAGTTTTGTAAAGTGTCACACAATTTATTCAATGTCTTTCTTGATTTTCATAGCTTACTTAAGTAACTGCTATTGCCTTCTCAAAACCTACAATATATGACACAGAACCCTCATTTAAATAGAATTATACTAAACGTACTGAATAGAGAAAATATAATATATCATTTATAACCAAGATGTAATATCGAGGAACGGCAGTTATTGGATATACGTGTTTCGGTAATCCCCTTCATACTTCTTAATAGGACTTTTGTTGATAATATATGTATACGTGATAGCATTCCAAAGTGATAAACAAGACGCTGAAACTGATACAAAAGAAAATTTACGTTTCAATACATGTCGTGAAGTTTGATTAATAAAGGGATACTCAGCTACTAAAGAATTTTAGTAAATTCCCCAACGATGTAGATTTACATAAAGCTTGAGTCAAATCTCAAATTAAATAAGACAATGACATGTATATTGTTCTACTGTGCAGATTGAAGCTATTGAATAATCTCCTGCTTTCGAATTGTTTGAATAATTTATTTTATACACGAATTTAGCGTTTTATTTTATTTCAAAGGTAAATACACAGCAACAGTTTTTAAATATTGATATTCTCTTAGAGTCAAATACCACAAGGATATTTAGAGAGAGAAAGAAAAAAAGAAAGAAAGAAAGAAAGAAAGAAAGAAAGAAAGAAAGAAAGGAAAGTGAGCGGGGGAAAGAGACTATAGAACAATACATTTGTGCAATACTTTAAAATTGTTCTCATATTATATCTTAATCAGTGTTATTCCAATGTGTTCGCAGCCTTTCAATTGTCATCAAGCCATTTACAGAGACACACATGCCTTTGAATTGTGCTTTATTGGCTGCATTGCAAAACATGGCTTAGACATTAAACTTCAGATGCTCAGTAGTACTTCCTTCAAAGAAGGTTTGACTGATTTTCATGCTACCGTTTCCAGGAATGTTGAATAAGAATAGCGAAGTTCATAAACAGACGGAATATTGAAGTGAGCATTTTATTTATTATGCTGGAGGTCAGTTTTCTTAGAATAAATAATTCTACACAACGGAAGGAAATGAGGATGTAATGACAATGCACGCGGTTCGTCTGGAGGTCAGGTATAATTAGTCTACACTGCGCTATCTTAATTGATAAAATGTTTAATATACCGCATACGATTATGTACACTTCCGCTTGTACGTGCACTTTACTTCATTTTGGTAGACATAATTGACACAAATCCCGTGCAATATCTCCGGATTGACATAATCCTGAGAATTCTATTAAATATTAAAACTGTCAAAACTGAGCAAGTTTATAAATAGCATTGTTCAGCTTTTGTGATTAATTATCATTTGAATAAAATTTTAGACCAGTTAGAGTGTTCACTAACTTTCTTTTAAAATCGAAATGTCAGTGGTTACACTTTTTTTCAAGATCACACATTTCTGTTAAGTAAAATAAAATTTCTCTAAGTTTTATAAGTCACCCAATCCGATGGCATTACTTCTCAAAACCGAATGTTTTAATGAATCCATTTGGTGGCATTGTTTGTAAAATTAAATCGTAGCTGAGCTTGAATACCTACGCAAACAATTTAGTACCAAAAAGATGTGGCACGTTAATAAATTGTCAAAACACATAATGCATGTAGCCATATTGTTCAGAACAAGTTACAGTATGGGGTAGAAGTTTCTATTCTTAGAAATTTAGTCTTAAAGTATCTTTTCATTGTCTTTATTGTACTCAATTCATCACGTTGGTAGTTAATAACATTAAGTAACAACAACAACAATGTCATTGTTTTAGCATTTCTAAAATTGCGCTCATCTATGCATGGTACATTTTCGGACGGTAAACACTATTTAAAGCAATTTCTCATGAAGTATACATATATTTCACACATTCACAACGCACCGTTGTCAAATGTACCAGTCTGAGCATGACAGTATTCAAACTTGTTTCACTTCCAGCAACAGCTTTAACTAGAAAACAAGTCTTACGTGACACTGAAAAAACCCCATCTCTGCTCTGAACGACATATGATTTGTATTGTTTTCCAGATTGCACGCTTGAAATGTAATTTGAAAGATATAAATAAGGGAAATTCAAATATGGGAAAAAACAGTTGCTGGATGGATGCTAGTGGCAACTGAACATGGCTAGATTACCAGCCTTGTATTAGAAATCACATAAACTTATCACAAATAAAAGACATATGAATAATACATACCATTCATCGCAACGATATTCACCCAAGCAAGTCATTCCGAAAAATATAGCATGATATGAACCTCGTCCCTAATCATGTAATGGACAAGACGACAGAACTATCCCTGTTTATATTAAATACAATAACTCTCTTTCAAGATTCGTGGCTCTTTTAACCCATATGCTGTCAGCAAGCTTCTTAAACTGACAAAATATCTCTTAGAGTAATTTATTTGTATGTCACTATCAGAAGAGGAAAAATGTCTGGTGAACAGAAGAAAATTACTCTCATAAAATGTGTGTTATCTGATTGCTATTGTATTTAGAAAAAAAAATGTCTAAGGCACATTTACGTAATCACTACCGTAATCCTTTTTTGACAAAACGATGTTATATAACAAAAAAAAATATTCTTCATTAAAATAACCTTTTATCATACAATTCTTAACGTATGTGTGCTATAGACACTGTGGAATCTGAATAGATGTTACAAAAATATATTACAATGATTGCCTGATCAGAATTATAACATATGAAAGTCACTAGTAGACAAATACATTAAAACACTGCCTGTTTTGGGGATCTTACAGACATAAGCGGTAATGTTTATTTGCGAGGGGTAACGTTTTGTGCCAACAAGTAAAACACGCTTGCGTAAAATAACGGGGCTATGACATAACTCCAGTGAAAAGTAGTGTATATGTAGCTACATGTACATAGACTGCTTTTCAACAAACTCATGTCTACGTTTACATAGTCAAAATAGACAAGAATACGAAAAGATCTGGCATCTGTTGACAGATATTTGACTGAAATGTCTGAAATGCACTTCAAAGTATCTTTATATCAAGTAAAATGAGCAATACATAATGTATAATATAAATTAAAACTGGTCTACTAAAGCTACCCAGGCAGCAAGTTGTGTGTTTCAATGCTACTAAATTCCCTCGTGAAGTAACCACATAAATACAAAATTATACAATATAAATGTGTATTTATAGCACACTTTTTTTGTTTTTGAACATTTCACACGCCATACAAGTATACGTTACTGACATATTTAAACCTAGAAAAATATTATGTCATCTTTACTTATTTCAATCTCTACGACTAGTTTATTCATAGTTTCAAATGGGCTTATTGCCAAACAGTTCATCACTATTTGCCGTTAATGGCATGTTTTTTTTTTTTCACATGTTAATCTTAAAAACAACTTATGTTTCAGATTGGCCAGTCACTGATTGACGTATCAACTGCTGCAATTTATCTAAACATGGTAAGAACACAAACACGACAAAGCATGTTTAAAAGGAAATCATTCATAATTTTCCAGTGAAGTAAATATGCTTTTAATGATATTTAATGATGCTCCTCTAATAGTTTCTGTGTTTAACATGTCTACTGCGGTATAGTTCTAAGTGTCTAAATAAATTTAATAACTTACATGTATTATCTTGTGTGAGATAGCACATATGCCAAAACTGGGAATTTGTGATAATTATGTTATTGACCAACAAATGTTTATTACTGATCACAAAGCATTTTGATACAAAGTGTGCGTACACAAAAAGTTTAATAATTATAAAATTAATAGGCAAAGGAAACTAAGTTCTGGTTAAGAACGTAATTTAATGCAAATTTTAATAAACAGATCAGAAACGAAATTGCTTATATAATTTATTCGTAAAAAAACATTTTCGGCGACAAAATAAGCAAGACAATTATAAGCACTTCAACTTAACATTCGGTCAAACAAAGCAGCATGAAAACTGCTAATAAGGCGCTTAATTTAATTATCCTATTCTTTAATTGCATATTCTGTAATGAATCTTTTTCTCTTATTGTTTTGGTGATATGTTCACTGTTTAAGTATCAGCTTTCCCGGCCATAAACGTATATTTCCTTGCAAGTTTGTGTTATTGCATTGCATTAAAATATCCGTTAGTGCCGAATTCATCAGTATATGAAATAAGAAATTTAATGGCCTACTGTAAATAATGAACCTGTGCGAAGGGTTATACTGTTAAAGGAACGAAGATATTTTTTGTTGTTTTTACGCAGAAGGTTGTCAGCCAAAACACAACAACTATGCGAAACGTGTCGATGATATGCATAACTCTTGCCCTTTAAACTGAAGTCATATTTGCCACGTCTGTTTTCGTAGCGAACACAGAAACCCGAGCCTTATTTCTGCAATTACTTGCTATAGAATCTTGTCAAACAATGGTCTGATAGATTATAGATGCTACAAATGAATAATAAAAGGTCGCAAACAACAACCTTGCAAAAGTTCATTTCCATTTTGATGTAAACTTGTTAAAATCCAGATGCACACATCTGAATTTAGGTAGAAGTAGCGGAGATCAAAGTGAGGCCGACACAATCCCTTTTGTACAATTAACAATGGTTGTGGATCTCTTTTATTGTAAACTAGGCCGACATATACACATCAAATGCTTTGAAATAACACTGCTGATGTAGAGACCTCGAAACATCAAAATGTTTTTAAACATTTTTAGACTTCCCTTTTCATCGATGAAATATTAAAATTGGACTTAAATCATTATTCGTCATAAAACTTTGTTAAGATTAATAAAGAAAGGTATACATGTGCCTTGTGTGTCATGACGCAAACCAGCCTGTTAAACTGGGAACGGTCTTTTTATTGTTTTATTTCTTCCTGTGCTCCCTTGTGAGAGTAACGAAATAAAACGTTAACAACACCACCTGCGTTCGCGCCAAATTTATTCACATGTAGCTTCTGTCTTGTGTGGTGCCGAAATACGGTTAGGTACAGTGATATGGCTATTTACACTGACTTGACAACAGTGACTAGACTATGTCTTTGTAATTATACTAACATCTTGATTATAGCGCAGAGTTTTCTTTATATCTAACGTCTTATTACACACATATTATGCTCATATTTAAATTGAAACGTTTCGGTCATGCTTCGTCCAAAGTACTAAGCTATGTATTGGCTGATAGTATGTATAACGTCTTTACATTGCTTCATTTCCTGGAAGCTTGTATTGTCATAGAAGACACTTGCATGTTTAAGTTAGTCTTAAAAGATAAAATGATAGATACTAAAACAGCAGAAACATAACAATAAGAACTTGATGACAAAGTTATTTGCGCACGCTGAGTACAAAAGCACATTATTATTTTTTAAGGCAGTACAAAGCATTGAAAAAACGATATGAGTTGCACATAGCATTACTGATATCATGAAAACCTGTGGTAAAAGGTAGAAAGTTCGCTCAAGATTTTTTGACAAGAGGACCCATTTACGAGACTTTAAAATCGCTGCGAACACTAGAAAACATTTTATTGCATAGCGTCTATATACATACAATACAAAGCAGCTACAGCTGTGTATTTTATGGAGCCTCTCTCGATAACAATGATCTGGATCACTGGAAATAGTCCCAGTAGGTTTACTTTTCACACGACCTGTCTGTCAACTGTTGTTGAAGCCCGAACAGATGATGACTAATATTGTGAGTATTTTGGGCATTGTCTAGGCATATATTTGTAACAAGAATCAGTCAACTCTGTTGTGTTTTATGCGGGGCTTTCTACATGTAAAGGATCCTTTGTAAATAGCGCGTCCCTTTTAACAAGCAAAAGTACAATAAGTCATTGAACCTTATTTTCAAAACATATATTATACACATAAAACATGTTGCAGGAGATACACATTTGTAGGCACAGAAATTGATTTTAATGAGCTCACTTATAAAAAACACAACTTAAAACAAATATCCGAGAGAATACATATACAAATTTAGGAAAAGCAGATGGTTACTTGTATCGGTTAATAAAGGCATTACCGTTTTATTGCTTTTCTGTTGAATTTAAACCCTCTTTGGTACAGTATGTTAATCTAGTTTACGATAACATCCTAACCGCTTTATAAAATTTCAATTAGTAATGTCCTTGTGCGAATTATATGTGCTTCGCCTAAGTTGGTATTAATGATGCTATTGCAAAATGTATTACTTCTCAGGGTATAATTGACTATAAAATATAGTTTAAGTATCCTAATATATGCAACAGCAGGGGCAGTTGGAACGGCTTACATAATGAGTAAAATAAACAATGCGCATGCTGTTATGCAAAAAATTATAATTCTGCAGAATATAGACTGTATCATCTTAGTTTAAAATGCGATAGTTACGGAAAAAAATGATGACGGCATTGCGTACACATTAAAGCACTTCACAATGAATAAATATATATGTCGGTAACATAGTGGTGAGTATTGTTATGTGTTATCTCAACATAAGGGCGGTTCCAGACCTAATTACTTAAGATGTGTCAACTGTTTTATCTTGAGTTGAGAGTGGCGCGCGGAGGCATGAATTAAAAGAAGGTAGATGCTAAACTGCTGTTGAAGCTACTATTACATCTGAGACAGACATAAAAGCTGCAATATGATAAAGAGAAAGAGCATCGCCAAAAATAAAAGTGTGATTAAAATCAAAGCGATCAGAAGCGCTGTTAAGGCTGTGTTCGTAAGGTCTTGTATCAGATTTCATTTGCGCAAACTGTGGCTATAATTGTTCCATAGTAAATCAGATGTACCGCGCATTGACAATTTAAAAAATACGCAAATTTTCAAAGTAAAACCTTTACATTGAGGCAACAGTTACATTTGGAACACTAACATTCAATAAAAGAAAATAGTTAATTAAACAAGAAATAATTTCTAAAAGTATATGATTTTGCATTTTAATTTAAGTTAGGTCATACATGAATGTTCATACATGGTACCAGATAGATAGATAGATGAAAGGATGGATTGATGGATGGATAGATAGATAGATAGATAGATAGATAGATAGATAGATAGATAGATAGATAGATAGATAGATAGATAGATAGATAGATAGATAGATAGATAGATAGATAGATAGATAGATGGATGGATGGATGGATGGATGGATGGATGGATGGATGGATGGATGGATGGATGGATGGATGGATGGATGGATGGATTTGTCTGTTTTAAGTTTGAAATGAATATACTAACTCAAATAGGACTGCCTGAAGATTTGTTCGCCATTGTCAAAAGTAGGTAGGAACTTTATCTTTTGAATGATTATTCTACTGATAGATGTCAGTGGCGGCGAGCCAGGCAGCGTTTCATCTATGGTAACACTTATTTAAAAATGTAGCAGAATAGTTCTATCAAAGACAACAACAACCAACCCAACAAATGGGCGACGTCATGTTTGTTGAACAAACATTTAAACAAGTAAATAGATAAATAAAATCCTTGTAACGTCTTCCACTGCAAGACAACTCTTAAATACCATGGGATTCTTAAATACCATAAAAACAATGGCACGAATAACAATGGCTTAATAAACCATGTTTGGATTGATTGCATATGAATGACACTAAAATTTTTGAGTGAATTTTGAATTGTCACAATCGCAAATCGTACCTAAACAAGTATATAGATAAGTAAAATCCTTGTAACGTCTTCCACTGCCAGACAACTCTTAAATACCATGGAATTTTTAAATACCATAACAACAATGGTACGAATAACAATGGCCTAATAAACCATGTTTGGATTGATTGCATATGAATGACACTAAAATTTGCGAGTGAATTTTGAATTGTCATTGTCGCAAATCGCCGATATTGCTTATACCAATCAAATATATTTGCACATTTCCATGAGCCTTTTTGACACTCTCAACTCACCTGACAAGTATTGGGCATTAGAATTATAACTTAAATCTCTAGCAGCGGCCCGCGGTGGTTCCTCAGGTCAATACTTTTTTTTTAAATAGATCGAATAAATAAGTTGCTGCTTAATCACAAAACGTTTTTTTTTGTTTGTTTCAAATGTGTTTCTATGGAATCGATTGCACAATTGAACTGCTGAGCCAATCCATACAATTTTTCATGACGCATACAGATGACGCTAACCAGCGCATTCGTGATTCGAAGATTCACGTTGTTGTTAACTTTAGCCGACTAAAATAGTTTAAGTGCTTCGAGAAGATTTTGATTCTTCTTACATTAAGACAATACAATCGTACAATCAAGCAGATTTTCGTACTTGATCGTCGAAGCCCATCCTACTGATCCAAACATGCCTCTATGTAGTTGGCTAAAAGGAATGAAATCAATGTATTCAGTTATAAAAAATCGAGGTACATTTTTACTTTTTGTACATTCGTTTTTTTATAGTAAGAGTCACCAAGAGTCACTCCCAACTGTCGTATCTCCGTCAGCAAACCAGGAACGACCAAACATTATCATATTTATTATCAGTATTTTTAGAATCGTACCATTTTAGGCAGTGAAAGAGGTAATATAGCTAATTATGATGTCATTGTTCAATTAGTCGGTATGAAAAAAGCTCAATAATGTTGACTAATGGATTAATTATACAAAATACGAAATATGATAGAACCTCGAAAAATGGATGAGTGTAATCGCTGAACCACTACTATTTTGAGAGATTACAGACACCTAATTCAAGTTCATAATAAAGTATTAATGTTAAATCTAATTATCTGTTTGATGATACTTTATATTTTACGTTATAAGCAACGCTTTCAATTGTCTGTCAGAAAACCATTAACGAAGCAGTTTCTTACTCACAAATGTGTTTAATTGGTTCAAAGGTGTGTCATATTTATTGTACCATTAACACTGCCACTATTTTAAAAGTATATTCCTTAACCAATAACTTTGGAAAACTTCCCAGCAAGCGTTTCCTGATAAGGTAATGGATATGAGGAAAAACAAGGTATTTCTCGATAAAGATTTATGACTAAATACAGCTGTAAGTACTCGATATATGCATTTCTTGCCAAGGTTAACATCAATAACTTAATCAACAACTAAAGAAGTTTACTGAGTTCATGTCACTAATTAGAATAAATATTCAATGATGTCCCTTTATTGCAGAAAGGATACTTTATCGCTGGAAGTTTAAAGTTTAATTGATCAATAAATTATTATTGTTATTTCTTGTGTGGCTTATATGAATCATACTATATACGATAATACAACTTTATGCCAGAAAGGCGCTCAGTTTACGCGCTCCGACAGTACAAAAATGACAACAGAGAATATAATCACGTAATTAATAAAACGACAAAAATATCCCGGTTCTGTGCCTTTTCTCATATTCATCATATTTTAAATCTGTATGTTGTCAACAGTATTCGCAGTGACTGAGAATAATATGTCACAGAGATATTAGAGGATGTGTTATGAACTAAAAGGGGTAATGATTGATCAACGTATCACCTTTAAGTGATACACCTTTAAGTATCAAACACACACACACACACACACACACACACACACACACACACACACACACACACACACACACACACACACACACACACACACACACACACACACACACACACACACACACACACACACACACACACACACACACACACACACACACACACACACACACACATATATATATATATATATATATATATATATATATATATATATATATATATATATATATATATATACAGAGAGAGAGAGAGAGAGAGAGAGAGAGAGAGAGAGAGAGAGAGAGAAAGGGAGAAAGAGAGAGAGAGAGAGAGAGAGAGAGAGAGGAGAGAGAGAAAGAGAGCAAACTTTATTGTACATGTAAGTATTTGCATTGAGCATTATTTAATCTACAAGCAGTCAATATTACATTCAACACCCAAGCGATAGACGATAGTGTGTTTTAGTTTGAAAAAAGAGTCGACATTAGGAATGTATCTGACTTTGTTATGTTAACTAGACTGTTTTTTAGTTTCCTTAGACGTCACCAGTCACCCATTCTCGCGACTAATCTCCGGCTATCATCGCAATATTGCTTCCATAACAGCAATTTCAAATGTTTCTTTGTACATTCTGGTGGAACTAGTGTTCCGGAAATAAGTATATTATTGACGCACAGCCTTTTCTTGTGTAATTACGACGCAAACAATGTTTTATTTGGTTAGCTTTGTATTTAAATGTCTCCCTTTACAGAGAATGTAATAGTGTGTCCGTATTATTTATTATTTCACCTGTCATTTATATATGGTAAACAAACATACTGAGGTAAGCATGGGGAGTGATGATAATTGTATTGTTTATCGTGGTCAACGGATCTTATGATTAAATCTAATAAGCATTTTATCGAATGAAGAAACCCCACCACCATGAAGCAGATAAACTGTATCCTAACCTAGTTCAATCGATACTGCTTCAGCCGACCTGTTGAACGACATATCCAAGGTGTAAACAGCGCAGGCGGTATGGCTCATTACTAACCGTTTGACAAATATAGGGAATAGCACCTCTCCATAGAGATGATACATATAATGGGACTGGGTGTGGGTACTATGCCAGATGTACACCGCATTTAAATATAATGGGATTCGGACTTTTTTGCCATTAATAAACATGTATAAACAATACGCGACAAGGTTCTGAAATTAAAATAAACATTCACAACTGATATTGTGTATTGAACAATAATTCAAAATGTATTGGCCGTTTAGTAATAGGCGCTAAGTTTTTCTCTAATTTCTTTACGTTCTACTCGTCTGAAACGTTTATCGCTGTTAAAAGTTTGCTCTTACCTTTGCCGCTACAGCGTGTAACACACTAAAGAAAACTTTTATATTAATATGGTTGACAGATCAAATGTTAACCATTAAACAGATATGTTTTATTGGAAGTTGTATTTATATATATACAACTTCCAATAAAACATATCTGTTTAATGGTTAACATTTGATCTGTCAACCATATATATATATATATATATATATATATATATATATATATATATATATATATATATATATATATATATATATATATATATATATATATATATATATATATATATATATATATATATATATATATATATATATATATAGGTATCAATAGCTGAAAAGAGAATTGAAACGCCTTTTAGTTTTCACAATGTCTGTTTTCCTAAGCATGTTAAAGAAATCTTCATATTTAAAACATCGGACAGGATGAAAATGAAAGAAAAGTAGTAGAACCAACGATTTATGTAAGGGAATGTGAACACAACTCTTTTTTGATTCTTTATTTAAACAATTCTCTTTGTCTTATATTAGCTACATAACCTTTACTAAACTTATTAAAATATTGCCAACAATAAATCAAAATGTTTATTTCTCCTTTAAAATATAAAGCTAATAAGTATTAACATTTGTGTAACTTGCACATTGTCTTTTCTTTATATCTTGACACAAAGCAATTTCTTAACCTAGGAGCGAGAAATGCATCGCTTTATTTTTCCCCGGTGACTGCAGACGAAATAAAACGGTACAACACCAGCTGCGTTCACACAAAATGAATAGACAGGCGTCTTCTTTTAGCCTATTTGTATGGAACTCTGTATTTCGGTATTGGCTTTTGTTGTCAGTAATATTAACATGTCTTCGCAGTATATTGAAGATGATACCTTAAAACTCGCAGTTGTTTTATATAGCGGTTTTGGTAAATTGTTACACAACAATCAATCGATGCTGAAATTTGATTCAATATCAAGCTTGCTGCAAACACTTTTGTGTTTTGTCGCATTTTTTTTCTCAATACCTGTTGCAAGATAATATCAACTAATCAGTTTGTAGTAGCAATGGGAAAGTTAAATGTAAATGTGACAATCAAATATTGGGACGAGACATAACAGAAAACTACGCAAAAACAAATACTTCCTTGAAACCAGAAGTGTCTTAAAAGACCGACGAACGAGTAAAACCGCTTAACTGATCTCCAAACTCGCACCTCCGATGTTTTCTTTAGAGACGAACAATGTATAACAATTTATAAGAATATACCATTAACGTTTTTCAAGTACCAGTGACCAAATACGTCGGTGCCATATGAAGCACTAGTCCTGGAAATATTTTATCCTGTAAATATTTTAATGACAGGAATGTAGTATGTTTTCTTTAATTTGCTTTCTAAAGAAACCATGTACCTGAGTCTACACATTATCGCTTAGTTGCTGCTTATAGAAGGCGGAACAATGTATAAACAATGTTTGCTTACTTTTCATCTACATTACATGTGCAACAGGTTGCGGCTTTTAAGCAAAATAAGTCAGTTAGAATGATATTCTTTTCTAGTGAAAAGATTAACAGTTTATGACAGTGGCAGGACACTATTAGACATTTAACGTTTGCATATGTTACACGTATACTTTATACAAAGAAATACACACAAAATTTAATACGTCACAATATGACATTGTCTAGACGTAACCCTAGGAAAAATTAATAAAGTGCGAAAAAAAAAGAATTGATGGGCGAACTGTAAATGCATAAGTCACCGACCTTTATGAAGAGGTACGTGGTCTTGATTGTTATTGTTGTTTGAAATATGCCTATTTGAAGTGAAGCAGTACAGACAACATAACACGAAAAGACAGAACTGTTTTAATGAAGAGTCTACGTGTAATCGAGTAGTATTATACATTTATAAAACTTTTGTTTTGTTGAAACAGAAATATAAGGCTGAACACATAGTGCCTGTAATAAGAAAACATGACAGACATAACAATCTAAACTAGAACGAACAAGACAAACCCAACAATTATAAGTGGAAAACAACAACAATGCTTTTGTTACTGGATAAGGACAAAAGGAGTCGCTGCTTTGGAATATTAGACACAATTTTTGACGCCCAATCATACAATTTATTCGATGATTGCTGTGTAGTTACTAAACATGCTCACATTTCAAAGCCAGTATGGTTATATAATTCAGACCTTTGAAAAATTAAGCGACATACAAATCCAACAACACTAACATTGCAATATCGATAAACTTAAAAAAGGGCACCTTATCGTTGAATAATTAACAGGCAGACTTATGATATAGAATGAAGAATTTGAGGGTATAAACTTGGTTGATAATTAGAAATGACATCGTATTTTATAAAATGTTATGAAATGGCAAGTCCAAGATGTGCTTCCGATTATTCCATGATTCGTTTTTCATAGTGAACTGTATTTAAATTTTCGTATTGAGTCAACGCAGTAAATCAGAGCACTTTGAGACTATGAATGCATATGAGGTATATGCTTGATTAAATTATATTCAAGAGTGGCTTTCCTCGAATGACTAGTCCAATGCCGGTTCAACGTTTTTGATTATCCTAGCCTAACGGCCACCCACCATTTGAATAGTCAACATGTTTACTTTCCGACGTACAAAAATAACATCGCTATAACCTACCGACAGTATATCACATCGACAAATACTTCTCTGTCTCATGTCTACGAAAACACAGAATTCAATCATATTATCTCTCCTTCTTTGCGACTCTGCGACTCTATCGGGTTTCGTTCTAGCCTTTATTCATTTACTACTGTTGAGGCTATATAATTAAGTAGTGTAATGAAATTCTATTTAAACGCACAATGAAATGCAAACCTTCAATTAAAATAGCAATCACACTTTATATTTATATAAGGTGTATATTTGCGTTCAGCTGACATAGTTAAAATAATACATCAATGGATCAATTAAAGTGGTGTCATTATACCTTTTGCCTTTTGTTTTTTAAAATATTAGGGTTTATATAACAATTATGAGCAAACGTTTTATCATTAATTGCCCGCATTTTAGCAACTTTTTGGATATTAAGAGTACACAGATTGATTGGCAAATGGGTCTCAACCGAATTATTCCACTTAGTCTGCTTCCCTAGTCGCACAGTGTAATGAACATGTATATCTGTACAAAGAAAAACATGTAAATTACTTTGCCACTTTTTGTTTGTGTTTCAGTACTATCTCATTGATGCAATTATTATTGAAGAATTGTCGCTTAATTATTATTGATGATCCTAGAAAAATGTCAATGTAGATAGTCAGAAGAAAGACGTCTTCACAAAATATAAATTGTACCCAGACCAAGAGTTAACCTCGCAGAAAGAGCATACGATAAAAAGTCGATAAAAGCATGCCTTCCATACTTGCAATGTGCATGATGCGTGCAACAAGTGCATTATGGACTTCTGTGTTTCCATCTGCAATCTTTACATTGCCCCTTCACACCGACTTGTACAGACACGAGAACTATAATTGAAAATAACGCTAAATTGAATTCACAATTGTTCTCGAAGTAAGCTCATGCTATTAACTTGATCGCTTGTTTCCTTATTGTCCCCTGTTCCATGTGTACATAATTGCAATTTCATTATCAATAGCGGATATAAAGATTGACTTGAAGTAAAGATAGGAAAATATCATATATATATATATCTACAATACTTCATTATGTGACTTCACTCTAGGAACTTTGTATTGCTGTTTGTATTTTGAAAAAGAATGCTGTGTTGATGTGCTGATATATTTTCCGATAAACTAGCAAGATGTTTATTTTAAAAGTTTGAACCGTCATTCTATTGACAATTTGTGTTATAATGATCACCTCTCATTTTATGTAATTAAGATACCTTTAATTCATCACATGGTATCCTCAATGGGAAAGTATTATCGATATTAAAAGGCCCCATTGCCGACACACAATCATTTTGAGCACAATGTGACGGATGTTAATTTAATCTATTATGTAATATTCTAATGAAACTGCTGAATGTTAAACATGGAAAGTCGCTTTTAAATGTGGATTGAATGAATGATGCATACTATGTAATCAGTAGTTTAATTGTACACAAATAATTGAAGATGAATAGCACCTCAACAATGAACAGAAATAACCTGATTGTCTGAAAATAGATTGTCATGTTCGTTTAATGAAACGGACTTATTCCAAGCTTCTTAGTTTGCCTGTTATATCTGTCTACACTAAGCCAAGCAGACATGCGCCTACGATTGTGGTTAGGTACATCTAATTTTTCCGATTCTTGTCTATAATTGAAAACATGTTTATATTTTTCCAATTGACAAAATTATGTTGTTATATCTTAGTGTCACTTTAGTGCAACTAACCGACTATAATTCGTTTGCATAGTATAATTCATAATAATCAACATAACAATTTAAATCAAACTCGAGATATGGGCATCACATGTTTTTCAGCACCGTGAAAGCTAAAAGTGTCAAGTGATTGCCAAAGGGTCACCGCGCAGACATGCCATATGCATTTATAAATGTATCGTTCATAGGGTATGTACATCCAATGTTACATGTGTGAGAATGAAAGTAATATAATAACATTTTACACTCTTCCACATTTCCTACTTTTTTCCCTCCATACTCTCTTAGTTGACATTATGGTCTGTACGTGTATCTCCTATTATTTGTCCATTATTTATTGTTGGCCGTCTTGCTAAATTCATTAAGACACTTGGATATGACAGTGTTACTAAATGGATAACTACTAGCTTTTTACCAAAGACTTTAAAACATTGACAGGGATACGTATTCTTTTACGTTATTGACTTATACTGATTATATCAGCAGAAAGGCAGCATTTTATAAGTACCATATCATCTTTAGGTGCAATAACTTTGAGAAGTTTAAAAAGTATACGACGTGTTCTGGCGCAAACATATAATTCACTGTCTGGAAAAAATGAACTAAACAGAGTTTACTATGTGCGATGATATAGAACGAAAAAACAAGAATGTCTCCGACTGAGAAATTCATGGTTTCAAATTCTGAGTTTTTGCAGTTTAATGCATGATTTACGAACATAAAGAACGATTATTAAAAGTCCGTTTCATAAATCATCTCAAAGGAGAAAGGTTTTATAAAGCTTGACGAGAGCTTTAAAAGCTAATGCCACAAATATTATTTTCGTGAACCACAGCTGTGAAGATCTTTAAGTACTGCTAGTTAAACACTCTTTATAAATGTAACCACGTTCAAATTGGAGCATTCTCGTTTTCTGACATCAATGATGCACTGACTAGTTCAAACAATCTATGATAGCTAATGTTGGAACCATTCCTTTAAAAAAATAAAACACAATACACATTAGATATGGCATAAATTATGTAAGTGGAAAATAACAAGTAATGAAATATAAAGTAAAATTTTGAATTTTGAAAGGCGCTCCACTTTATTTTAAAAATAAATTATGTAAACATTTGTAAAGTGTATAGAACGATACATGTCAAACGTAAAAAAAAAAAATCCGAAATACCAACACTTCCGGAGACAAATTAAAATTATAGGCTAAACAATTTATATTTCCAAAATGACTGTTAGTGACGTAGAAAGCCGTTTTATCTGTGCTAGATCTTTAGAGGTATATTCGATCACACATACATGCTGTCAAATCTCTAGTTATCAACGCATTATTGTCTGATAGAAGCAATAACACTTGCGTTAAGATTTTCCAAGGAACTGCTTTCCTGGAAATTAACTCCTCATCAAGTTATTTATTATACCGACATGAAAAAGGCTGCTTTGAGTTTGCTTTGGTTACCAACTTATAAGTCGCATGGACATTGCAGCTAAAGTAGAGGCAGTGGCGTGCTCAGATGGTGTTCTCATTTATGGCGATACATTATTCAGTACGTATATAAACGACGGATTATTATGTAAAAATAATAATAACACATATTGGAATGCTCTTTGTTTATTGCGCTGAATAACGGGATAAAATGGAAATGATAACATTAGCTTGATCAATATTTCAAAGGTACAATCAGTCAACCATGGCTTCTTTCCAGTGTATACGAGCGTGACATTCTAAAAGCAACGATACGATGGTGCTCAGTGGTTGTCATAACCTCTGGGGAAAAAACTGTAGGTCTGTTTATCTCTACCCCAGTGGCACTGTTGCGGCTTAGAGGGTAAACGCACTGTAAATTAAAGGGGAGATACACATGTTGCTGTAAAGATGTTTTTAATTCTCTTTAAGGGTGATTTTATTGTATTTAAATCAAGATTTGGAAGTGATACTACAAGGAATTCTAAGAAAAATCCTTTGACAAATGCGCCTACTCCTATATTTGTACTAACAAGCTTCGTACAAAAGCAAACATGTTTGCTCTCATCTCATTACAAACATAAACAATATTCTTTTCCTTAGGCTAAAAATTAAAAAAAAGAACGCTATTTAATAATTTTTAATTTTCTAGAGAATGTTTGGCCAGTGTAAAACATCAGCATTAAATTACAAGTTCAGCTGTTATGACAGGCTCTGATAATTTCAAGATTTCTAGAGGTACACTACGCAGAAAAAAATGTACACACTTTCACAGACATTACTTCTATCACTATACGGGAGAAATAACGCAACACGGCGACACCATCTTCGATAACATGCCAGTTTGTATAATTACCAAGTCAAGAAACACCTTTCATATACGTCTTTTTCAAATAAGAAGTCACGCGTAAGTTAATTGAATAACCAGAAGTGCGTTAATGTAGCTAAACTATTGTAGCGTTTAACATGCTGCGGAAATTTTATAGGTCAGATAATCTATTCTGTTACATTTTCTCAGAATGCCAAATACTGTGAACGGGTCCTTAAACCATCAATCTAGCGGAGATGCTATTTAGGAGTATTGTAACAGAATACATACTTTTTACTATTTCAGTGCTTTTTACAATTAACAAGATTAAAGGCTTGTAAACATTTGCTTAATTGGTTCTGAGAATCATATTAAATAAAAGGTTGTTGAGTTATTTTAGATGAAAAAAAATATTATATTAAAAAAAATATTACTATTTCGCATTCAGAGGTTATACCTGTAATATATTTAGACCATATTATACGATGAAGTTGATAATCACCTCACCTACTGGCAAGATAATTATCAGATAATTATTTTTATTAGGGTTAACGCTGTATTTTACTCAACACTATATTGTTGCTCTAGAATCATTCTGGGACATTTGTAGTAACATCTACGTCAAAAAGCAACTAACTATTTAATCCGTTTCTGTGTTGACCTATTTGAAGAAAATGATAGATTGGACAAGTAAGTCTTTAAGACCGAAGACCCTAATTATACCAGCTTCCCTGTTTATTGCTATTTATGTCAATATGTGTATAATTACCATTGCTATCGAGAAACAAGATTAAACATAAATGGTTTTAATATAATTATAATTACAGTTTTCACTGGAAAATGATGCTGATGATATTAAAGTTATATGTATGCCAATTTGTTAACCAAATTAAGTCGCTGACTTCGGGTGCTTTAGTTTACTAGAACGGGTATAAATAATCGTCAAATTGTAATAAAAACATATCAGCGCACGTGCAGGCATATGCTTGTAACGACCGCTTTGTAACGTAATAAAGTAAAATGTATTGTTAATACGGTAGGGTTAGCTTGCTTACGTAATATGTAATAAATAATACTGGCAAATGGCACATGGTTTGTCAAAATGTCATGACCTAAGTAAAATATTTGGTCAATTATTGACTGTTAGTAGTTTTAACTGCAAAAGAATAAAAGTACGTGTAGAAAAACGTGTAGATATATTCAGATTTAACACGATTTCAATGCTTTACAAGTAAATGGAAGTTCTGATCAGTTTAGTGCAGTTTAATTTGCCTAAAGCGTCAAGGATTTCCTCATATCAAGTTTGCCCTATACTTTGAGAAACAAAAGAATACCTCACGCAATGCCATAAACAGCGCACTCTGGGAGCAGATGCGTTTGGCGGGTTTTCAATATTCGCCTTATTGCATGCATACTCGACATTCAAAATGCTTGTTTCTTTAGCTTCTCATCTCATTTCATTATATAGGAATGGTGCAAACCGTTATTGTGTCTTAGTTAAAGTGCCATACAAATTTAACACCATAATTTCATGTTTTGGGAAACTATGAACTTAAATCATTGTTTATATGTCATGATTGGTCACATATCTGTAAAGTAGTGTGATTATTTTCAATGCCGACGTTTAGTGGAAATGAAAAATAATAAATAATCGAGGACGACATGTTTGTGTAAAGCACAAGCGAAAAAAAATGATAAAAAATGCTTGTGGTTGTTGCTTTCTCATCAAGACGCCTTAATTACGCAACCAGATCGCTGGGACGTCTAGTGTGCTCAGACAAAATTAGGAAAGTTAATAATCTAAATTGAGGAAAATGTCGATGGCAAAAAGATTTAGAAACGTAGGACACACATAAAAATGCTTAATCAATGTATAATTGTTGAATGAATGTAGCAACAATACTAAACGAATTTAACGCAATTTACATATAGAAGATATTTTGTTAATAAGGTTTTAATGATATCTGCAGTATTAAAATTTCACCCTATTACATGCAACAGGTCCAAATAAATATGTTGCCCTGACTCTTTGTTTCATTCTTTTATTTGCAACTAACTTAGATCACTAACTACACAGTACCTTCTAACTCTCTTTCAGGAAGTGGCTAAGGGCTCACTTTATGGCTTATACTGTCAGAATTCTGTTGAGTGGCCATTTTAGTAAAAGTCCATACACTATAAAATGTCACTGGAAGTAACGATAGTTATTGGCAATTTTTTTCTGCATGCGTTTCTGAAAAAGAATGGCTAAAAGAGGTAAATACGAACGTTTTCTTTCCTGACTAAATAAACATGTACAAAAGACTACTTAGATATTTTTTGAATTGTCTTGAAATAACAAAAAGAAGGAAATACAAAGAGATAAGCAAACAACGTTTGTTACGACCCGTCGCGCTATATAACTTTATTTATAAAATGGCACGTTTACTAAACGACGAAATGGTGTAACAGAAAGAACAAGCCAGCAACAAACTAGTACAATAATGTCCAACGTCGAACAATTTTGAAGAGTTTTCAGAAGAATGTCCTCGTATATAAGCACAGTTGAAATAATCCAAAGGTAGAACAAAACACGAATGTAAATGATTTAATTCCAAATTCAATACTTTTATATTTATATCACTGTAGAATATAGTTAGTCCGCGTAAATTCCAGCACAGAAAGATTTAATATAGAAGCTGCAAGTATTTCCAAACTATATGTCCAAACTCTTATGCACACTTGAAAGCAAAACTTATCAAAACTTACTTTAAATCGGCTAACACGCCGTTATATAGACCCAAAGATTTTCTAGAACATTTACGAACACAGAACATTCTCGAAACCCAGTTAAAAATAAACAAATGAACTTTCTAGCATGATCCCTTTTCTTTCTAGCAGTTACGCGAATGCTACGTCATCAAAACTACAACGGTAAACAACCTTTAACCTGGCTAGCGTAACCTTAAACGTTGGTAACTACTGTACATAACACGTTCTATACTTATACTGTTTGCTATAACAATGATTAGAACATTGTCTGCATTGTCTTATATGCAGAAACAAATTTCCTATTCTTGAATTTGCAGCAGGATATGTTTTGATACTTATACATTAAATATGAATAAATCTATTTAATCTCAACATCCTCCTAAACACTCTGAATATCATTAGCTAGTGCTGCTTATTTGAATAAATATTATCAGTGGTATTCTTTAATCATTTACTACATGCTTATCAAATATAAAAGCACCAAATTATACGCATTATTAATGTTTCCATTATTTGATCAGACAATAAGCGTTTAAAAAATAATGGTGAATTCGTTAAAAATCGCGTATACTTTTTTCATATCAATAACAAACCATGTACCATATTAAGACCGTTTTAATCAGCCTATTGTTATGCAAATACTGCTGTAAGTGTCATTGTTTTATTTTTTGTTCTCAAACTGAAACGATACAATAACATTCGATCTTGGTTTAATGTCATACATCAAATGCAGCAAATCTAGTTGCTAGTTGGAGCTTAATGCTCTGGCTTCCATGCCTCTAAGCGGGAACTAGTTATTATATAACATATCATAGCGATACCGATAAATAATACATAATAAAACTCACTGAATATAACCATATATGCAACTACTTCGCTCATGTTAAAGCCCTCGACAACAGAACGATGACAGTATATCGACCCTTATCTAATCATGCAATGGACAAGGCGACCTCAATATATTGGTTTACACTTTATACTTCCATTCTCATACATGTATAGACCCATTGCGATTCGCATGCCCACAAAAGGCTTACACGAGTTTTAACCTGGATGCAATTCTTTAGAGATATCCGCAAATGTATCACAAAAAGAGAAACAGGAAAATAGCTTGACCTCTGTACAATATCAAACTTAGGGTCACAACCCTTCAAGTTTCTCTTTTAAACATTTCGATATTTAGCAGTCTGTTGACATAATATTGTTAATCAAACAATAATGAATTTATCATACATACATCGATTAACAAAAATGACATTAACATAATTTCTTATACTTTACATTGAAACAGTGTGATTATTTCTGCATTGAATTACATTTACCATGGCTTCCTCGTTTAAGTAAAAGGGTCATCTTTGTTTGTATAGAGGTTTTATAGTTAAAATCGCCGACTGTAAAGGACGAATAACAATTCCAGGCAATACTAACAGACACCATAAATTTCTACAACTCTGGTCATATATTACGTCTAAGACGAATACTCTTTCCAGACAGCGGGACTAATGGAGTGTTCTTTTATTTTTTGTTTCTATCCTGTCTGAATGTACACGAGATATAAAATATAAGAATTAAATATACTAGAGTAAAAGTGTTTGAAATAGATCCATATCATTTCATAAGGTCATAATACTGTTCTCATCTTGCATGACGTCATTCCAATCCCTAAAATCGTATGTAAGGCACTGAGGGCATGTGTGCTGAAAATTCGTTAAAGCTCTCAAATTAAAATAGTTTAAACACTTTAAAAGACTACCTCAGAATCTGCATTATATACATTGATTGCCTCTTTCAACTCTACTAGCGACACAGTCTAAAAGAAGTTAGAAGAATGATGAAAAATAAGACGATGGCCATTTTTTCCATGGCACAAGAGGAGTACTATCATGCCAGAGAGTTTACTTGGTGTATGGAAAACAAAACCATGTATGGAAATGTTGAAGTCGGCTATATCACAAAACGACTAGCGCTTTTCAACGTAACTCCAGTAATAGCTGCCTATTTTTCAAGTTGCAAAAGGTAGCTCATTTGGCCACCCATATATTTTGAAAGGCCTGCTAAACTCAACCTTGTTATGGTTATAGACAAGGCCAGATCTTTGCCTGGAAAAAAACGACTGCTATGGGTCAAAATATTAAAAAAGCCTCAGAGAAAAGGTAAATGACACCTGTCATTCTACACAGTGAATGTCAAATAAAGGAATTAAACCAGGAAACTTTATTTAGTACATTTTGTGTGTGTGTGTGTGTGTGTGTGTGTGTGTGTGTGTGTGTGTGTGTGTGTGTGTGTGTGTGTGTGTGTGTGTGTGTAAGTTGTTGCGTTCCGTTTTTAACTAGTAGACCCTCAAACTTTAAAAATATATAACTTTTTCGACATTATTTAAACCATTTTAACTGTCATGACCACTTGTTAGGTAATTGCCACCAACGTTCACCTATATGTTTTATTTACAATTTTGTTGTTCGTATCATTAAATTACATGAATGAATACACTTAATTAAAGTCTTTGCCTCTTTAAAACAAGTTTAGTTTAATATTTTATTAGCATTATATGCAGTTTATTCCTTTCCTTGTGCCTTTATTAGGTTGATAGAAGCGACCAAACTTTTACACTGAAACTGAAGAATAAGACTAACATAACTACACTCATTTAAAGTGTGTGCAAACTTCATTCGCGTGCAAGCTTCAGGTCAACTCTTACATTGTATTCACATTTATTATTTACATCTAAATGTGTAGATAAAAAATAACGCCGTAATATCTGTATTTGACTTTTTAAACAATATACTTGTGGCTTTTAGTTTAACTGTTTAGAACCAAAAATAGCATAGTAACATAACTGTGAAATAGTATTACCATACCAGGTACGGACTCATGGAATCATCAAAACATAAATTATTAATATTTCCTTCATTGTAATTTTAGATTTTATGACAGTAAAATGATTGTATAAAACATTCAACGTATACTGGCTTGTCGAAGCATGGATTGTTAGGTCATTCGTACCTAAAGAGCCGTCTTCAAATTAAATGATACAATTTGTGAAATGCATTGTTTTGTTTTTCGTTTGATCATATAAAACTAGGAATAATATAAATAATTGAGAATAAGACATATATTGGAAAGAAAGCATACCGTCTAAGGACGAATAGTAACTTATACTGCGAGAAGTGATTATAAAAGGAGGAGAGAAAGAGAGAATTTATCTATAAGGCTTGATATACATATACAATACGAAGTTAAGTATATGCGATGTGTATGATATTTTAAACTAACATTGATGTAAAAAGCAAGGAGACAAGGCTTTTATCGTTTTTATTATCGTGCAAAATCACTCTATGAAAATAAGGATTTTGTACCAAATTGTAGTGAGTTATTCAGTACTTTTTTGTTATTTGAGACTTTAATCGTGTTAATTAATTTTAGTAGGTCAGAGGTTTAATAAAATCCTTTGAATACTGCATCTGTTGCATTTTTCCCGAAGATTGGTAAAAGAGAAGGACTAATTAAATTAGATTCTCTATCAAAAAGTCCACATGGGCGACATAAATGTAAACATGCTCTACATTGTAGTAGTGGAATGTGTCCGTGTTCTCATTTATACACACATCTCAAACATATATTTTCTGTCATCTTATTCTTGGAGGATATGATAAATTCCGTACAACATAATTTTAAGCAATATCAAATACAACTAAACCCGGGTGTCGATGTATAATCGTTTGCAAATTAGATTTATCTCTTCCTTCACAGACGTTTTTGTTGTATTAGTTGACATTGTCTAGACATGAGCTTACAAAGCTTATCTGGATCAGTAGACATGTATGTCTTCGATGAAACCTTTTCGCTCATGACTACCCCATGTAAGAAGTGGTATGAATTATTGATTCAATTAAAAAGGTTCTTTACGTTTAGAGCACAATCGGTAAGATGACAAACATTAGGAACCAGAACATTGATAGCAATTGCCGTTTATTTAGATATCGTCATGAATTCAGGAAACGTTTGCTTTATAGTGAAATATAGTAACCAAACAAAATAATCTAAACGAGCGATGGAATCAGTAATACATGTATAGAGGTATTTTGTCAATAAAAATAGCACCTGAACTTAAAAATATGAATCAACAAACACTTTGCTAGATAGATTTGTAGGACAAGGAAACTTATCATTAAATTGCAATTAATAAGAATTTTCTATCAACATTCATGGCATTCTTAAACAGATATGTCTAACCTTAAATATAACAATGGCGTGATCACATAACAGTTTCTTATTCCAAAATTTAAAATCTGTTATAATACTCATACGACATGAAATAGTTTATAATTTGTATATGAACTCTAAGGTTGTGTTTCAAGTTAAGTTCAAAATTCTGTTAACATTTTAAAGATACGTAGATAATTTAATAACAATTAGTTATCGTGTTAGATAAGTTAAACGTACACGTATCTGTAGCAAAACAAATTGTTTGTTTTTGTTTTTGTGTCCTGAGTAAGGCCGTATTGCACAACCATAACGCATACAAATTCTTACGTTCTTTTAATCAGCTAACATGTTTAACAACAAATAAAAATGAGCTAACGTTCATCCTCTGCCGTAGGATTTCCAAATAAATAAGAAATTTCGAAAACTCATCCAACATAAAGTATTCCTGAAGTTTCCATTTAGTATTCGAGCTTATGTGAGGTGTGATTGTGTTAGATGATTTATGTCGTTGCAGGTTTTACAGGCGCTGTTTATAAGATTTATGACAAACTGTTCACTTTGTATATGAAAGGTCACAAAAGCGTCTTCATTCAGTTAAATAAACGGATAGAAGAGCGTACGTGACTTTATATGATTGACTGATACTGTATGCAAGTTGCATTCATCAAGTAATTATACAGCTCCGGTTTTACATGTTCTTTACATATGATTGAAATCGAATGAGAAGATCCAGGACATGCCAAAACAGACCTCTTCTGTATGACGTACATGGTAACAAATAATATTCTTTTGCCAAAAAACACACCTTTTATGGGTTGGTCATATTTCCGTACAAACATGATGAAAAGTCTTATTAACCTCGTCTGTGATATTACATCACCCGAATCCTCTAACAAACAAACTTTGGTATGGAAATATATTATTATAATTCCTTTATAAAAAATTGGAATGATTGTCTGTACATTGATAATTGTTGCTGAGCACACAGAAAAAATGCTATAAGATAAAAAATGTCTTAACTAAATAGAAAGTAGCATGCGTTACATAAACCATTCAAGCCTCTTCATTTGGCGACATATTCTTTGATGTCAGATATTACAATTTAAATATAATGTTTTATTGTCTGGTTCTCATTGATTCATTTGTTAATTTTAAACAATTGTTTTCAGTAGTGAACAGCAGGGAATTTCGTGATTGCATAAAAATACGAAACAATTCTTAACTGGCATCATTCCTTAACGTTTACAGAAAGTATGGCTTAATGTTTATTGTGCTAAGAGGTACAGACACAGACACAGACACACACACACACACACACACACACACACACACAGACACACACACTCTCTCTCTCTCGCTCTCTCTCTCTCTCTCACACACACGCACACACACACACACACACACACACACACACACACACACACACACACACACACACACACACACACACACACACACACACACACACACACACACACACACACACACACACACACACACACACACACACACACACACACGAACACTAAGTGTTTCCTTCCCAGAAATACATACGTATTCACCATGGCTGTGTGATTTTTCTTATCCTTAGCTCAGACATTATTATCTGTTAAAATTAATTTTTTTATATTTGTCATTTTTGAAAGGCGATGTATATTCTTCACAAAACTAGTTAAATTTTAGACATAAAATATATCATTCTTAAACAGGTGTTAAAGAATATAACATTTACTTTTGTGTACAGACAGTCGAGATAATTAATTACTATTTAAACCATTCTATAATAATTTAACAACATTATCTCGAAGGGAAATAACGCATTATGTGATACAAACATGGGGTGTGTGTTCCACTGTAGTATTTTATCATAGTGAGTTATATCTCAAAATGTCTGCTATTCTAAATGTTTTGTTTTGGATTTTGACTTCACGTAATTGATTTTGTTTTATGGGACTTTTGCATCAATAAGGATTGTATACAGTTAAGCACCTATTTACTTGTTGTATTGCTGACAAATAATAAATGGAGTATTTAGAAAGTCCGTGCTAATAAATTATTCAGATAAAGTAATTAAAAATAACTCAAACTATCTTGGCAAAATGAATGGCTAGCTCAACATACAATTATGGAAACTAAATGCAAGTGTTGGAACAATGTAAAAATTAATCTATTGTTCATTCATTTTGTTTTAACTTCATCCGGATATTAATTGAACAATACTTTAATGGAGTGCCTATTAATATTTCACGCATACAAACGCAACGTGTTTTAATGATGAATTAATGCCTTGGTTTAAAACCATTGTGTTTGTTTTATTATCCTGTTTTATCCAATTTATTTTACATATAACACAATGCCTTTCAATTACCTGTCAGAAACCCATTTAAGCGCAGTGTATGACTCAGATACTTGTTTTGTTTAGGACAAACCCACTTATTTAGCTATAAACATTTTGCGCGCTCTTAAAAGCTACTATTCAAATAATTTCCTAAAGTAAATACTCCTGCATGTAAAAAAATTAAGAATACTAAAGTTTGTCTGTATATGTAGTTAAAATGTACTTGGATATAGCGATATAAATATTTAGAATAAGAGACGAGTACATAAACATAATACAATTGGTCTAGTTAAAAATAAGTATAAAACTAGAACTTAACAATTGAAAGATAAATATTTTTTTTCTTGATTCGAAAAGTTAATTGCATTTACTATTAACGTTTTCTGTAGGGCTTGGACATTTTGTATTCAAATAGATCGTTTTCTTTTCATTGCTTGTATTTGAGAAACTCGTCAGGAAGTACGAGGTTAGAGCTCGTTAAAACCGGTTTAAGCACCCCAGTCGGTGGCTATTGCCAACTGACCGTTCCTAGGCTTTGTTTTGTGTCTTTTCGGCGTTTGGTATATGTTGCAATGCTCATAGGACTTTGTCATATATTCTTATTCTAATCGAAATAATACCTATTTCTCTTTTAAACACTATGTGGACATTATTTTTCAATGACGTCACTGCTTTCGTCATAACTTGTCAAACAAAACGTCAGCGCTTGGACACTTATTCAAATGGATCAGTTTTCTTTTCATTGCTTGCATTCAAGAAAACCCATCAGGAAGTGCGAGGTTAGAACTCTGTAAAACCGGTTTAAGCACCCCAGTTGGTCGCTATTGCCGATTGACCGTTCCAAGGCGGTTACTGTCGGGTTTGCTCTTATTGTTAAATGATTCATCACAAATTTGTTCTCACATTTACATTTGGCGTTCATGTGGATACCTTAGTCCTGTGTCTTTTCATTTTTTTTATATGTTGAAATGCTCATAGGACTTTGTCTGATATATTGTTATTATTGAAAGAGATGTATTTCCAGTGCTACACTCGACTAGATTAAACACAAATGCAAAAGCAAATGCAAAATGTTATGGAAAAGCCTCTTCTATAAGAAGACCACCACTGAGTAAATACCGTATGTAGAATCCCGATAATATTTCATGCGTATAGTGTCTAAGTTAATAATAAACTACTTGAATCTTATCTTGCCTAAGTGATCGAGTACAGACTACATACTAGGTATAGTATTATTAGGATGTGTGCATTATTAATTGTTGATTTGATTGTTGAACTCTAAACTTATAACAACACAGAGGGAGAGAACACCGTCATGATTATGTTGATTTTTACATTGTTTTTAATAGATTCTAATTAAAATGAGAGTCTTTTCTGTTTTCAAAAAGGTTTAAGTAATATATATTTTCTAATACACAAACACAGAAAGTATTGAAAAATCTCAACTAGCCCAGTTGAATGCATTGTGAGGTGTTACGTTGGAAAAAATTCGGTTCTTTTATTCTTATGATTCGTTAGATGCATTGTTATCAGTATAAAGACTATAAATCTATTTACTATGCTTGTGACTGTGCCATTATATTCACACTCTAATCCAGAATTCTTTCATTACCTTAAGCAACATTTTAAAATCTTGATCACACTAGTTGGTGGATATTAGATTGTCATTACACATGGGAAAACATTCAGGCGTTTAATTAATTAATAAAAAAAACAACTTTATTTATTTGTTAAAAAAATAAAAGTTTATGCATTTTCCAAAAAGTAAATTACTTTTAAGTAAGTAAGTTAGTAAGTATATTGTATTATATGGAAGAATTATAAACTTATATACACAAAAAGGGTGACTTCAATTTAAATATCGCAAAAACTGTTTTCAGACTGTATTCTTACCATCATTTTTATTATTCTGATTCGTCTTGATTCATTGGTGTCAATATATTTCTAAAAAGAAAGTGACGACTTGGTGAAAGCAATATTAAATGATTTATTTAGCAAAGTAGCCCAGAGAGCAGTGTGTGCGTAACTGACTTTTATAATGTCTGAATATAGACCAATAGAATTACATTTGAATCAAACGCATATTGCCTTCTTTAACCGATTTCAAAATTACCGTTCACAAGTCCCTTTCTATCGGCATTCCGTCAAACATTTTCACTTTGCAACATCCTTCTTATAAATTCATGATTAAACATTCAACTGATTGTCTTTTTTATACCAAACAAGTCCAAATAATATGTTGTCTTATTAATATCTGGTTGAACTAGCATAACTGTAATGGGGAAATAAATGCGCGTAATTTATTATCAACTGAAAAGTTACTTTATGAACATGGGTAAATATTGCTAGCCGTCAAAGCAATATTGCGGTATTAAGTTTGCTTAGCTGAGTTATTTTTCCCAAATGTTTATTTTCCCACTGTAATTTGCCAGCGCATATGTACTTGTGTCCTCAAGTGCCCTGTGCATGTATAAATATTTAGGGACATTGTATAATTCGATTATGAAGATGACTGATCATAAATATTTATATTTTCTTAATTTAAATTATAGATGTAACAATAATGCTGGATAAAATTTGAATATGTTCAACATAGTAAAATAATTATGGTACAATGTAATATGTTCCCGTAGAGGGTGTCAATAGGTTGATTGACATGCATTTTATACGTAACGGATTTCATTGATTTATCGGTATTAGAGGTGACTTGGAGCCGAAAGTATCACAATTCTGGCCAATTGGAGACGATATTAAATTATAACTGAATGCCTAAGTTGTAGCTTATTTTATTTGTTATATTTTTTTTATCTCTTGTATGAAATTCAGACAATTCACCCACGTCTCTATGAAAAACACGACGTAAAAAACGTGTATGTACTTACTCTTAAAATTAAAGCAGTGTTCAACGGCACAATGTTTTCTACTTGGCTAGCAATACACGCTATATTTTTATACATATTGTTTTGAAAACGGTTAAGTTTTCGCTCAGTTATTCACAGCTAGCTAACAGTTAGAATTGCTGATATGGTGTTTTCATGGTTAGTTATCTCAACTTTAGGTGTACATGTATATGCCTGAAAAGTATTTACTAGAAAATTACCGACATTTAAGCAGACGTTATTTTATAGTCTTCAGTCTTCGTTCATTGGTTTCACGAGCCGTTGGGAGAAACATTGAAAATCAGACTATGAATTGTCGAAAACCTAATAACTGTAAGGGATTAGCTGTTTACACTATCGTTCGTAATATTATATTTTCTATTATTTGACATGCAACTTAACAACTCACAAATTGGAAAATCCTACATCGAATTTTTCCTTTAATGTTCAAATTACTATTCGCCTGTGGGGTCTTATCATCCTATGTTTGTTTTGTTTTGATATGCCCTATTATGAATATAGTTTTAAGGAAAAAAGGAGTACAAAGATATAATCTTTGATTATAGTAGAGTATTAATTCACTATCTATGATTATTTACGATGTGCTTACAAAAAGACTTGCATATATCAATGACATTTTAATGTGTATTATGCTTACTAGTTTGTCCAAAAACGTGTCCTTTATTTAACAGCTATAGGTAAGTGCCAACATTAATTACTTAGTACGAACTGTAAAATAACGTCAACAGCATTACCAGAGACTAATTATTTTCACACAGAAAAAAAATGTTTAATTTAATGAAACACGGTTATTCAGAATACATCAAAAACAAGTGGCTATACCATTTAACGGCGGTCATTAGCAAGAGGCTAAACTGCTCTAAAGTCATACTTAGAACACATAGTGCTGTATTTGCAAAAATGCAACAAGGTACAACATTGGGAGACGAAAACGTTGTCAGTGTTGGTACTGTTAGAATAAATAGCTGATGCAGGATCAACTAAGTAACAGCCAACAGAATACAGCAGCGTCTAAGTTAAACACATTTTAAATGAAAGAAGAGAACCATTTTATAAAAAAATGTCGCAATGGAAGCGAACACATGTATACGATCACAACAGCAAAATTAAGCAGATAGCCTAAATGTATAAGATAAAAACAGTCAAAATGTTGTTGTTGTTGTTTTCAATAACGATACTTTAACACTTTATAATCAAACGGGTACAAGTTGCATGCATGTAGCACTGAACACTATTTGTATATTACCACCGCTTATTCAAAATAATACTTAAATGTACCCACATGTTTTATATAGTATAAACAACAGCAACAACCAACGTAACATAAATTTAAAGATGAGTGTAGTGTGATAGTTTAAAAACAACGAACATGTTCATATTTTTTTCTAAGGACATGTCCCTGACATGAATCATGTAATGAGTATTTATTATTCATAAACAATTTGCACCAAAACTTGTCACCCGAAAAACTGCGTTTCCTGAATAACATATGGCAACAAAGTCACGACCAACACAATTAGAAGGACACGTTGATAATGCAAATATTTCCCTGGAGACGACGTTTTATTAGATGGCAACAGCTGGACGCTATTTGAGATTCATCGCATGTTCGAATCGTCACCGTGCAAGGTAATTATCAATAAAAAAGGATGTCTAGTGAACGAATTCTCGGCAATCATCTATTTAAGCTGGTTCTTACTTATAATGTCTTGAGCAACCTAAGAATAAGTTTGCTTCATTACATGTAGCTAGATTAACTTCAAAACATTTTTAATGTAACAGAATCGATTATTTCTACATTACAAAACCATAAACATAAATTTACTGTTGACAGTAGAAATGGTAATCTAGACACAACTTTGAGTGTTTAACATGTTTCGGCAAACATGTACACAATGTTACGTTGATTTAAATAGTAACGAATGTATACAGCACACTTAAAAGGGACCAATTCTTTTTTGAATGGAATCAACAACAGTATCAGTCGAAGGACTTGGGCATGATAATACAATGTCAACACATAGATCGTATAGTTACATCGTTTTACCACATTCGTGTCTTGCTGTGTGTTTATGTAATATAAATGTTCGTTCTGGCCTTGTTAAAATATATTAAAACCGCCTAGTAAAGGTGTATTTAATCTTATTATTTATCTACTTTGTACAAGAATAGTTTGTATTATATTATTTTTGAACATGAGTTTGTTTCAGATAAGTAACGTTAACGGATTTAAAAGATAGTTTCCTGGTATTGAAGCTCAATTAACAACGAAAGCTTCTTTCATTATATTACTAATCCCTCTGTATGTTAACCAAAATAAAAATACACTTTTAAAGTGATATAAAAGTGTAAAAGTTGATTGTTGGGAATAGATGTGTAGACCTTGGAACGTTAGTTAAGAAAAAAAATTCTATTTATTCTCATTGTTAAAAATACTAACTATTAGAGATCCCACAACACACAGAGAGTCGTCACAATGTTTGGAAGTGCTTAGGTTCTGTAAAATATAAATCGAAAGTTCAGCTAGCTTTTATTGCTAATGCAGTTGTGCTAAATCATTGTGCATATCTTAAAAAGTATGTATAGTTCTTTGTAGTCTGTCATAGTTGCTCATAAAACAAACTTAAGTAGTAGGTTTGTTAATTTTAACACAACTCTAAATGAATTAGAATTAAATCAATACGATTTTATTTTATTTTAACGGTTTTAAATATTTTTCAGTGTTTTGGAAATACTTTCAATTAGTTTTTATTACCAGCCGAACAATACTTACTTAAGTACATGTAAACAGCTGTCTCAGTTGGATTCTCTGTCGAAACTGTGACAGAAATAAACATTACGGCCAATAAAAAATAAAGACCCTTCTTTTCTTGCGTGTGTTTCTTGTTTACACCGAAAGATGGAAAACATCCTGATTATAATAGATATTGCTGCAACCTAACGTCAACATTATCCCTCGCAAAGTGGACGCATAATCAGGTCAAGTTCTAGTAAGATGAACTCAAAAATGTTATAATAATTTAATTTGACAAAAATTAATTATCATTTAACCATTTATCATGTGTATCATTATCGATTTTCTGAAGTGATTGCTATTGTATTTCTATGGAAAGAAATCATTAGCTGATATTAAGATATAAAAGCAATGTAACTAATTTTTATGTATGTTTGTGCACTATATTCACATAACGTTTAACATAACATGTCTAGGGTCCGTTCACGTATTATATTCTGTATCATTGATATCTGCAGTAATTCTAAATATAACAAAATGAACAATTGATTGCAGGTTTAGATGAAAGTGAGCAAGTTAGACATTATGAAGAGTCTTGCAACAATTGATAGCCTATTATTATTACAAATTAAATGTACAAGACGTTGCGAGAAAGTGAAAGAAAATAAATCCTACTTGGAACGAATAGTTGGCAATATACCGGCGCGATGGCTTTAATTCTGCACTCCGGGAATACGTATTTATGTTGAAAAAACAATAACAAAACAATGTGTATCAAAGTATTGATAATTTAAATACAACCTTTACATTAGTATAGGGTATAAATATAGATATATATGCATACACTCTTATAATACACTTGTCTTATAGTCCATACAGTACATGAACGAGATAAGAATTGCCATATTCGTACGCGTAATTTGTAGAGCAGATTTGACGACCATAATGATTTGCTTTTGTTTTAAAATGGTTTGAAACAGACAAGTAATTAACATAATTTGAAATCACTTTATTCATTTACATAAACAATAGCCCTTCTGAAATGTATGTATTTTGTTCAAGATTCGGATTTCTTAATTAATTGACATGAATAGGGTAAGTCTTAAATATTGCCAAATTGCAGGAGCAAGGTATTAATTTTATTCCTATTGTCTGAATACATCAAGATAAATTGTACAGTCTTCTATATTATTAATATTAATTACAATTTATCTGTATGCGAGCTACGGCAAGTAATAATGATAGGTGATTGCAAGGCGATGAAAGACGTATTATGTATGAACAGAACATAAACTGTACGGTTTGCTGAACAAAATAATAACTGCTGTCACATCGACTTCACAACATCTCTTTCTCATTTCAAATATATTATCCAAACTATGCCAATTTGATACATGCTTGATTTAGTCAGCGAGCCATTTGCTTTAAAGGTAATGTATAATCTTTTTGGCATAATAGGCCGTTACTGTGTGTCGGTACTTAATAAATGTGTCAGTTCTGACTTTGATACAACAAATAAGCTGCAATTATTGTTATGTTGATCATAACTTGTCTTTGCACTGTTATAAACTCCAGAAACTGGTGTTTGCTGTAAGTGTGCAATTAGGTGGGATATATTTATACACCCGTTGTCGTTGTGCTAAAGAAACATTCTGGAAGTTTAAGCACCCAGTCGGAAATTGTGCTAATTAGTCGTGTCAAAGCGACAACGGTTGGGTTTTCTTTACTCCGTGTTTTATATCTCGTTTCAGTGTTTTGGAATCTTACATAAACTTAGGTATGTGTGTGTTTTGTTAAGTCGCAGTTACAATTTTAAAATGTATGCTATTCTTCTGATACCACTGTTTCATACTTGCATAATGTATTGGAGAAACCAGTAATAGTCATATAGATTTTATTTTAAATGTTTTTTTGCAATTAAATATTTGGACAGATTGCAAACTGGTAAGGATTAATTTTGAAATACCGTGATTAAGCGTTCCACATTACCGCGAACAAATATATTTTCTTTATTAACATGCTTGTAAAAGATGTTTTACTTGAAAACGGATTTTCTTTTGTAAAATTAACGAAATTATGGAGTAAATAGGCTACGACGTGCTGGTGGCAGACAAGAGTATGTACAAGGGGTTAAATCGGACACCAAGTAAAACATAAGGTTGCAGAAGCTTCTATAGAATTCCACACTGACCTGAAATCAAAATAAAGTCATGAAGTATCATCTTTTACTTAGGGAAGGATGGTTTTCTATAAAAGACAATGAACGAGGGGGAATATGTGGTCCATAGAGAAATTTTTATTTTCAGTATTTGATTTTAAGTGTGGTATCCAACAGTTTGTAACAATTTCATTCTTTAACACAATCATATCAATTTGTGCTCCTTGAACAGATCCCGCAAAATACTATTTATTGGTGTCTTACATCTGTAAGAAGTGCAGTATTTCTACCCATACTTCATTACAAACATTTATTTTCTATTCGGGCCACGCTGCCCAATTCGCTATTGTTAAACTAAGAAAATCCAGTGTTCATTTTTCTTAGGATCACGTTATAGCATCATCCGGTAATCCGCTCTGACGTCGTTATCGAATTAAGCCAAAATCCACATCGTGCTGTTTTATTGATTTGAAAATATTTAGCATTTAGAGTGTATTTTCAAGATAACTACACTCTAACAATAAATGTAGTGCTCAAAATCGTCTTTATGAAGATTACAGAATGAGTGTATGGTGGGATAATGTCCAATTTCCACAAAACAGGGGTAATTCTTTATAATTGTATTTTATATTAGCAAACTGTTGGATACCACCTTTAAGTATATGCTGTGTAAGTGACAAGCATCAGCACTTTGAGAAGTTCAGTACCTAGTATTTCTTTCTTCTATCGCAAGATATTGCAAGTTAGTAATGTCTCAAGTGTGCCGTACCGTCAATTCATTTCATAGTTACCACCATACGAATACAACTGCTTCGAGATATCACTTTAGGACGCAGGTCAAACTCAAATATCGTGGAAATCAGCGTGCTTGTTTGTTCAAATGTTGCACCCTACAGTCTTACTTTACTATGTTGTTGTTGTTTTTGTTTTTTTTAAAAGTCCTGCGATGCGTGTCCTTTGAGAATGTGCTTATATTTTTGCAGCTAGTAGTTTTCTTAATATACACCATAACTTATACGTTTCTTTCTAAATACATCTCAGTGACATATTAATGATTATTATATGTCTTAGGATAATGCAAGAGGAAGACACCAGATATATGTATATGTAGATCCACCGTGGTACTACATGCTAGACAAAACATATCACACTGGTTCAGTAAAACCAACGTTAAATGGATACATATACATATAAAAAATACATTTAAACAATTGGCAATCAAGGTAAAAAAGCTAGGAAAGGAACCTAGTCCTGTCGTGGCATTTTAACAAGTAAACATAACAGGATTGATTCCATATTGACCGTTCGTAAAGTATTACTTGCATCAATTATAAAACGCAATAGGACATACGCCTATAGGAAAGACTCTTGACTTTGGCGGTGTGATTTACCAGCATCCAAAATTAGACCAAAAGGACAATAGACATAAAAATATGGACATTTTCAATACATTGTATAGGCTAATTAGGTGTTTGGTATATACAAGACTTTAAGACGCGGTTCCTACTATAGTGTATAGTACAAACCCCAATAAAGTTCTAAAACACTGTAACCTTTATCAAAATCAGAAAAAAACACGCTTATGACATATTCAGAAAAAAAGAATAATAAAACTACAAATCTTATTAATTTAAGAGTTTATACGTAAACTGACTTTCCATTTGCAATGTATTAATATATCCTATATCCTGCCAACGAAACTGAGTCATTTCTCAACGACCTTTCTAAATTATTATAAAACACGTTGCTGAAGTTTGTAGAAAATATCTAATATGATGAAAACAATATGATGGTAAAATGTTCAGGTTTTGTTGGTACTTATTAATAGGCGAGTTCGTTGCGATGCAAACGCTCTAAATATTTCATTTAATGATTTGATTGTTAGTCATGAATGAAATTCTTGGCAAGGCCAAGCTGTTGCTTGATACAGTGCTCAATAAATGGTAAAAAACCCCTTTGTGATAATGATACAAAACAACGCATTATTCATAAGTGATAGGAATCCGTTGCACACTGATGCCAAATGGTTTTACCCACCCACCCCCCGCTCCCGAAAAGAGTCTGCAGTAATGAAACTATGGTATTTACAAGGCGAGCCGTTGTAGTTGTTAATGTGAACATACAAAAGAATCAACAATCATGGAAGCGCTGAACGTTTATGTATGTGATGTTTATCATTGTGTCTTTAGCAACTACATTTCCAATAACAACAAATACATGTACATCAAAAAATGACGCTTGTATATTTCAGATATAAAACACCATTTTGAATGTTCTCACGATATTCAATCAAATCAGTTTGCTTTTAATGTATTACTAGTTAGTGTGTTTATTTTATTTACAAATTGTACAGTGATACAGAAATTTGAGTAATCGGACTTGAGTTATTCGATTTCGATGTATATACTTAACTTTAAGCAGTGAAGTTAATTCGGCTGTATCTTTTAAGAAAGTATAATGTTAGTGCACACAGCTAGCAATTAACTCCTAAACAATTTTTCTAATTAATCAATTAACGTCTACATTATCTAATCAGGAAAAAAAAAAACACACAGTCTTACTCGTCAGCAAATAAAAGACATATTTCTGAAGGTAGTCATCTTGATTTCTCTTCTCTGCAAAAGAAGACGATATATTTCCTCACTGGTGCCATACTCTGATAACAAAAACAGAACTCCACAAGCAAACCTGCCATTTAATATATTGGTTGTTGGTATCACTTTATTTTATTTGTTGTTTTTTCAAATGCACGTCGCGATCCAGGTTTATGACTAATAATTTTCTAACCTAAGTAAAACCCGACTCTTTTTTACAGGTTTTATTATATTTACTTTATTTAGATCATGTGTGGTGTTTTGTGGTTGGGTTTAAATGCATAATACTATAGAAAAACATTCTTGCAGCAGCCACAAGTAAACGTAAAACAAGCATGCAGCCATACTTTCTAATTTGTACACTTATTGTCGATAAGATGTTAAGGCATATATGCTAGTAAGATATTATTTTGCCCTCTAATTGTAACGACTGATAAGGTAAACGTATTAATTCCTCAGCTTTTATTGTAGTAAACATCTGTTTAGTAATTACGAACCTGTTGAAGCAAGCAACATATTGCCAAAGATAAGGGCTACCGAACAAAATCACTATTCATTGTGGCCTTCAGCAACCACAGTGTAACCTTAAATATACGGATGTGTTACATTTACATTTATTATTGTTTTATCGACACAGACTTAAAGCACGCCTAGTGTATATTTTCATTAACAAACACGTTATTGTGCATCGGTGCATCAAACTACTACCACCTGTCTTTCTTTCTTCGCAGCTCATCATTACATAGTTATTGCAATATTTCTTAATTGCTTAATTAAGTATGTATTAATTAATTACTCGTTTAAATGAGAAAATGTATTGATGTTACTCCAAGTTACCTTTTATCTTTAACTTTTAGCATATGTATACTCTTTTGGTGAGTCCAAGCAAGTTTATTTTCTTAGAAAATCAGTTAATTTTGTTATAAATGCATTGGCAACTAAACGCTACAGAAGCATACACATTAAACGTTATTAAGCCTCATCAAAGCCGTATATCTTTTCTAAAGATATTTCATGTTGCTCAATTTCTTCCAGTTATATATCATAATGCCAACAAAACGGTGTTTATGGCTTAGATTTGCGTTGTGAATATATTTGTATGTCAAAGCATGCTATTTAGAATCTAGATATAATTGGAAATGTTTCACTTGTCCCAAGACCACCCCTCGTTTGCCTACTACATTTTTATTGTGTAAATTCCTACTTTGGTCATACATGCATAGGAAGTAAGTTAAACAGCCATAAACAGTTTTGGAAGAAGAAATAGTATTTTGTTCTTAAACTATACATTTTATTTACGCATCCAACTGCAACCGACAATGTGATTAGAACAGTGTGTATGCTATTTTCACAATTCATTTTATACCTTAAACTGATACATGTATATCTAAAATGACATTATTCAATTACCTCATGGCAAACATCTGTTTAATTCAAGAACGCATTCTTGAATGACACTTACATTTATACGTGTTTTAAGTGGAATTGAATTGTGTGCATAGTTAGCCACCAACAAAGATTGAAATTTAACACTGACAGGCAGATCAAATGGAACTTTCAATATTCAGAAATCAATGCAGATATGCCCTATCTATGTGTGGCAGCTCATTGCACTTGCTGTCAAATATGTCGCTGAGAACCAATCAGACCCTTTAAATTGAAGCGATGTGATTAAAACATACCGTTACTACAAACAACTGATTACGAAACGAGGAGTTGATATGACAGAATTAGACAAGAAAAGTCAAATGTAAGATTTGGACAACAATGTTGATCAGGTGACAATGCGTTATAATGGAATGTATACACATTATTTATGCCGGTCGCCGTTCCCAATTAACAATAATTGCATTTCTAACAAACAATCGTACAAGTATCTCTTTGACACATTAAAACAGCCAATCGACTGCTCGAAAGAGTCATAGCCCATATATAACTATTATTTAGAAAACAATACCGCTACAGTGTATTACAACGAGCATGTAAATGTTTTACTGTATCTGTTATATTAAATAGGAAATATGAAAACGCACAATTAGAAATAGCACCTTTATTAAAAATTGAACGACCACTAGAGAGAAGCGCACACACAGATTATTCTTAAGGGACAAACCATTAAAATTGGAACATGTCATGGCCCTTTAGAAAGGTCAGTCGCAACAAAGACCAACAGGGTCTGTCACGAAGTGTAGACGTATACTAATAGTTATTTTATGAGATATTAAGCAAATCGACATTTCGAGTAAAGACGTGTAATTGCGTTACACGAACGAACCTCTTAAATTTAAGAAGAAAATAAGAAAATGTCAACGGAAATGAAAAATAATGTGGTGTGAACAAAATAATACGGTAACCGAGGTTTTGACAACGTCCCGAATATAATCATTCTTTTGTAAAATTAGTTTAAGGACAATGACAACTGTTCGTATTGCATATACATGTATGTAGTTATATAGGACACGACACTAAAGAAGAAGAAGCAGCATTTTAACAGATATTGTCCATTTAATGCCTTTATTCGCCGGTTTTTATGTAGCCTCAATGACGTAACAAGTCATCGCTCAAATGAAAAGCAACGCAAATTCTTGACAAAAATTGTTTATTGCCAGCAATGTAGTAGCCCGAAATATTCCCTGATTGTGATAATCATCAGTAAACGTTCGGAGTGAAGTTTTATCAATAGGTCAGGAAAGTTACTAAAACCCTGTTTTATGTTCCTATTATCTTATTTAAAACATTTGCATTAATGACTTAACAGAATAATGGCGTATGCACTTTTCTATACTCTAAATAATAACATAATTGCGACGAAAGTTTTTAACATCTTCACCAATATGTGGAATCTAAAGCCTTTTTGTATAAAATCCTTAAAAGTAAACTGATTTCTGCCAGTAAAATCGTAAACTCAAGTACAAACTTGTGCAAACATAGTAAGTAGGGACATAAAATAACTCTACATGATGTAACATAAAGCACAATCAAAGTATTGGTAATTCATAATCCTTAAGGTGAAATGGTCTCTCTTGTTACAGACATGAACACGGACCTTACATAGGCATTAATATCACCAATGCGAAATGCAGGTAGAAAGGAAATAAGTACAAGCGAAGTTTGCAAGAGCTGGCAATAGCTACACATCGTGATTTATATTATGTTTTATGACGCTTAGGAATCCAGTTGAATGAAGGATTTTTTATTTTTTCAATTCGAGCTTGATTTGTCATTAACATATGTATATAACTGACAACGCTTGTGCTCATGTAAGAATTAGTGGATACAGCTCAGCACTCGTTTTGTTTTTGATATTGGAGAAAATTACTAGCAAAGATTCAGACTGTACTATATGTTGATGGTCTCAGAGATGATTTAGTGGACACAATTAAATCAATGCATTTGAAGATAATTTAAACTAGAAAACCTAGATAGAAACATCCAGAAATATACTTAAACTGACCTTATAAGTCCGATGACCTGACATGTTTTCTCAAATAGAAAATAATTATAGGACTGATATAGTAGAAAGCATATAATATCCTACACAATATGTGCTGCAAGGTTCATTGGGGACGCGGTTAGAGTTGCTGACTTGAAACTGAGACCCGGTCGAGAAAAGATGTGGGGAGGTTTTCCAGTTGACATGAGGTGCGCCTGTGCTTTTACCCAGACGTAAGTGTGCTTAGAATCGATGGCGCGATAGTGACATACATGTATGTAATACCTGCTGTTGGTTAGCAACAGACGGTTTAGCATGTTTGACACATGAACAACAGACCTATGCTTGCAAATAGTGCAGGAAACGAAACCACACATTACTTGAGTAGATGTGATCTGAGTGTAGCGAGAACTGCGTATCATAGGCCACGTTGATCATAGAGAAACTTTCATGTGACAATCATAACTAATCTTCGCTAAAGCTCGTCAATATACACAGAAATTCAGTTTATGTTTTCTGCTAATTCACCGCTTCTTGCTTGAAAATGTGTAAAAGAGTTGACTGCAAATATGTTAAATATGCACTTTTATAATTATTCAGGTTATATATACGAATAGGCAGCATGTTGTCAGAAAATAGGATGCTATGCTCCTTCACGAATCAATGTCAAAATTACAATAATAGTACAGAACGTAATGCTTGTGACACAGTTATTCCATGGTCAATCACCTTGTTTCAATTTATCGGCTCCATTTTTATTGGATCCAGTGCATTAATACTATGTATATGTATAATTGTATATCTTAACCCAATATGTTTAACTATTTCTTTTTTTTCAGATTTATTAACAAAGTACTTAACGGATTAGTTGCTGCGTTTAAAATACACATGGTAAGTAATAACTACCGTTGAATTACATTTTAAAAGGATAAGGAAATTAAGATGATGTATATGTTTTTTCTCTTAATAACTATTATAGTTATTATTGTATATACGAACTGACTTAGTCTATTTCCTGTACTCATGTCGTAGCTTTCGTCAATATTAAAATTGCATCCAATTGGTCATATTCAGCTAAAGCCCTCCCAAAATAATGTGTTACAAGTTAAGGTTTTAAAATTGATTACTTTTAGCATTCTTAAGTTATACAAAAACTTATAAATATAAGAATTTACCACTAACACTTAATGAATTATGATCAACGGTATGATAAAACAAGACATATTTGATCCTGGCATTCATATATTATATTTTGTCTACCTTATCCTAACTCATGTTTCTATTTACCCCAAAAAGAGTGCACAGTTAAAAAACAAGGCAAGCCCAAACACAATTTAAAAAGAGTGCAAGTAATGAACCATGACTTGTTATGACAAATGACGTGTTTTATTCCAAAAATAACTGTCAAACAATATAGAAACCACACGCACACACACTTTTTTTCTAGTAATAATGGAAACTTTGTTTCATTGTTAAGTAAACATAAAGACATTTCAACCGACGTAAACCTTCCTATATTATCTAGTACATAGGTGTCATGGAGATAAGTCACACTCATTTAATTAATCTTACTATGACACTTCTACTTTCACCAAAGCTGACCGATATACATATAATTTCCTAATAACTTATCTTTGACTCGTGTGCATATTTTTAATTATTATTTCAGTTTCTTAAAACAAGAATGATCCGAGAATAGTATCAGATAAATAATTTCAACATATAAAATGCATTTCAGCGTGGTCACGTCTACTTGGTGCAATCAAAGTGTTAATGTTGACAACTTTTGTCGCTACTCGGATTCAAAGAGAAACATTATATATTGTATAATATCCTTTTTGTTTATAAAGCCAGCATAATTGTTATAATGTGTTCTCTTTCCTAGAGTGCAATATATTTTTGTTTGTTGTTGTTTTTTATGACGTTAATTTGCACTGTGTTTTACGATTGTCAATAATTTATTTACTGAAAAAATACAACCAATCCCTATCACTCTCTAGGTAGCAACACCAATATGCACTGAAAACTAATCATATTGTCAGGTTTGAATAACCTGATTCATTTATCATATAATCATGTATAATCATGTATTCAATTAAATATCATGTTTGTCACATCCAATTGAATATTTGTACATGCCTATGCTAAATGCAACGCTTTTTATTACTTGTGCAATGTGTAACATAGTCTTTTCATTTTATGCCGCATTGTTATCATATTTGTTAAGATATAAGGAGGAGATAATAAATGTAAGAGGCACATTGCCTTTTTTTAAAGAAACGGGCATCTAATCTAGAAACAGTATGTTTATCGCTTGATGTCCTCCTTTTGATAGAAGTCGAAATAAAACCTCTGGAACAACACCTGCGTTCACAAGAGAAACAGGAACATGTGGTTTATTCTCATTCAATCAAATATCAAGTTAAGATATGTGTTCATAGTTAGACGATATAGAAAGATTTTGCCGCATGTTTATGATCATTTGTTGTCAAATATCGAGTCTAAAATTGTAAGAAGTAAAATATTGAATGTGTATAAGGACACACGCGTTATAGCTTTTAACGGACTGACATAAATGAAATGATATGTATGTCACTAGTAATAACAAAACCTGATTACATTTTTCTAATGCAATACACTGGAGAAGTTTTGATCCTATAAGAGTTACTCATTTGGTTTGGTAGTTATAATGATAAAACCATAACGTCTGTTTAATTTATTAGTTTAATAATTTTAATCTGTATTCACATGTTATTTTACTATCATACCGTCTATAACAAATGGTTGCACAATTTTGATAACAGGTAAAAATATGAGACTGGCCATTTTTGAATCGCCGGTAAGATGAACAAGTGATCTGATGCATGTCCATCAAAGTAACATCTTTAGGCTTTTTAAGGTATTTCAATGTTAGTTTTGTTAGCAAACATCAACTTTAGATAACAAAAATTAATGAAAAAATGAATGCCTTTCTTTTTTAAACTTAAAATGTTTTTCTTTTTAAATATAAACTGTGTTAGTGTTGATAAATACCGCCATTAATTAATAAGTTTAAATCACTACATATATAAGAATACATCAGCTTTATTATATAAGTACAAATGACAAAGTAACTCAAAGAAACTAAAAGAAACAATATTGCCAAATTACTTATATCTATGTAATGCTTCTCTGCCAATATTTGTTTAAAGCATCCATTTCAGTCGTTTATGCAACCTAAGATACTTTACGTCAAAACACAAATGATGGTGAGGTTGCGATAACGGTTGGATGTAATATTACATGAACATCTACTGATTGAAATCATTCATCTACAATATTTGTTTATTTCTTATCAAAACATAAATGTTCTTCTGCGTGTTTTTTTTTCAGTGGATAGAGCACAACTTACGCTTTTTTTCAGATCCTTTTCATTGTTAAATCGTTTTACTGGACCGTTCGATTATATGATCATCAAAGACCTTAATACACGTGTTGCATAAAAATGAATGTTTATAAATGAACAGTTTCTTTGACAGGATAGTATATTTTAAGACCCCCTTAATAACTACTTAAATATTTAGTAATTATAAAAGAGAACAAACATTACATTTAGGAAACCATATATCAGCTCAGTGCGAACTTTACGGAATGGCCAATGATAAGTTATGTTGAAATTATGTTTGTTTGTTTGTTGTTATGTAATACATTTGCACCGACCATGTATGATCATTATACCTACGCCCAGCGTTTTAATAGAGGAAGACCCTAGACACATGTGTGGGTAGAACAACTGCAGAAATTAATATCAAGCGTTATGAAAAGTTGGATAAATGTGACAAAATAACATAAACTTATATTCAGACAGACATTTACATTTATCCTGTATGCCTTTCCCAGAGGTAGATTAGATTTAAATATCTGTGGAAATTTTGATAGGACCTTTTCTTATTCACCTATCTACACATTTATCGGAACTTCGTCAACATACAAGTCTATAGTATTGCCTATGAACTCACAGAAATGAACTTTAAATTGTCAACGGCAGTATTCGATACCAAAAGTACCAATAGGTGTCAGGTTTTCACTTGATTGCTTTCAAACGATCTGTATGTTACCGTTGATGGCAACAGCATATATGCGCAATAAAAACAACTGAAGCGCACAATTCGCATATACATGTACGTTCAAAGTAAGCATCATGCAAATATTACAAGAAATAGTACGCTATTATGTCGGAAAAAAATAACTCAGGAGTTGTAAGATGTTAATTTGAAAAAGTTTCTAAAATTTGAAATACTGCTCGTGGGTTCTGGTATTCATATGATGTAGCATGCGGACATCGGAAACATATGGCAGTGTCGTTATTATGGATGATTTTCTAAACCAATAGCTGTATTTATCCTAAGACGCTGTCGAACTGTGGACGAGACAGGGTTCTCGTTAGTCATGTTATGATATACATGTATCTGGATGTATTAATATATAACCATTATAAATGACTGCTTTTTTTGCGATTTTGAAAGTGTGCTATTTTTTCGATTAGGATACTTAATTGGTTCCGAGTAGACGTGAACAAATCCTTGCTTCCTAAAGATTAATAAGAACCTAATATTTTCTGACTCCTAATTAATGTTTTCATCAACATAACTCCACTGATGCAAATAGTTTTTCGGACTTGATAAATTGCAAAATACCGTAAGTGACAATAAGAAAATGCAAAGTATGTCAAGATAACAAGCAAGACATATGCCTAGCTAGCAAGCAATAATTTATATGTTAAAATAAACAATCATCATTTGGCAATGTAGATTGTGCTGGACTTTTTATAGAAATTCCACGACTTATTGCGAAAATGTTGTGCCACAGTTTGTTAATTAGTGGTTTTCTTGCAAATGATATGGAACTTGTACAATGGTACATCATAGCATACATGTTACATAAAGGTTATTGCAGCCTTTTATCACATATGTAGCGCAGTTTGAGGAAATTTACGTACGTACCAAAATTAAAACATACATGAATACTGTATTATACATTCATTTATCAGATTCAACAACTTATAACGTAACTAATTTCCAGCATATACGTTTAATATATATATTTCCGTTTTTTTAACTTTCAATAATTTCGTTTGAACATGCATATATTGTTCGTAAACAGCAACCAGTTAGTGTTTTATGTAATGTCTGGTCTCATATTTTCTTTTCGTAACCATTACCTATATATCGATATATATTGCTTAAAAGTACTTTGCTACTACTACTATTTCGCAAGTATATTTTTAATCATTTGGAGAAATAAACGTGTTCATTGAAAAATATCTTTATGCATTCATGTTACAATACATTCTGAGAACATGTACCCGGGTTTCATTCTTAAAATATGATATAATATCAATATTTTAGGACTTCTCTAACTCTTTATTAAACTTTTATTTTATCTTTGGTTGACAGTTAAGTTACACGTTTTATCATACTGCGAAGAGCTTCATCCATCTCACTAGTCTATGGAATTAGACTGGGCTCTGGTTATTTTTACTAACAAAAAAGCTTAAAAAACCCGTGCGTCTAAAATTGCGTTTTCTTGACGGTATTTGTTCATGTATTACACCTAACCATTCTCAGGAAAACAGTGTCTGTGCAGGCAATTAGAGGCTTGTACCGGCAGTAATGTAGTAATGTATACAGTTTTAACATTCAGCTGAATTTCGCACCACATGCTTAGCACGAATATTAAAAAAAGCCACCGATAATTTACTAAAGAGCTCGTACATAGGCGTGTTGTTGGTACTCAGCAAAACAATATACATAAAGAGTCGTATGCCACTTGTTTCTAATATGATCCTTTCTTCAGTAAGTTAAGACCCAACTTTCGCATGTTAATGACTAGGAATAAAATCGTTTCCTTAACCGTAGTACTATAACATAACTTTCATTTTAGCCATTGACTAATGAGCTGTTCGGAAATTAGCCGAACATAATTAATTATATTATATTTCTCTATAAGTTTATAAAATACAATCTTCTATGTCGTTCAGAGGGAAAAAATGTTATAATTAATTGAATTTTGTAGTAAAACAGTTATGGTCAATTGCTAAAACATGTTTTAGAAAGAAAAAAGTAGTTAAAGCCCAGCATTGAATATGATATAAATGGTCACTGTTATCAATATTTCACAGCTTTAAGTGAACTTAATGAAACGATGTATAATTACACGGGCATTATAAACTTAAACGGTATTTTGTTTTTGATATGTACACCAATAACTAGGCAAGATGATTGAGCTTTGTCGTCCTGGTTAGGGGTCTGGTTATCGGAGAATATATTGTTATGCGCAAGTATGTGGTTGTAACGTAGACGAAATAGTAATATATCACGTCCTTTAATGATTATTTGTAAGGCGACAAAAGTCAAATTAGATCGTCAGTTTAAACAAAAGGTGTGACTCCAAACAGTGAGATCGGTGGGTTGAGGAGACTTCTACTAAGCGTTAAGGAGATACAGGCGTATTTCAGTTAAAATAGCGTAAAGACACAAGAGACGATGTTCAAGCATTTTTATACAATTTATACTGTCTAGACTTTTGCTTTTTTTCTTGCATGGCTGACACTCACTTCTTTAGGCATTTTATCAGTGAAAAATACTTTGAAAAGCATTGTCTCTTTTGCCGTTTGCTTTCAAGAATGACCACGCTGCGAAACAAGTTAGGGTTAAACAATGGTAATAACTTGACAGATCCAATTGGTATTTAAATCACTTTCATTTCTATCTTTACATGAACGACCTCGAACATGTAGATTTGATAATTGCACATACATGTTATTTATATGTGACATAACACTTTAACCTATAGACCTGATGCGTATATAACACCAACATGTTAATGCGCCCTATGCAGTTCCATAGAGAACAAAACTGTTTCACTCGCCAAATAGAACGACCGTGCAGAAATGGCTTTAAGAATATGATTTCAGATTTCAATAGCTGTCAAAATATTTTAGCCTATATATGTATATACAAATACTTAGGAATACAAATATATATAAATATATCATAAATCTTACATATATATATGTAAGATTTATGAATACATGATGATATGAAGAAAGAGCCGAAACACAGTCTATTTAACTATTCAACATACTTTATACAAACTTAAACGCTTCTCATTAATTTTTTGAACTTTCGGTCAAGGACGTTTATCTCTGCCAAATATATCTTAAAAAGGTTAAACATTTGCCTTTTATGAGCACCCTTGTAGCCCATTATGTCTGTCAAATTCCCCAGCTGAAATTATTGTTGGTTCAGGACTCAGTCTTTGCCAGAGACGGTCAAGATGGACTTTTGCATGTGTTTCATACAGAATTTCTGAAGGGCAGCCTAGTGTTACAAGTATCAAAATAGTATTGGAATCAGTTATTCCAAGTGTGGCAAAATATAACATTAAAATAACCTTGAAGATTAGATTATTTCTGCTTGCTGGTGGGGGGGGGGGGGGGGGGGGGGGGGGGGGAGTGGGGGCGGTATTTTTCTGTTTTTAATTTTTTACAATTTAGAATTTTAATGATTTTTATGCAATATATCATACAAATCTATTTAAAATCTTTTATTTCATCACGTTTCGGCCTTATTCAGTTGATAATGGAACTAATCAACATTTTCTTTTTTTACATTACACATACAGGAAAAAAATATTAACGTTTGTTCCATTATAAGAATATAAACAAGTGACTACTTTTTCGCTACCTTCTGTAATAAAATGTTGACACTTACAAATTTTATTGGCAAAAGCTACAATATTGTTTTTCAATTTATTTTATTTTAGTTTAGTAAACCTCACAGAAAGCTTCCATGTGGGTCAGATGTCTCTGATATGAATAAAGGAGAAAGCCATTGCATATATTATGTTTTGCTAAATTATTGATAACCACAGAAATGGATTTTAAAGAAAGTTAAAACAAAAATACACCTTCCAAGATGTCATATCTTATTATTAGTTTAAACATTTTTCTACGCTACTTGATGTGCATATTCATGTGAGTCTTGCTTTTATAACGCAACAGCGAGCAAGGGGTCAGTGTACTTAAATGTATTATGTTGAGTTATAGAAGGTAAAATCTTTTAATATTTTGGATATACACATGTAAGTGTCTCATACCAAACATATTACACCAAATGAACACAACTATCACAATGATTAATGCTCATTACAATAGATAGATAGATACAATGAAGATAGATAGATAGATAAGTAAGTAAGTAGGTGGGTAGGTATGTAGGTAAGTAGGTAGGTAGGTAGGTACATGTAGGTAGGTAGGTAGGTAGGCAGGCAGAGAGATAGAGAGACGGAGGGACAGAGAGACGGACGGACAGACAGACAGACAGACAGATAGACAGATAGACAGATAGATAGATAGATAGATAGATAGATAGATAGATAGATAGATAGATAGATAGATAGATAGATAGATAGATAGATAGATAGTGTACATAAATTTCCAGGAAACAGTCTGGATACAAGTTATTATTATTATTAACATTTGGTTTCTTCTTTCCCCAAAGCACATCATTGTGTCTCGTACTTGATCCCCCTTTACGAAAATTGCCTTACAATATAAGCATTAGCAATTACCTCCTGCCTAGATGATAAGTATGAGCTGTCATCAAGTGGAATGGTTCCCATGTGTTATTTCCATCTCATTTGTTAAATTGAGTAACACACCCTGCATACAGAGGCATCGGAAAACAGACCTATGTTCATTTACAAATACCATTGTAAACTGATAGTTAAGTAAAAGTTAACATACGCATGTGTAAGATATAAACTGTTTTGAATTAAAAAGTACACACTATTTAGAATATTGAATATCATTTCAAGAGTGTCATTGCTTTAAGTTGCCTTTCGTAGAAGACTGTGTAAAATGGTAAACATCCTTTGCATCATTATCAATAATAACTCTTTTCTGACGCATGTAGTGCAGTGAGTCTAGAAACAAATATCATTGCTGCCCCGTTTGATTTTTTCCCTCCCAAACTTAAACTAGAAGACTACGTTTGTCTCTTAAACTCTTAACCTAGATAGCAGTATGACACACGTCAGTTTGCAAACATTTTAAGTAAAGAAAATGCACATTTGTCAATGTCACTTTCAGTTGACTGCAAAACGATACACGGACTTATATTGTTCACCATGTGTTTTTGTTAAGCATAATTAATTTGGCGGAAGACGTCTAGTGTCATTGCTTTTTTCGTTTGTCTGGTTCTTTCTAAAAGAATTTATACTTTGTCATTGAAAGTCTCGTGTTAAATTTACTCTTGCCATATCAATCACCGTTACGTTAAGACACATTTTTCTAAATTGATAAATTCTGTTGCCATAATATGATTATACAAATTATATAATTTAAACACCTAAAACTGTACACATTCAATTCACACGCTACTACATGTAGTTAAGTATTTTATTATTTACACGTAATGGATAGGAAAATGATAAAAGGTCCTATGGGAATTTCCACTAAATTTGCAAAAAGAAAAAGTGAAACCACCAAAGACTACCCTTTTACCGACTGCCCGTTCCAAAGTGGTTACTGTTGGGTCCGAACTATTTTACGTAATGTCTGGTCTCGCTATTTTGTAACTTTACATTTAAATGGCATCTAAATATCGTTGTCTTTTTACCAAATTTATTATATGTTGCAGCACACATAAGACCATGTCATTCGTTTTATATTACGCTCTGGGAAAGTATTTGTGAAGGATCTTATATATGATGATCTTAAAATCAGCCCTAAGTCGTACAGACATATGCATTCAGGCGTTTCTACTGGGTATGCAAGTTAGGAACAAGAAGGATTTCATGAATAAAGCCATATCATTAGCTGTACTAATAATATGTGTGTAATGTAAAGGCTCGCAGCCACATTGCTCAACTGGCACATAAAAACAGTCCATGAAAATATGTATGAGCAAAGAAAAAGATAGAATTAGGCTCACTATAAACTAACAGAAATATAACTGTTAAAATTGTTAAGAAAGCAACCTCAGCTAGTTGTGTATGATAACCATTTCCCATGGCAAATTAGATGTTTACATTCATTGGACTAAATGAAACTGTATAAACAATTATCTAGGGCTTTTTGACAAAGAATAAATGGCCTGTCAAAGCAACATGCCTAATGCTTAATGGTTTACAGAAAAGAGTTTCTTGATTACATTATCAGATAGTGAAGAAAGTAATAAGTCGTTCAATTATAATATATGAAAGTACTAAATCTTTTAACATTTAAAATTGAGTGTTCATTAAAAGACAGTTGTGACAATATTTTGACGCCTTGGTCGTTTGTATGATAAATAATTCTTGAGTGCCAAAGCTGCTGGTAGCATTGTAGACTTTCGAGTAGACATATTTTTCTCTCAAGAATACTTGGAATTTACTTAGCAATCAGAATGTCCATTTGAAAAAAAGGCCATGGAAAATGAAACAGTTTCATTAGTATATGGCAAAAAAGCATTGTTTTGTACACAGCTACTAAATTTACAACAATGTATTGCACTGGATCTGCATATTTATAATAATATTTAATAAATACATATATAAATTGTATGCGTTTTAAGATATTTTTCACAGAAAAATGCAATGTTCAACGTTTCCATATTAATAACCTTATAAGTTCACATAGAGTATTTTATATCATAAATACTCCAATATCATATATGTAGCAATATTTGACCTCTGTTTGGGGTTCCTATATCTAATATATGTAGAAATATCTGACCTCTGTTTGGGGTATCTATGTCTAATACCTGTAGCAATATTTGACCTCTGTTTGGGGTTCCTATATCTAATATATGTAGCAATATCTGACCTCTGTTTGGTGTATTTGTGCATAATTTTGACAGAAATATCATACTGTAGTCTAAGTTTTGATGGTTTTCAGCAGAATTCCAAATTAACGTCAGTAAAACTCGTAAATCAACTTTTAAAATGTTTTTTTGTTTCAGATCTATAAATAAGAACGATTTCTGCTAAAAAAAAGACATCGATGTCACAGGGAATGACGTGAATGAGCTATCACATAAGTGGTCACGTGGTTTTCTTGGTTTAAAATTAGCTAACTGTGCAGCGTGGTTCAGATAGGAAATATATGTTTGTAATGAAGAAGTTGGCATTATGGTTCGCTTTTCAGACACGTGTGTGACATCGGTAAACAACATTTTGCGAGATTTGTTTAGACAACTATGGTTTACTAAGATGAAATAATGAAATTATGTTTGTCCAAACTCTCGGATACCACCTTTAACAAACAACAATGTGTTATTGCGGAGTGAAGGTACTGATAGTTCTACAGAAAATATAGTTCCGAGATTTGCATAACATGATCAGTTAATGGATTCGTCTCGTTTGCATTTCGTGAACGAATATAATTTTAATGTACTTTTGTCTAAATTGAAACATGTACTTATATGTATTGTCAGTCGACCGCGAATAATCGTTTGCAACTAGCATGTGCACAAGTGCATTGAAGTCCCCAAAGCTGTTTGTAATTAGTTTCATCTCAAAAGTATTTTATAAAGTTGAATTGATATTACATTTTATACAGTAATAATATTTATGCGTCCAAGTAATTTGTCTTCTAGGAAAACATTTTAGGACGCTTTTCAGTTATCCGTTTTTTGAATTGATAAAATTATAGATTTTTATATTTCAGTTTACTAAAGAATAAGTTTAGCTACTCAACATTTTTCTTCAAAAGCATATGTTAACTGTATTAAAATAGTGTGTGTTATTTAAATTTTGATAAAATAAGTTGGGTTAATATATTAATTAATGTTATCTTCACTTCCAAAATGCATATATTTTGACACCGCAGCTTTTCTGTCTTCAAATGAGATCATGTTAACAAATATGTATGTAATAAACGAATATAGATACAAACTGCACGTAACTAGCAACAATGACACATTATAATAAGAGTTCTTAGAGGCATCACTTAAAGGCAAAATGCTGTTTTTGAAAACTCATAGGTTTCATTATCTTTGAACTTTTTAAATTTCAAATACGTATAGACGTAAGTAGATTATATTGACATTTCATTAGGAAATCATTCCATAATTATATTTAAAAAAAAAATTGTCTTCAAGGTTTTATGATAGGAGTTTATTTATTTTGTTAAGAGATGAAAAGAAAAAAAGAAAGACTACACGTGGCGATACCAATTTTTATTATGTTTAAGAAATCGTTTCCACTCACAACTAATTATGTCTAGGTTTTTGTTCTTATGATAGCATTATCATTTAAATAGCATCAACACCGATCGCATTAGATATGCAGACAAAATCATTAATACCAAAATGTACCTAATAGATCGTACCTGCGATATATTAATTAGAACACCTGGTTGAAGGAAACACTTGCTTTAGAGATAACAGAGATGAAAATACCTGTTTTCTGCTAAGAACTAGTATGTCGATTTAATCTGTTGCAGCATCAGTTCGGTTGTGCTTTGATTTCAATGACGTTTATGCTAAAAGATTGACGCTTCCCTCCGTGCATGCGCTAAAGATAACGTTACAGTAGCACCAATGTGAATAAAGTAACATGTTTATCTCAATATAAATCTACTTGAGAAATAACAAATACGTTCGTATATTGTGTTTACACCGACATCAATGCTGTGCCGCTTTACTTTAACATTTAAACAGGTACAAGGTATAAAAGCAAATTCGCGAATAAAATTATATAAATTTTGTAACATACTCCTATGCTTATAATATGTTAAATTTCATAACTTCGTACGAACACAGGAATATCATGGCTATAGGCATAAATAGACTAGACTTGATTATTGTGCATTGCCTGCTTTACCTTACTGAAATCACGTTTGTTGTGTTATAAGGCAGCATTCATACATTTCTTTGACCAAAACACGCACCCTTAAGCAAAACTTGCCAAGAATGTTCATGTTATATCCGAAAGTGTCGGAACTAAAATTTATTTTGTATAATATTATTTAAAATGTTGTTTTTTAAGTAATTCGGATTATACCTTTTAATTGCACTTGTAAATTACTATCGAAACACTACATTATGAACCATTTATACTCATATCTAACCTAGGAAAAATCGTAACTTGCACTTACCATGTTATTGATACTAACGTATTAACCAGCAGGCGTCTTCCTTTGAAATACAGTAAGCTCATTGTTAATTGGGAACTAGTCTATCGCAAGTCTTACCAAGTGCACAGGAGAAATTTCAAGACAAAAAACGTTGTCTAGAAAGTAAAGATGTTATAACTGTTAACATACATCATTTGCTAGGAATTATTAATTGCTTTTAGGAAATATGTAATATGTTATTTTTAAGCAACTGCGATGGTATTTGAATTAACTTCTGGGAATAAAAAGCGGCTTCAAAAATGATCTTAAGGCATTAAAATTGGAGTACAATAGGAGTTCATGTCTAGTGTATTTGTCGACAGCATTCCATGAAACAAATAACGAAATCTTAATATTATTTTGTTCAATATTTTTTGTACCCATTGAATAGGGGCTTGTGTACGAATTCCTTGTTTGGATCTCATAATTATCCCATGCGTCGTAAAAATACATGAGTCATTATTAATCTCAGATAAACTTTATATCAATTATCGAATTTCACAATTTTTCACAAGTGTTTTTTTAAACAGATCTGGTGCATAATATTTGAACCAGCATCATACAAAACGATTTTAATAAATATTTTATAAAAATCCCTTTCTGAAGTGTTTACAGTATGTTTCTGTAATTCGCTTCGTTTGTTCTTCATCTTCATTTTGTTGTTCCTTACTTCTGCAGCTAAATATTATTGTGGTTACAAACTGATAGGTACGACCTCCAAAGTGTTTACTAACTGACCCATACGGAATTTTGTGGCAGAACTTTTCAGACTGGTATCCCGTTGTAGCCATTTTTCACTAACAAACAAAAAATAAATAAAATGACCTTTACCTGCTTGTTGCTCGACCTGACTACCTACATAAGCGAAAAGGATGAGATGGGATTAGCCGGTATTTTTGCCGATACTGTGCTGCGACATTTCTATCATTATAGCACAGGGGCATTTTTGTGGTGCCCAGGGACTGAACCCGACAAGTCCATTATACTGACACCGACGAGTCAGGCGTAATGCCGTCCTCTTTACCCCGAGAGTTAGGAGGGAAGCCACTTCTACCAACTTTAAAGTTTTTGATTCGACCCGGTCGGGGTTTGAACCCACTGCCTCTCGATCCGCAAGCCGACGCTCTACCAACTGAGCTATTGCGGCCGGTCATAAGCGAAAGAGGAAAAATGTGTACACTCAAAAACAATTATAGAGGTGTTCTTTCTTTCTTGGAGGAATAATCTACGGCAGCCACGAGCTTATACATCTAAATCTGTAACGTCCATCTACAGAACCATATTTTGTAAAGACAACTTAATTGTATGATTTTCGTGTTACAATGACCAAATTGCTTCAGGAATGGGATAATATATGATAGATTATAACTCTAGCACGCGCTGCATAGCGTCTTCACTGCTCAGACAAACACCTTTAATTGTAACGTAAGATATGTTAAAGCGAAATGTTAATCAATGTTACTGCCTTAGCGGTGCCATGTTCTTTGAAACGCCAGACAACTTTTCAGCTTTCGACTTCGTCAGACAGTAGGTGATTATTCTGTGAAAGAAAAACTGGTTCTGGTGAACAAATTTCGACCTATATTAGATTAACATCGTCCTAGAAATGCACGAACTTAACCTAATTTAGGCACGAAATACAGATGTTAAACATTAACCTTGAGCGAGACATGTGAGGCAAGATGCCATCTTCATTCAGAAAATTGCTCAGTCTTAGATTTAGATTTTTAATTTAATGTCACTAGTATATGCCTTGGCACAATATTTGCAAAAATAAAGGCACGCATAATACATGTTAAGAGTTAAAGCCTCTTTAGCTGAAATAACTAGCATACGCATATTAAATGAATCAATATATTAAAGCATCACTTAATAGTTTGCAAATTATTATAGTGATGTCTACAAAGCATGATATAAACGCATCGAGATCTCAAAAAAACATTTACGTAAAACAATATACATACTGACCATTATTTAAGAGTACACGCTAAAACATCCTATTCGATATTATTTATATTTAAATAATACTCGTTGCTTTTTTCATCAGATGTATCAATGAAAATGGTGAAATTTTGCAAGAAATTCTAAGAAGGAAATCAGCATCTAAGGTATAAGTAAGTTGTTAAAGCTTTTAAATGAAATCTTCACTTGTATGCATTAAATGTTTTAACTGTGATACGTTGTGACGAGAAAACGTGTCCTGTAATATAATTGACTTGATATTCTAATAAAAGAAAACGATTAAACTAATTTGTAAAGTTCTCTTGAATGTTAATGTTGCAATGAACCTGGCTGAAACAACATATCGCTGATGTTTCAAATAATTCAGGAATGTGAGAGAGATAATGTGTGTATACAAGTTCATTTACTTAAGTTTCTATTCAATAGCATGAAATATGTGTACCGGTTTTTCGATTTTATCAAGTCTTTTAATATACAAAAGATAAGTCTATGGAATGTTTTGGCATCCGTATTTGAACCTGCTTATACAGCTAGCCAACCGACTAAAGTTAATACGTCACCCGGCTACGTCTAGTAGTGTGAAAAGCGGGCAAGCACATCCTAAATCACATTATGTATACCACCTTCCAAGTTCTACAACCTTTACGAAATACAGATCCAGTCAATCTATTGATGACACAAAATAACACAAATAAATCAGGAAAATGAACATTATGTCCTTTTCAATAGCTTCTATCATAAACAAGAATAATGAAGTGTTAAATTAAGCCTTTATCATTTCTTTTATCTCATCCGGAGAGACGATCGTATGACGATGATATTGCAAATATTTAGAATAAGACTAAAGACTAAAGTACTAAAGCAGAAAACGCATTAATGTCAATTCATCAACAATGTAGTTGCAGAGTAACGTCAAAATGAAGGAGCCAGCCAGGTGAATTATTACCTCGATGGGAGTGTCCGCAGCAGTTATTCTATTTTGGAAGCATGATGATAACGTCTACAAACACTCTATGCTATGAAACGGAGATTAAATATATGATTCATATGTAGTACTGTCTTGGCTACGGAAAAGCATGTTATGAGAGATGTATTGAACATGTTGCAATATATTGGCAGAAACACAATAGTGTTATTTAAGAACATCATCAAGAGCTCTTGGCATCGGATTATTGTTACATTGTATATATAACCGCCTACCTGCTTCCATATAACTCTAACGGTGACTGAAATGAAAGACAACACATACATCTAATTCTGTATTTTAATAAACTTGTATATTTTTTGAAAGAGCGATAATTTCTTTTAAGCAATGCCTTAAGTTGCCTTCAGTTGTTATCCTGTTAGACTTGATCACTTAATAAGCACTTATGAAGTTTTTTGTCTTAAGATCTCAATGTTGTATGGGCGTTTAAAACACTTGTTTCACCTTAAGTGTGTATTTCATTCAACACAGTGATCTATATCGCGTTTAAATAAGAACAAACAGATTTAAGCAAAAGATAAAATCGCGGCTTAGTGATAAAATTGCACCAACTTTTCTAGAGATCTGTTAACTAGAACACGAAGTCAGAATTTTTAATTATATACATGTATCCAGTGCCTATGATAGAATGATGTTATTAAATGTATAACCTGTTTTTATGGTACGGAATTTAAAACGGTCTAATTGACCCCTTTGTACTAAGAAGACCAGTCGGACCGTTGGAGTCGTTACATTAAATTAAAAACATACACAGGGCAGCATTGTTTAATGGATAAGGAAAGCATTTAATTGTTGGTAAAAAACATTGCTTACGTAATTCTTACGTAATCTTATTCACTGGTATAAAGGTCAATTAATCTTCACTGCTCGTTAACATAACATAACATCATCTTACCCACTTGCTAAAGTCTAACTTTCCGTTATTGAATCAATGAAGTAAAACGGCTGAATAATTCTATGTAAAATGTTCTTGATCAAAATATAATAGCCTTATGGTCCGAAACATTATCTTTTAATTTTAATTTATAACATCCAGAAAGTATAGGGACAATTTGCCTATGATTATGTTTAGCATCCCACAAATTAACCGTTTAACATTTTCCATGCTCTAGCCTTGGTACCATTTATCGTAAACTGAAGTATAAACACGACATGGTTTCAACGGAATAAACATACAACTACCTGGCAAGTGTGAGAGTGCCTCACTTCTGACTGGCATTACTAACTAGATCACTTCTACCGTATAAATGAAAAGGGTATCATTTCACTACTATGTGGCTTGAACTGAAACAAGGATTATTTGATGGACTTCCTGTTTCTGGAATAAAACTAGTACAGTGTTTCTTGAAGAAATAGTGATGGACATTTACAGTGTTTCTTTGTCATACAAACGTAAGTGGTGTTTTGTCAGTTTTCAACATTCTTTCAAACCGACGCCTTTGTTGAGCATCGTGTTGTTTTAAGTAAATAGTTGCAACATAATTATATGGTCATCATATCTACATTCAGCTTAAATTGGTTGGGGAAGGCCCAGACAGTTATCTTGGTAGAATAAACGGCTCACTGCAAATCAACTGACAATCCTCCGTACTAAATTGTTTTTCCTAGACTGGGAGAACACTTTCGTATATAATTTTCAAAAGATAAATAGACACAGGTATATCGAAATTAATTGAAAAGAATTATATAATTTTTTTAATGATAAAACAGTTTGATTTAATAAAATTAGTAAATACGTCACGAATTGCAAAACAAGCTCAATGATACTGTGCAACATCAATTCAAACAAGTACTTAATCAACTTAATTATGTTCATGATATTATTAAACAGGAAGAAAATGAATACGGCTATGCATATATCAATTGCAAACTGTATAACCCTTTTAAATTTAAACTTCGTATAAACATGTTTTATTTCTCGAAACCTATAATGATTGATAGTATACATGTTGTAAAATGTATACATATAGCTGATGAAAATTAATAAGTGTGTATGCGTTTACGAACGAGTCTTGGATTATTGCTTCAAGTTTAAACTTCGACAGTTAACACCTTTGTTTACATACTAACGAAGAAAGGTGAATAAAGCGTTTTATTTTAAATAATTTAATCGATTTTTGTTTTCAAAATGCAAAACTAATTAGTAGGTTGATTTAACTACAGCTGTAATCTTACGGTAAGTTTGTAAAATTCTATTCTATATTGTGATAATTCTCTTGCATTCATATGTTATCAACAAGAGAAAAGGTTACATTCAAATATTAACACAATTCAACATATATTCAGAAGACACCGTACATGTATGTAAGTCTTTGTGTTGTTTTTAAGAACTTAGTACGTTAAACAACTATGAAAAAGGTCCTATAATAATTCCAACATACATTTAAAAGTGAACTAGTCTTATTTGCATGTTTAGATCTCAACTTCAGGAACAATGAGAAGAGACAATGTAAAATGAGAACAAAAAAGCTTCCTCCGCAAAATGGTAAATATGGACAAACCCGATTTTCAAATAAAAATCATTTCAGCTTGAACTGGGTTTAAAAAAGAGACATTTAGTCAGAGTGATGTATCATTTGTTCCTTATTATTTGACCGTCAGTGTGTTTGTTTATTTACTTCCTTGCATGTTTTGTGTTCTTTTTTTAGGAGGTTATTGTTTCAGCAAGACACGTTCATGTATTAGAAGAAGGTGTCCACAGGCAGACAAATTCTTCGCTGCCTTCACTATGGGCATCATATGGTGAACACCTGGCATAACACCATACACAGTTACATTATCGTGACGCCAGGCCGTCCCGTCGTGGAACTACCCGTATAATAATGCTTCAGCACTAGGAATAAGGCTACACAAATCTTTTTGGAAAGCTTTGGCCTGGGTTTGAACGTAGAGTCTTATATACTTACATATTGATCCTCCCGTAAGTAGTTCTAACTAAATATTTGATTGGTTTACTTCAGCTGTGGTAGTTGGTGACTTCATACACACAAACGAGAACAAAATGTTTTAACAATTTAATAAGGAATCAGGCAAACAGCTAATACATTATTATAAAACGTGTGATGGATTAAATTCAATTTACATAAAGAACCCAGTGTACACGCACGCATCGCCTAATAGACACATGTATCTATCTTCTTTTTAAGTTCTTTTATTTCTAAAAATAAAGATTTGAATAAAGTTTTTATCGGTTTATTGCTAACATTTCGATCGAAAGTGAATTGCTAAATCATACCTAAGACATACCTAGGAAGGGTTCGTAAGAGTTAGATTTTAACTTGGCAATAGCTTGTGCTTGAAATTTTACATTGCAACGTACTGGTTGTGATTAAAGTTTTCTTCGTTTGCGCAGACATTAATAATACGAAGTATATGTTTAAAATGCACAACCGATATTAAAAAACACTAATTCATAGAGTAAAGCCAAACTACAACAACCAATCATATACTCCTAAGAATCTGTTATCAGCACTGCACATCGTGTAGTGTCTTGTAGCGTGGTTTTGATATTCTCAGCTGGGAACCAGTTCGCTGGAACAATCTGAATTTTATAGCATTCAAACTTAATACAAACATAGCCATCAAGAGCAACTTCTTTCAATTTAAATGTATTTAAAGTTGAACGAATGATGAGTGCTTTTCCAGGATTAAATGTTTCTATTGATATACATGTAAGTGTAATATTTGTCTGGAGAATGTTAACCTTGTAATACCGGTATGAATAATGTGTTCAATTTATTTTGATAATCAGTTTTAATTTTTCAGCTATTCGATGCACCTCCCCTCATTCTGAATCAAAACAATCATGCATGCAGTTCTTGCACTGGATCGTACACACTCCAATTTAAAATGCCATTTACGATGAGAACTTGTAATACATTGAAGTCCATGTTTATAGTTTTTTTCCACAAATTTACCAATATGATTTAGGAGCACTTCCGATTAGTTCCCCATCTGGCTCGGGGATTCTTGTCTCGGAGATTTTTTTGTTTAATTTGAAGTTTCGTACTTTGTGAACACAACTTATGACGCCATTTTGATTTTCAGAGAGAAACGCAAAATAAAAAAAACACTAAAGCTGTATGCGCATTTTCAGTTCTGAGCGAATGATATCCTCTTTTCTTACGATCAGGAAATGGATGCATATCTGTTCTATTGTTTTACAAAACAAGAACGACAATAATGGTAACATATTAAACAATAACAACAAAAGTAAAACATGAACTTAATAAGTTTGACTTTGGCTTGCTTGAAATAAACAGTTTGAAAGCATTACATTTATAGAATTAATAACCCTAATAATAATCATCAAAGTTTTTCAAGACCTGGTTTGTTCTGCATTTGCAAACGATATTATGGTTACATTTCAAAATTAACGATAAAAAACTGATCATATTCTATCAAAAAAATGGTATGTTTAGATTTTCAGAGAGAAACGTTAAATAAAATAACGCTAAAGCTATATGTGCATTTTCAGTTCTTAGCGAATGATATCTTTTTATCTCATGGTCAGCAAATAGATGCATATCTGTTCTACTGTTTTACAAAACAAGAACGACAATAATGGTAACATATTAAACAATAAAAAACAAAAATAAAACATAAACTTAATAATTTTGACTTTGGCTTGCTTGAAATAAACAGTTTTATTACATTTATATAATTAATAACCCTAATAATAATCATCAAAGTTTTTCAAGACATGGTTTGCTCTACATTTGCAAACGATATTATGGTTACATTTTAAAATTAACGAAAACAAAAACTGGTCATTTTTCTATCACAAAAATGGTATGTTTTGATTCACAGATGTGTTGTTATTCACTTTCCTCCTGACTATAAATTGGTATACATGTATTCTTGCTTAATTGTCTCTTAACCCATCTGACCGTCTAGCAAATGCCTTTTCCGAGTGAAAAGATAATTCATCTATTAGGAATGTACCAGTTTTAACGCAAATTATTATTACCTTTCCAGACAGAATAGAGCATTAATCGTTAAACCAGATCATAGTGATGTCGGATGCAAAGCTATGTGTACCTAAAACAAGTTTGCCAGTTATCAAAAAGGATAAACTCTTGTTGTACACACAGAGTCTCATAAGTCAGGTAATTTTAATAAACTCTATTATTATGTAACCTCTACATAGACGTGTTCTTCTTGGTGAATGCTTCGGAGAAGGAGTAGTCAATATTAGGCAATATACGTCGTGTTTTTAATTTTAATTATGGAAAATTATCATTCCATTTAATCGTATTTTTGGTAGCCCGCATCCCTCTGTAATATGACTGTGTATGTCAGATAATGTCATTACCATCTAAGGTTGAACTTGCTATTCTTGGTGACGCCAGTGCGTAATACTGACACCGACGAGTCAGGCGTAATGCTGTCCTCTTAATCCCGAGAGTTAGGAGGGAAGCCACATCTACCTACTAGTTTTTGATTCGACCCAGGCGGGGTTTGAACCCACGGCCTCTCGATCCGCAAGCCGACGCTTTACCACGTGAGCTATTGCGGCCGGTCATAAGCGAAAGAGGAAAAATGTATACACTCAAAACCAATTATAGAGGTGTTCTTTCGGTATCTGGAGGAATAATCTACGCCAGCCACGAGCTTATACTTCTAAATCTGTAACGTCCATCTACAGAACCATATTTTGTAAAGACAACTTAATTGTATGATTTTCGTGTTACAATGACCAAATTGCTTCAGGGATGGGATAATATATGATAGATTATAACTCTCGCACGCGCTGTATAGCGTCTTCACTGCTCAGACAAACACCTTAAATTGTAACGTAAGATATGTTAAAGCGAAATGTTAATCAATGTTACTGCCTTGGCGGTGCCATGTTCTTTGAAACGCCAGACAACTTTTCAGCTTTCGACTTCGTCAGACACTAGGTGATTATTCTGTGAAAGGAAAACTGGTTCTGGTGAACAAATTTCGACCTATATTAGATTAACATTGTCCTAGAAATGCATGAACTTAACCTAATTTAGGCACGAAATACAGATGTTAAACATTAACCTTGAGCGAGACATGTGAGGCAAGATGCCATCTTCATTGAGAAAATTGCTCAGTCTTAGATTTAGATTTTTAATTTAATGTCACCAGTATATGCCTTGGCACAATATTTGCAAAAATAAAGGCACGTATAATACATGTTAAGAGTTAAAGCCTCTTTAGCTGAAATAACTAGCATACGCATATTAAATGAATCAATATATTAAAGCATCACTTAGTAGTTTGCACATTATTATAATGATGTCTACAAAGCATGATATAAACCCATCGAGATCTCAAAAAAAAACATTTATGTATAACATTATACACACCGACCATTATTTTAGAGTCGCACGAGTACACGCTAAAACATCCTATTTGATATTATTTATATTTAAATAATACTCGTTGCTTTTTTCATCAGATGTATCAATGCAAATGGTGAAATTTTGCAAGAATTTCTAAGAAGGAAATCAGCATCTAAGGTATAAGTAAGTTGTTATAGCTTTTAATGAAATCTTCACTTGTATGCATTAAATGTTTTAAATGTTATACATTGTGACGAGAAAACGTGTCCTGTAATATAATTGACTTGATGTTCTAATAAAAGAAAACGATTAAACTAATTCGTAAAGTTCTCTTGAATGTTAATGTTGCAATGAACCTGGCTAAAACAACATATCGCTAATGTTTCAAATAATTCAGGAATGTGAGAGAGATAATGTGTGCATACAAGTTCATTTACTTAAGTTTCTATTCAATAGCATGAAATATGTGTACCGGTTTTTCGATTTTATCAAGTCTTTTAATATACAAAAGATAAGTCTATGGAATGTTTTGGCATCCGTATTTGAACCTGCTTATACAGCTAGCCAACCGACTAAAGTTAATACGTCACCCGGCTACGTCTAGTAGTGTGAAAAGCGGGCAAGCACATCCTAAATCACATTATGTATACCACCTTCCAAGTTCTACAACCTTTACGAAATACAGATCCAGTCAATCAATTGATGACACAAAATAACACAAATAAATCAGGAAAATGAACATTATGTCCTTTTCAATAGCTTCTATCATAAACAAGAATAATGAAGTGTTAAATTAAGCCTTTATCATTTCTTTTATCTCATCCGGAGAGACGATCGCATGACGATGATATCGCAAATATTTAGAATAAGACTAAAGACTAAAGTACTAAAGCAGAAAACGCATTAATGTCAATTCATCAACAATGTAGTTGCAGAGTAACGTCAAAATGAAGGAGCCAGCCAGATAAATTATTACCTCCATGGGAGTGTCCGCAGCAGTTATTCTATTTTGGAATCATGATGATAACGTCTACAAACACTCTATGCTATGAAACTGACATTAAATATATGATTCATATGTAGTACTGTCTTGGCTACGGAAAAGCATGTTATGAGAGATGTATTGAACATGTTGCAATATATTGGCAGAAACACAATAGTGTTATTTAAGAACATCATCAAGAGCTCTTGGCATCGGATTATTGTTACATTGTATATATAACCACCTACCTGCTTCCATATAACTATAACGGTGACTGAAATGAAAGACAACACATACATCTAATTCCGTATTTTAATAAACTTGTATATTTTTTGAAAGAGCGATACTTTCTTTTAAGCAATGCCTTAAGTTGCCTTCAGTTGTTATCCTGTTAGACTTGATCACTTTATAAGCACTTATAAAGTTTTATGTCTTAAGATCTCAATGTTGTATGGGCGGTTAAAACACTTGTTTCACCTTAAGTGTGTATTTCATTCAACACAGTGATCTATATCGCGTTTAAATAAGAACAAACAGATTTAAGCAAAAGATAAAATCGCGGCTTAGTGATAAAATTGCACCAACTTTTCTAGAGATCTGTTAACTAGAACACGAAGTCAGAATTTTTAATTATATACATGTATCCAGTGCCTATGACAGAATGATGTTATTAAATGTATAACCTGTTTTTATGGTACGGAATTTAAAACGGTCTAATTGACCCCTTTGTACTAAGAAGACCAGTCGGACCGTTGGAGTCGTTACATTAAATTAAAAACATACACAGGGCAGCACTGTTTAATGGATAAGGAAAGCATTTAATTGTTGGTAAAAAACATTGCTTACGTAATTCTTACGTAATCTTATTCACTGGTATAAAGGTCAATTAATCTTCACTGCTCGTTAACATAACATAACATCATCTTACCCACTTGCTAAAGTCTAACTTTCCGTTATTGAATCAATGAAGTAAAACGGCTGAATAATTCTATGTAAAATGTTCTTGATCAAAATATAATAGCCTTATGGTCCGAAACATTATCTTTTAATTTTAATTTATAACATCCAGAAAGTATAGGGACAATTTGCCTATGATTATGTTTAGCATCCCACAAATTAACCGTTTAACATTTTCCATGCTCTAGCCTTGGTACCATTTATCGTAAACTGAAGTATAAACACGACATGGTTTCCACGGAATAAACATACAACTACCTGGCAAGTGTGAGAGTGCCTCACTTCTGACTGGCATTACTAACTAGATCACTTCTACCGTATAAATGAAAAGGGTATCATTGCACTACTATGTGGCTTGAACTGAAACAAGGATTATTTGATGGACTTCCTGTTTCTGGAATAAAACTAGTACAGTGTTTCTTGAAGAAATAGTGATGGACATTTACAGTGTTTCTTTGTCATACAAACGTAAGTGGTGTTTTGTCAGTTTTCAACATTCTTTCAAACCGACGCCTTTGTTGAGCATCGTGTTGTTTTAAGTAAATAGTTGCAACATAATTATATGGTCATCATATCTACATTCAGCTTAAATTGGTTGGGGAAGGCCCAGACAGTTATCTTGGTAGAATAAACGGCTCACTGCAAATCAACTGACAATCCTTCGTACTAAATTGTTTTTCCTAGACTGGGAGAACACTTTCGTATATAATTTTCAAAAGATAAATAGACACAGATATATCGAAATTAATTGAAAAGAATTATATAATTTTTTTAATGATAAAACAGTTTAATTTAATAAAATTAGTAAATACGTCACGAATTGCAAAACAAGCTCAATGATACTGTGCAACATCAATTCAAACAAGTACTTAATCAACTTAATTATGTTCATGATATTATTAAACAGGAAGAAAATGAATACGGCTATGCATATATCAATTGCAAACTGTATAACCCTTTTAAATTTAAACTTCGTATAAACATGTTTTATTTCTCGAAACCTATAATGATTGATAGTATACATGTTGTAAAATGTATATATATAGCTGATGAAAATTAATAAGTGTGTATGCGTTTACGAACGAGTCTTGGATTATTGCTTCAAGTTTAAACTTCGACAGTTAACAGTTACACCTTTGTTTACATACTAACGAAGAAAGGTGAATAAAGCGTGTTTTTTTTAAATAATTTAATCGATTTTTGTTTTCAAAATGCAAAACTAATTAGTGGGTTGATTTAACTACAGCTGTAATCTTACGGTAAGTTTGTAAAATTCTATTCTATATTGTGATAATTCTCTTGCATTCATATGTTATCAACAATAGAAAAGGTTACATTCAAATATTAACACAATTCAACATATATTCAGAAGACACCGTACATGTATGTAAGTCTTTGTGTTGTTTTTAAGAACTTAGTACGTTTAACAAACTATGAAAAGGTCCTATAATAATTCCAACATACATTTAAAAGTGAACTAGTCTTATTTGCATGTTTAGATCTCAACTTAAGGAACAATGAGAAGAGACAATGTAAAATGAGAACAAAAAAGCTTCCTCCGCAAAATGGTAAATATGGACAAACCCGATTTTCAGCTTGAACTGGGTTTGAAAAAGACACATTTAGTCAGAGTGATGTATCATTTGTTCCTTATTATTTGACCGTCAGTGTGTTTGTTTATTTACTTCCTTGCATGTTTTGTTTTCTTTATTTAGGAGGTTATTGTTTCAGCAAGACACGTTCATGTATTAGAAGAAGGTGTCCACAGGCAGACACATTCTTTGCTGCCTTCACTATGTGCGTCATTTGGTGAACACCTAGCATAACACCATACACAGTTACATTATCGTGACAACAGGCCGTCCCGTCGTGGAACTACCCGTATAATAATGCTTCAGCACTAGGAATAAGGCTACACAAATCTTTTTGGAAAGCTTTGGCCTGGGTTTGAACGTAGAGTCTTATATACTTACATATTGATCCTCCCGTAAGTAGTTCTAACTAAATATTTGATTGGTTTACTTCAGCTGTGGTAGTTGGTGACTTCATACACACAAACGAGAACAAAATGTTTTAACAATTTAATAAGGAATCAGGCAAACAGCTAATACATTATTATAAAACGTGTGATGGATTAAATTCAATTTACATAAAGAACCCAGTGTACACGCACGCATCGCCTAATAGACACATGTATCTATCTTCTTTTTAAGTTCTTTTATTTCTAAAAATAAAGATTTGAATAAAGTTTTTATCGGTTTATTGCTAACATTTCGATCGAAAGTGAATTGCTAAATCATACCTAAGACATACCTAGGAAGGGTTCGTAAGAGTTAGATTTTAACTTGGCAATAGCTTGTGCTTGAAATTTTACATTGCAACGCACCCTGGAGAGTACTGGTTGTGATTAAAGTTTTCCTCGTTTGCGCAGACATTAATAATACGAAGTATATGTTTAAAATGCACAACCGATATTAAAAAACACTAATTCATAGAGTAAAGCCAAACTACAACAACCAATCATATACTCCTAAGAATCTGTTATCAGCACTGCACATCGTGTAGTGTCTTGTAGCGTGGTTTTGATATTCTCAGCTGGGAACCAGTTCGCTGGAACAATCTGAATTTTATAGCATTCAAACTTAATACAAACATAGCCATCAAAAGCAACTTCTTTCAATTTAAATGTATTAAAAGTTGAACGTATGATGAGTGATTTCCCAGGATTAAATGTTTCTATTGATATACATGTAAGTGTAGTATTTGTCTGAAGAATGTTAACCTTGTAATACCGGTAAGAATAATGTGTTCAATTTATTTTGATAATCAGTTTTAATTGTTCAACTATTCGATGCACGTCCTCCCATTCTGAATCAAAACAATCATACATGCGGTTCTTGCACTGGATCGTACATTCGCCAATTTAAAATGTCATTTACGATGAGAACTTTGTAATATATTAAAGTCCATGTTTGTAGTTTGATTCCACAAATTTACTAATTTGATTTAGGAGAGTTTCCGATTAGTTCCCCATCTGGCTCGGGGATTTTTTTTCGGAGATGTTTTTGTTTAGTTTGAAGTTTCATACTTTGTGAACACAACTTATAATGCCATTTTGATTTTCAGAGAGAAACGTAAAATAAAATAACGCTAAAGCTATATGTGCATTTTCAGTTCTTAGCGAATGATATCTTTTTATCTCATGGTCAGCAAATAGATGCATATCTGTTCTATTGTTTTACAAAACAAGAACGACAATAATGGTAACATATTAAACAATAAAAAACAAAAATAAAACATAAACTTAATAATTTTGACTTTGGCTTGCTTGAAATAAACAGTTTTATTACATTTATATTATCAATAACCCTAATAATAATCATCAAAGTTTTTCAAGACATGGTTTGCTCTACATTTGCAAACGATATTATGGTTACATTTTAAAATTAACGAAAACAAAAACTGGTCATTTTTCTATCACAAAAATGGTATGTTTTGATTCACAGATGTGTTGTTATTCATTTTCCTCCTGACTATAAATTGACATACATGTATTCCGATTCTTGCTTAATTGTCTCTTAACCCATCTAACCTTCTAGCAAATGTCTTTTCCGAGTGAAAAAAGATAATTCATCTGCTAGGATTGTACCAGTTTTAACGCAAATTATTATTACCTTTCCAGACAGGATAGAGAAGTAATCGTTAAACCAGATCATATTGATGCCTGATGCAAAGTTGTGTGTAACTAAAACAAGTTTGCCATTTATCAAAAAGGATAAACTCTTGTTGTACACACAGAGTCTTATAAGTCAGGTAAATTTAATAAACACTATTATTATGTAACCTATAGACGAGTTCTTCTTGGTGAATGCTTCGGAGAAGGAATAGTCAATATTATGCAATATACGTCGTGTTTTCAATTTTAATTATGGAAAATTATCATTTCATTTAATCGTATTTTTGGTAGCCCGCATCCCTCTGTAATATGACTGTATGTCAAATAATGTCATTACCATCTAAGATTGAACTTGCTATTCTTGGTGACCCCAGTGCATAAGTGTAAGCGAATGCATGTAACGTAATTACGCTCTAAATTCGTGACCACTAATAAAATGTAAAATAGAATAGTTTCTAAATGCATCCCTATTTAAATATGCTACCTTAAAATGGATTGATAGGTTTAAATTATCTTGAAGCGACACCAAAGCCATGTGCCTTTAACATAGATATTTGTTGTTTCAACTTATCCATTCTTTGTGTTTTTATATGATTTGTTGCTGAACATTTTATTTGCTATATAATAACTTAGCTATATATTGTACAGCTAATATAAATGATGTTCATTTAAGCACCAGCATCGGTCAGTAATGACGTCTCGTTGCATATGATATAGGGTATGCGACGTGACCGGTCCATAATTATATACTATGCTTTAATCACGATTGATAGAAATTACTGGTTCCTTATAACGAAATGTGATCTAGCATTGGTTAAAAAGGCACCCAATTTAAAATAGGTTTGAAATGAATTAATATATGAAGTGGCGCATCTGTTCCATTCGATGTATTTCTATCAAAATCAATAGTAATTTTGTTACATCAGGTTTGAGCTCTGCAAAACTAGACTTTTGCCAACTTTCCGTTCTAGGACTTTCTATCAACTGTTTAGTTGTTCCTTGTACATTTAACTGGTATATGAATACCTTTGTCATGTGCCGTTTACAATGTATTTTAATATATGTTACAATACTCAAAGGACCAAAACATTTTTTCTTATTTATTATTGAGATACCTTTGTTAAACATAAAAACAAAGTCCCAAGATATATGACCGAAGAAAAACAACAACACATTATCTTGTTTTAAGCTTTACATTTGTCAAGCTATGAGTGCATGTTCTGTCAATCAACTTGATGTACCTACTCATGCTGGATACCCTTCGAAGTGAAGAAGATGTTTTTTACTCAAGCCTTTCATATGCTGAAATAACCGCCACTGCAATAAATTGATGCTTGTACCTGTGATATATCGAGCCCATCCTCCTGTAAGAATATTCACCTGATTTGGCGATTGCAGAGGATGTGAATGCCAAATGGTAGCGTTCTCTCGAGAGTAATATAGCAATAAATGAAATGACGTCTTTGGTTGTTTTGTCCGCAGATTCGTTGAGTATGCTTTTACTTGACGAATATATCTTAAACTTTTAATATATTTATATTTGAAGATTTTTTACATATGTACCATAACCGTACTACGATTGTTCTCACTGAAAGGGGCAACCATTATATTTTACACTTGAACTCAAACATATTCATGTCTATTGGATATCATTTTCAGACGTCAGACGTCTCTAACTCTGGAAGAAAAACGAATTTGGTTTGCTGTATTTAAAAATACATTGCGATATTTTCGTCAAAATCCTTATGACAACAGTTTAAAACAGACATTACTTTCATACACGTAGTGTATTTTACTAAATGTAAATATTTACCAGTGTTACCTATATAGTGTATGTAATTTCCTGGAGGAAGTGTGTGGAATAGAAAGATCAGCAATAGAAGCTAATGTACAAATTGTTTAGTTTGACTTTTTATGTCAGGGTTTTGCACTTTAACATTTCATCATCGAAGATGTGGGCAAACCATTCCATGAATATTTTTCTTTACTTGAGGGTGATACACAGGTTGCATAGAAGAGAAGGTCTTTAAGGTGTTTACCATGCTATTATTTTCTGCACGACCTTAATTTTATGTAAAAAAACAATGAAGATGATTCATTTAAGCTAAACAATATTACTTTTAAAATGATAACCGCATGTCTATGATAAGTTTCGTTGCAAATGTAATTCAATATTTTTCCACTCCTTAAAAATTACGACTTAACTAAATTAGAAAATACGTTCATCGAAACTGTTAATTTCATTTATTTGTGACTTTAAACCAGGTTACATATATTTATAACTAATTGTGTATGTTTCTCTTGTGCTATATGCAATTAACTATCTGACTTGCATACAAAACATCTGTCAAATGTTTCATTGCGCGTTTTACACACCAGGATGTCTAGTTTGTTTGCTAATAAACTCTGAAAAAACATCTGATAAGAAATGCTACGTAGTACATATGCAGGATTATATGCTAATTTAATCAGCGATTACATATTTGCTTGCTTAGTTAGGTAAAATGGTGTATCTTTTACAAATTACCTCTAGTGCATTAATATTAATGTTTAAGATTACGAACTTGGCTTTATCTTAACTCATTATTTTTCATTATGCCTCTAGTGACTGCATATTTCACATAATGTATACATCCAATAGCATTTACTGTTATGTTGTTTGTAAAAATATATTCTTGTTCATTTATTTACATCCACTGTATATGCGGACTGTTAGATGTCTCACTTAAAAGGGACATATTCTTTCACACAATTTGCCTCAGATTTCTCAGAAATTGCGAGCTAGTGCTATGCTATCCAGGTTTGAGCACTTCAGCCCCTCCTACTGCCGACTGACCTTTTTACAGCTTGCTTACATGTATACCCAGGTGTTTAAGTTTCGTCTCACTGTGTTTTCTTTCGTTTACCTATCTTACCTCTATTCTTATCTTACCTTACAATTAAGGACGGGAAGCCAGTCTGAATGAATTTCAAAAATAATTTGGTAAAAATTACTCAATAAACCGTATTGCGTCTATTTAACGTCCTAGATCGGAAATCCTTTTGTTAAAACGGATAGGATTATTAAAATGATCCAAATCGTTTGAAGACGGTACTACGGTGTATATGTATGACGCATCTTTTGATGCAATATACATTTTACATTAAATGTTATCCTCGTTAAATTCCAAGAATTACAATGTTCACAACCTATAGTCAAACTGCTTTAAATCAATAATTAAGCACAACTGCAACTTGATCAAGTAGTTTGCCAGTGGTCCTATCCATACACATATTTGTGGTCTTCGTCTATCAATAATCAGTTATTATTAAACAATATGATTAACATTAACATTAACATAATGTTAATCATAACCGTCATTTCTTTGCAATTACCCTATATATATCGCTCTGGGTTTTTCTTGCAACTTAAGGTACATGACAGTTCATTGATTGTATATACAAATACGTGTTGAAACAATGTTAAAGATTTCAAATTATTACAGCAATAAAATAAATCATGCAATTCATCAGGAAACTCTCGCGCATATGTGGGTAAATGGCCATAACAATGTTGAAGTTGTGTAGGTCAAGTCGACAAACCGTAAAGTCTTTTTTTGTTTTGTGTCACTGCATTTTCTCGGCTAAAACCGTTCATAATAACTGTCGTCGCTGCTTGGATTCTGCGTGGTTGTAAAACTGCGAATTTCCTTTCGGAAGACGTTTTGCAATAGTCATTAACAACATGGTAAGCTAGCTTATCTACAGTCAATTACATAGAAATGACTTCAACAGAGGATGCATGCACGTGGTTTTGCTCGTACCTTACAACGTTTGACTGATTTGTGGTTAATCACAGAATGTATGTGGCATGTAGCCTCATTGGTAAATAAAACCTATTTTTAAGAAAATTATGGCACTTGCCCATTTGGGAATTTAAATTGTATGATTAACCAACATATAACAATGACAACATTTTTATTAACTATGATATCAAACATGGAAATAACCAACAACGACCATTTTGTGTGATAAATAATGCACATTCGCTTTTCATTGCTGCGGCGTACAACATTTAACGTATAGTATTTCATGTTAGCAGGAACTCTGCACCACTGTGACGGAAATAGGTATAACATTACCAGAAAATTAATGTTCCTTGAAGCACAAGTTTGTTTATTTAGCCTGTCTGTTTGTTTATTAAGTTAAACTTCTTCTGATAACTCGGTTTTTGTTGCTTTGTTTTACAGACAGTATTGCCAGAGTTGATACATTTTATTTTCGACAGGTAGAAATTAATCGTGCTAAAAGGCTTCAATTGTGCATAATGTGGGGAATGTTGATGCATAATAGATCTCTACAAACGAATGTGTTTCCAATGATTGTGATTTTCTGGTACTCTTTTACAGTCGGAAGTCGAAAATAAGCATTCATTTGCCTCGGTCTGTTAAAAGGATTACTTAAAGAAAGTAGCAATTCATTGAGGGGTGATTTGATGATGCTATATGCAGTCATAATTAATTATACATTAATTATACCGCTACTTTCTCATGACAAAAAGTGGAAAACGTAGAGGTACACATTTCTCATAAAGTTTTATTCCTCATGTTGATCTTTATATGAAACGGAGAATAGTCGTAATAATGAAAGCGTTTTACCGGTTGTTTTCGGCATTTTGTTGTTGTTGTTGTTGTTGTTGTTAGCATTATTGTTATATGTGCCATTCTCTTCCTAGGCAACATTTATTTAAAAGGCGGTGATTGTTAGCCTGACCTGCTCGTGATACTTCAGACGAAATAAATATACATACATACACACACACATATAAATATATATATAGAGAGACAAACAGACAGACAAACAGGCAGAGACAGAGACAGAGACACAGAGACACAGACATACAGACAGAGACAGACAGACAGATAGAGAGACAGACAGACAGATGGAGACAGAGACAGAGACAGAGACAGACATACTGAGTGGGACATAGAAAGGCAGAGAGACAGAGAGACAGAGAGAAGAGAAAGGCAGAGAGACGTAGAGACAGACAGACAGACAGAAAGACATTCAGATAGACAGACAGATAGAAACAGAGATACAGGCAGAGAGAGGCAGAAAGAGGGACGGAGAGATGCAGAGATATACAAAGAAAGACAGAGAGACAGAGAGAGACAGGGAGAAAGAGACAAAGAGACACAGAATGGCAGAGAGAGAGAGAGAGAGAGAGAGAGAGAGAGAGAGAGAGAGATATAGAGAGAGAGAATATTTCGCTAGAAAGCATGTTCACATGTGTATATTTGTAAATTTATATTTTAAAGGTTTGCTGCAATGTTTCAGTTTGAAGATAAATAAAATATCAGAGATACCCCAGAAATTGAGCAGGTATATATGCTGTGTTTACCCGGACTTAAAATATCTTGGCACATTTTCGAAAACAAAACCTAGAAGTTAACAGTAGGTAATACATTCACCCATTCAGTTAACTTTGAGATTGCTATCGAAGATGAATGTGTCACAAAAACATCTGTTTGGCGGATTTAGGAAAGCATTGTTGACTCTTGTTAACCTGGCAACGAAATGACTTAAACACTTGTACTGCTACTATAATTTGTGTCGCGTAGCTTCATGGGGTGGTTTGCCGAGAGAAATAATATTGTATTATGTTTCTCAAATACTTAAACATGTGAATTAATTAAATTTGCTTACATATAGGAGCCAATGGTTATTTTAATATTTGTTTTGCCACATATTAGCTTTGAAATGTAAGGCACACAGGATGCGAGCACAATTGGTTTCATTGTAATTTCTGTGGAATTATTTTAACATATATGGGTTCAATGCATTAACAGGCGGGAAAACCTCTTATGGCATTTAAGTTATTTTATAGTAATCGTTTATCAAACAATGATACTTTTGCAACCTTATTGAACAGATACAAGTATACAATTTAACACAATAAGTATGATTCAATTAGGCATGACTGAAAGATTGAAGTATCAAGCCAAACAATGAAACTTTCTCAAGAACGAAATCAGCATCAAAGATGTAAGTACATGTTAACGGCTTAACTTTTAATATGCTGATGAAAACATGGCTATATATTCAGAATTGCAACTGTGACGTATCCAGATAATTGACTTACTAATCCAATATCTATAAACTGTTAAGCCAATTAGTAAAGGTTTACTGAATGTTAATGCTAGAATGAATCTGAGTGAAACAATATCTCACTGATGTTTTGGATATTTCAGTGATGTGCGATACGTACTCGGCATGCATATTTCATAAAATTGACGCGATTTTTTCAATCACTTAAAATTAGAGTAAATATCATACTATATGAGTATCATTTTTTTCGATGTTTTCGATGTGATGAAGTTTTAATACACGTTCGTGTATATCCTTAGGCACCCGTTCTTGAGACCGGCTTTTGCATTTAGTCATCCGACTAAAATTAATACGTCACTTGATCACATCCAGTGGCGAAAAAAGCGCGCAAGCGAATCCTACCCCACATGTGTGTGAAAACTTTACGGCTTACGTTTTGAATTTTAAAGTCTCCGATCCCCATTCCATAATCTTAACGTATTTCCCAAGAACACTTCAAGAATATTGCAAAATTTTTTTTGCTAAAGACTTTTGCGTTGCTAATAGATATTCTCACTTTGTTAACATTCTGTCTGAACATCAGGGGACCTATCGAGAAGCATTCCTAGCTGCTTAAGTAAGTATTAGCTGAAAAACGAATCGGGAATCCATGTACAAACACGTTCAAGGTTTAGACGTTTTAATGATAACAAAATAAAACAAAACCCTCCTTTTTTCTGCCATGCTTGTGTGAAAGCACACAAAATTAAATAAAGTATTTAAAACGACGTTTAGGCATTAGAACCCACAATTTATCATGGTTATGAAAGTCCGCTAAACTGACTTTCCCCATGTGCAAATTTCAGTGAGCACTCCAAATATAGACGCCGCGTTTCAGCACGTCGCCAACAAAGCTGAAATTTTAAGTTCTGCAACTTTTAAGAAATACAAACGCAGTCAATCGATTTGCGACACAAATGAAGCAAGAAAGGAAAACTATTTCCTTTTCAATAGCTGTTATCAAAGACATGCTTAACAAAGTGTCAAAAAGCCCTTCACTAATTTATATCTCATCCCGTGGAATGATCTCATGACATCTTCTGATATCGCAAAATATTTTGAATAAGTTCTAAGATGTCTTTGTTATCAATTCACGTAAATGTAAAGCAGAAACAGCATTAATGTCAATTCATGAGCAATGTAGTTGCAGAGCATAATGTTAGAAACGTCAAAATGAAGGAGCCAGCCAGGTGAATTATTACCACCGTGGGAGTACTCGCAGCAGTTATTCTATTTTAGAAGCATGATCATCTATGCAAAAGTAATCTATGCAAATACTCTCCTACGAAACAGAGATTAAACATATAATGCATATGTATTACTGTCTTGGCTTCTGAAAAGCATGCTATGAGAATTGTGTTAGACTTGGTGCAGGCTATTGAAAGAAACACAATAGTGCTATTCAAGAAAAGTACATAAAATCTAATTCTGTATTTTTGTCACAAGCCATTTTTTGCTTTTTCTTTTCGATAGTTAAGCGATTGTTTCTGTCAAGAAATGCTTTAACGTGCCTTAAGTAGGATTTATGTTTGATCAATTTATAAGCACGTTAATGTTTGAAGATTTACGTTTTAAGATCTAAATGATTTACATGCGTTTGGAAACTAAGTTTATCTAGCTATGTACTTCCTTCAACAAATATAAGTATGACACTTTTAAACATATGCAAAAATTAACACAGGTTTAATCAAAAAGTAATAACGCGGCTTAATTATAAAGTTGTCTAAACTAGAAAACACAGTCAGGATTTTTCCTTATGTATCCAGTATCCATAAAAGCTTGATGTCTTTGAATTTATAACCGGTTTTATGATATTCATATTAAAAACGTATTTGATAGCTTAGTCAACCTGTCTCCTCAAGAAACAATCGAGTTGAGCCCATTGCATATCAAAACCAGTCGGACGCGTTGAGGCCGAAGGTCCATTAATGTTCACTGCTCGTTAACATAACATCCTTTTACCCTGTTGCTTTAGTATGAATTTCAGTTAATGGATCGGCGAAGGGAAACGGATGAATTATCTAGGTTGATTATAAAATGTACTAAATCAAAACAGAACAGCCTTGCTGAACGAAAAGAAACTTACACGTCATATTGATTTTCAATATAAATCCAATGTTTATCCACACCACCCAAAAATATAGGATCAATTTGCCTATCATAATGTTAAGCGTTGCACAAATTACAGGTTTAACACATTTCTTGTGCTTACCTTGGTACCATTTATCGTAAACTGAAGTAAAGTCACGACATGCTACTACCTGGCAAGTGTGACAGTACCTCACTCCTGACTGGCATCACTAACTAGAACACTTCTAAAGTTTAAATGAAATTGGTATTATTGCGCTTAAATGTGACTTGAACAGAAATAAGGATTATTTGATGAACGTACCTGTTAATTAAATAAAAGTAGTACAGTGTTTCTTGAATTTATAGGCATTGACTTTTACAGTGGTTCTAAGTCATACAAGCGTGCACAGACACACACATATCATTTAAGAAATATAAGATAAACCTACTAATGATAAAACAGTTGGATATAACATTAATAAATCAGTAACTAATTGCATACATGAAAACTAAATTATACTGTGCAAGAGGAATTTAAACCCGCACTTAAGTTATTTAATTATGCCCATCTTATATTTCCAAGACATGAAGAATGCCATGTAAATAAATTATAGACTATATAACCCTCGGAAATTTTAACGGCGCATAAACATCGTTTATGTCTCTAAACCTATAATGATTGCTATAATAAATGTTGTAAAGTGTATGAATATAGTTGGCGGCAATTTGTAAGCTTATATGCGTTTATGTTTGAGTTTTCGATTATTGCTTTTAAATGTAAAACTCGACAGTTAAGGATAGCACCGGTGTTTAAGTACTAATGAAGACGAGTCGATATAAACAAACAAAAATGTACACGCCATAAAAGAGCAAAATAATTGATGTGATGGTTTCTTTTTACCACAGCTGTAATCGATAAGTTTGCAATTTATGATGACCATTTTAACTCATTCATATGTTTGTTAACTGTAAAAATATGTTGCTTGCATGCAGTAACTTAATTCAATATATATTTAGAAGAAAATGGCGAGGAATTTTACAAAAAGAGCATCGTTAACTCTGCGGAAAGGTAATTATGGAAGAAAACTGACTTTGTTGCTCAACCCAGTTTTCGAAAGTAAAACACCGTCCAATCCTGCGCTTGGCTTGAAGGACGCAGGACAATTAAGCCATTTAGCTTACACTAAGCACCAATCCGACACGCAAGCATAAACTTAAATGCACGTGCGTTCTCTCTATCCTAAAGTATTTTTAAGAATTTTAATGAAGAATTTATCGCTTTTATACTTATTTCGGATTGACCATACCTGTAATGTACCTAGCAAGGTGTTAGTAAGAACTAAAACTAGGCTTATCGAAAGACTATGCTTTACATTTTTTAAATGTGACGCACCCTAGAGAGTAATAGCTTCAAGGAAAGGTTTGCACATACATTAATTATCTAAAGCGAATGTTAAAAATTCACAACCAATATTATAAGACACTAATTCATAGAGTAAAACCATACTACAACAACCAATCAGACGCTCCCAAGAAAGTGTTGTCAGCAATGCAGCCCTGTGCAATTTTATGTAAATGGGTTTTTCTATTTCAATCTTTACAGGAAATCCGCCTCTGAAACAATCTAAATTCTATATCATTAAAAATTGATACAAACACAATAAACCGATAAACAGGTGCACCCTCTAACAGTGTAAAGCTGCGAAAACTGGAACGTATGGTAAGGGATTTCTAGGATTAAAATATTTAATATACTTTTGGAAACATGATTTGTTATCAGGCACACACTATTGTCATATATGTGAAGCAGCTGTTCAAACTGTCTTATGCTGATGTTACTCTTGCTACGAATGGTTGCGTGCATTTTAGTAACGCATGGTTTGGTTTACTGTAACATTATTAACAATACAACGATAACAGCGAGAAAATGTTGTTACATGTATGTTTGACTATGGCTTGAACCCCGTATACAATTTAAAACATTACATTGTTATAAATATTGGACAATAATACTAACTTTTTTTTCAGAAGGTCTAGTTTGCTCTGCAAACGTTAAGTTGCTGAAAAAGCATGCTATGGTTACATGTCACGGCACAAATGGTCACCTATTTGATAAAATGCATCTTTTGATTTACACATGTTTTGTTATTCATTTTAGTTCTGATTATAAATAAACATACGTGTTTTTCGATCATTGTCTAATTGTTCATTAACCGATTTGACCTTCTAGAAGATCCCTTTTCCGAGTAAAATGATAACCTATTAGAGTTGTACCAGTATTAACGCAACGCACGTAAATTGTTATTACATTTCCAGACAGGGTAGAAGAAGATTAATTGTTTAACCAGTTCATATTGTAGACACTGTGTACCTAAAACGCGATTGCCGGTTATCAAATTCGTTACATTCTAGATGTACACACGAGTCTCCTACGGTGGGTAAATGCAGAAAAAAAAAACACTTTTATTACGTAACATCTAAACAGACGAGTTCTTATTGGTTAAGGCGTCTGAAAAACAGTCAATATCATGTCATATTCGTCGTGTTTTCGATATTAATTAGCCTATTAGCAGACATAGGCAAATTTCGTTAAATTATATAATTTAATTATATCTTTGGTACCCCGCCTCCTTCTGTATTATGACTGTGTGTCAAAATATGTTGTTAACAGCTAAGATTGAATTTGTTATTCTTGGAGACACCTAAGTATGCGGGCATGTTCATACTCCGTTGACGTGCTCTAATACCAATATATGAATGAACTACATTGTTAGTTTGCGGAACTACTAAGCGACAGAAGTTAATGAAATTAAACTTTAAATACGTTGCCTATTATTAAATGCGAAATATAATATTTTCTCTAAATGCAGCAGTATTAAAATATGCTACTTAATATATGAATTGATCGATTAAAATACTGTATTAGCGACACAGAGTTATACCTTTAAAATAAACATTGTTTTTACTTGCTCATTCTGTGTGGCTTTCTCATGTTTTTATGGTTGAACATTTTCATTTGTTATGTAATTAAAACGTTATGGACTCTCCAGCTAGAAGAAGTGATGGTAATATTAGACTATACCATCGGTCAATAATGACTTTCGGTGGATAATAATATTATATTAACCAACTGAGATGCCCATAATTGCATATATTTTATAATCAAGATTGATGCTGTCATAACGTCTTTAGGAAAAATGTACCATTGGTTAAAAAAGCATCCACTTTTAAACAATTTCAAAAATCACTAAAAAACTAAAATCATTTGAAATGATTTGATAGATGAAGTTATTCATCCATTTCATTCCATTCCAATAGATGTACTTATGTCAAAGAACATTACATTACATTACATTTTTCAAGAACTTCTCGCTTTGAGTGCATGTTCTTTCAATAAACTTGATGTACCTACTCGAACTAAATACCCTTCGAAGCGAAGTAGGATTTATGACTAAAGCCTTGGATATGCTGATAAAACCGCCACTGCAATACATTGAAACTTCTACCTGTGATATGTCGAGCCAATCCTCCTGTAAGAATATTCACTTGATTTGGTGATTACAGAGGATGTGAATGCCAAATGGTAGTGCTCTCTCGAGAGTTAAATAATAATAAACCTTTTATTGAAAAAACATCAGAGGGTAGTTTTTTCCTAAAGCTACGTAAAGTATGGGACGTGCGTATCTTAAATTTTAAGTATATTTAATATTTGATAATTGCTTTTACCTGGACGGTAACCATACTGCGTGTGTACTCATTGGAAGGCTTTCTCTTTATTTTTCCAACAATATTTGACACATGAACTTACACAAATTCATATATTGTGGGTATCATTTTAACACGTCATTTTCTCAACTCCAATTTGCCATCTTACTGGCAAAGAACAGCGACCTTGTTTTATTTAATTTAGGATACAATGTGAGCAATGCTGCTTTATACAGAACGCGAGACAGTAACCCGTCTTATTCAAAGAACTTGTCAGATGTGTTGTTCGTAAAACTGAGGAGTCGACAAGTCCAAATATTAAAAGCCTTAGGTCGTAATTGGAACAGCTCATAATTTTCTTTTTAATGTTGCACAACAGTATAGTGTAATACAAGAATTGAATGTGTCACTGTACCTGTTATTCTAACGTCATATTAATTTATAAAAGTACTATTATATACAACTATGCTTAACAATATGTTGAATAGCTGCCTTTGCTATAATCGAACATGTTCTATAAGTAGGTTTTTCATCTAATTATTGTCTAGAACAGTAATATAAAGAATATACATTTATGCGAACTGTTAAAAAAATTCACCCGTTCGAGATGACAACAACATTATTAAAAATGTCACAGCAACCTTTGTTGCTTCTATAATAAGAATGAAACTTCTTATAGAAAGATAATTACCAGATCTAAATGTTAATAAATGCTCGATGCAACGTATTGCAACTGCGACATTTCAACAATAATAATTTAAGCAGTTTCCTGGAGGAGTTGTGGTCTACAAAGATCAGCAATATTAGCTTATTAAGTAGTTTCTTAGTTTAGTCGTTTTATGTCAGAGGTGTGTGCTTAAGGATGGTGTACATGGATTTTTTTATACAAAACATACCAAGACCTTTGAAATAAAGCAATTTCTTAAATATAGTTAAAGAATGGCTATAAGTTTAATGACACGTATTGTTTAGTTTGTTTTATGATTTAGTCTTACGGCTTGTTCAACTTTTATTATTCTCTGTAATTATTCTATGACATTTTCAATCTGCTTTATTGTTCAAAACTTAATAATCATATGCAGAATTTAAGGTAAGAAGCGGGTAGTCCAGCCGAAAGTGTCTCCAACTTGTAAGTTCTTTTTCCTTCACCTTGTTTTTCGAGTATCGGTCCGAGCTAGAGCTTTCATGTTTTTTTTTGTTCCTGTGAACATGCGGTATATCGCTAATTTAATCCAGATGCAAATCTGGGGTTGTTCTACACCAATAATTAGCTGGTCGTCGCCAATTTGACCATAACTGGGTTTGTGTAATGTAACAAAGAATAATTAAATAATGGTAAAGGCAACTTTGCATTTCAATTATATCTGTTTTGTTCCAAAATCATTTAGAAGTAATTTGTTTGTTTTATACTCGATGGACACATAAGAAATTGAATGAGGTGGACTATGATAAAATATTAACACACGCCGTATTACTTTCAGAAAATGTGAAATATTTTTCCTTTTTCTGTTGGTCTTGTCGTTTTACAATAATTGCATCAAGTGAAATTGTCACTAATCTCCTTGATATTATTGCATACTGGTTTTTAAAGCTCTTTTGAATCCTATGCTTCTTTTATTTTATCGCTGAAAGCTCATGAATATTTGAAATGTAGCTTATAACTAATATACATTGTTGTGTTAAATGTTTTAAAACTTCAAAGAGAATAAGATGCTTTGTCTACTTTTAAAAGTTTATACCGTCATTACACGTATAAGTCACACCAAAATGCTTAACAACATGCTGCCGATATGCGGAATTTAAAAAACGGCCGTCTGACCGATTCATTATTGAACAGATCAAGAAGTAAGATTGTATCGCGTGTTCTATGTTACAAATGCTAATGAAAGGCATCGCAGTGTTGATATTATGCCTTTTACAATGTCGCGAAGTTCTCCTGAGAAAGAACACTTACAACATGAACATCATCACTGTCATTCCTTTGCAGTTGTCCTAAGTTATGTTCCTGATCTTTGTCGCAGCATACGATGCACGGAAGTTTATTAAACGTATATACAAATACGTTTTACAACAATGTTAACATTTTTTTCAAAAATGACAACATTGAACATCTATCATACACTTATCTGGAAACTTTCGCCCATATTTGTGTAAATATTAGCTTATTGGGTTTATCGTCACACCAACAGTATTTCAGGTATTTAAAGACTTTAAGCAGATAAAGTGCTGCCCTCGCTGTCTATACCATGTCGTGAATACCTGGCATAATACTAGACACAGTTATATAATCCTGGCAGCAGTCAACCAGTCGTACTTACAATTTATTTGTTTGGGCACTTGAAAGAAAGCAATACCTCGAAAATTTTAACGACTTTGGTATGTCGCGGCCTTGGATGGAACCCTCGGCCTCATGTAAATGTTCATGGAACTTTAAATTACCATAGAATGTTCAATTTGTGTGGGTTCAGTCTGCAACCATCAATTCTGTTTGCATGGTGCCACAGCAATTGTTCTTTGTTATTACCTTTCATTTATCTTTCATAGCTGAGTGTCTGGATTCTAGGTGGCTGTAAAACTGCGAATATGCTTTCGGAAGACGTTTTGCAAGTCATTATCAGCGTTGTAATCTGCATATCAACAGTCAATTACACAGGAATGATTTCAACAGAGGACGCAGATGTCATTGTGCCTGTACCTTAAACCGTTTCACTGGTTCGTAGTTAATCCCAAACGCACGCGGCATATTGACACACTGATAAATAACATTTAAGTCCAATTCTAACAAAATGATGTATATATCAGCTATAATTATGCTTGTATTACATGACGCCTTTTTACATAATTACTATCTACCTGCTGAAAATAAAATTTACCAGCTCAATACTGTCTGTTTATCTACATATCTTTTTATTTTAATTTTCTGAACATATTGTATCAATGCGGCGAACAACTTTGCTGGCTTTCAGTAAATTTTGTGCAGCTTTTACTAACATATGTAAATCTTCGGTTATTGTTTATTACATGTATTGTTGCAAGAAATGAATACGGACCATACAAATAATGACAATTGCTCAATGATTGTCTTGTTTCAAATTCAATACATACCTTTTAAAACACGTGCAGTTCAAACGAAAGAGCTACAATCTTAGTGCACATTGTTTATATTTTCAAGAAACGGTCAGTCGCAGTTTAATGTGAGAGAAACCATTATTTTATAGGGACCACTTCTCTTCTTTTTAAATGAAAGGGCTATGATCATGTGGTCTCTACATTGCTAGTAGTGAATCTGGATTAACATCAGAAATGTTCAGGTAATTGCATAAAACATGTTTAGTGTTTTCTCAAATCATGATCGATATATATTTTCTGTGATTGTTCATCATTTGGGAGCAATTAGTTTTCTTATTATAAGGAAATACCATTCACTGATCAGATTTTATTCTTTTGACTATGAAGCTGTATATGATAATTATTTTTTTTTCAATTTTAACATAAATGATTAGAACTAATTAAGTGTTGATATTAGAGTTTGCTAAATTTTAATTTATATTAGAATTAACACATCAAAGCACCAAAAACGGTCAAAGCATTTTACAGGACATACTTGTTATATAAATATTATTAAAGAAAACATTATAAAACCGTGAATTCTTAAGTTCTTTTCCAAGACTGACTCACATTTAACATGGTTATTTCTTATTAATTATCGTTTACAAATTCGTACATATACATAAAATGGAATGTGTTTATGCATACACATGCAACATCACACCAATATATTTTATTTTTATTACAGTGATTTGAAAGTGTATATTCATTGCACTCATCCCCATCCATTTTGGGGTATGTCGTCAATACTCGCAGGGTGGTAATTCGGAAGAAGCCAGTTTTGTAAAATAAAGATGTAAGAGTCCTGAGGTAATTTAAGCCCGGCTATAGAGTGGTTACTAAGTTCTGTCGATACAGTTTGTTTCGTTTCTATCTGTATAAACATCTTCACTGGAAACGTCATTTGCCAAACAAACATCACACTGAAACGAAAAGGGCAAAACGTACAATAAATGTTCAATGTTTGAGTGTTATACTTATTTTAATTCTTCGAAAACTGAAGTATTTAGTTATGTACGAAGAAAAGACAGCACTTATTGAGGCCGACCTTACCACGTATTGTCAAACATGACACACATTGGGTTTTGATAGAAGACTATGTTCTATCAAAAACGTCTTAAAATACATGTATGTTCTTATGCGAACGGAATACGCTTTGAAGTGGTATTAATGTGTAAGGGTATATGCTTTTGATATGGTGATAAAACCAACAGTGCTATAACTAGTAGATTGTACCTGTGATAATTGAGAATTGCCGTCGACATGAAATCCACTTGCTTTCGCGATAACACGATAGGATGTGAACACCAACCGGTTATGCTCTCCAAAGTGAAAATATCGAAGATAATCTGATTAAATATTAGTAGTACATTGATTGAGATAGACTGTTTGTGTGCTAATATCATATACAACGTTCAAGATTAATAAATAAGCGAGCAGGCATCTTTTGAATATTAAGTCTGAGTGGTTATTCGACATTTGTCAACACCGAGGTAAAATGCATAACATATTAGCGAAACATTTTAGAGGATTCTGTTTGATTTCAGTTTTGAGCTTGACGGCCATTAAACATGTTGAAATAATGTTTTTCTCGTGGAGCAATTTATGAACTCTATCTGGCGATGAAACTGTGACAGACATTGAAATGTCAAGGGATTTTTGCTTACCGATTTGTTGCTTAAAGGGGTCATAGAGAATCCCAGGAACCTGTTTTATAAAGTTAATGTGTACATTTCAATACGGAAACCTCACTTTACCCCTGCTTGTAATCCTCTTCTAACTTCCTTTTTTCGATATAGTGTAAATGTTCAATAGTTTATTATCTATTTGTTATCTATAAGCGATGGAAATTTTGGCTTAAATTCAATACCACCATAATCAAGTGGTGTAGTAAATACATCAAGTAGGTTTAAATTATTTTCGCAAGAAACAAACAGACTTTAATTGGATGCATTTCTAGCATTGAATCACCTTAAAATGTATGTTTTAGTCGGAAAATATGCAAAGATGAATACGTTTGGACATATGTTGTTGCATTTAGTATAAATTGTTTGTTACAATTACAGCGACCCATCTTTTATACTTTGTCAAAGAAATAAAGTTATGCTTATTTTTAAAATTCAAATATTTCAGCAGAAAACTAGATGAAAAATTCAGAGGAAAACCTCTTACATGTGTACTTTTTTTTTTTTTGCATGTTAACGTTTATTCTTCATGTCTCTTTTGATATTATCGGACACATATATATATAAATCACATAAGCATCATAAAGAACTCTTATTATTCTGACAGCTCCCTTTTCAAGACTTTTATTATCGGAAATTACGTGGCTCTAAGAAACATGACAGACGCTTTTGTTTAAAAGAGATAAACAATTACTGGATTTTCCAATAGCAAGAGATGGATAATGTTCCGTATATGATCCACTGCACACATTATTAAGCATCCTATATAAAGGAAGTATCTTACGAGTCGAGAAATGCTTCTATGAACTTTCTATCGGCAAGTAGGGGTGTTTTAACGCGATTCGTTTGGGATATTCAAGGCGCTCGCTAACTAAACAATCCGAGACACTTACAAAGTGAATTCATTGCATTAATAGGTGAGAGTAACCAACAATAACTGTTATGGAAGCTAGACGATTTTCTATCTTACTTTCTTCCTTGTTGTCTGCTTCATCTGTAATTACAGCTGCATTGTTAACATCAGCATATTTGGTTTCCTTTGTTAAACAAGAGTTCGCCAAACAGCTGCGAAATCGTATTAATGCATCCTTCGTGTGTATAATGCTTAAAGTGGAATACTCAGTTCTAATATCTTAAAAAAATATTCAAATAACAGGTGCGGTTTCCTGTTACTACCTGCTACACATTCACCCCTATAAAATGCAATGCGAAGAGGCACCGATCTCCGATCTCCAGATCGGTGCTTATAAAATGTGTTAAACTCGAATTTATATGTTGACCGACCAAACCTTTCTTGATTAAATATTTACATTTTATCGGAAATTTTTGTAAATATATCACACAATAGAAGCTAAAGATTGATTTAATTTTAGATATTTTCTTTTTCTTTTGCACTTGATAAATTGTAACAGTAATGATTGAGATAGCGTTGTTAGCTTTAAGTTTTATCTTTAACTCGTGAAATAAGTCATGAAATATTTTTTAAAATAGTGTTCCTAATACTTCTTACAAATTGGACGTGGTAGCGCAATCGATAGAGAGTCGGCTCCAGCTTGGGGAGGCCACGGGTACGATTTTGGGCGGCATACCAAAGTCGTTTAGATGGTAGTCGTTTAGCTACCTTGCTAAATGCTCAAGCAAATATAAGGGTAATTCCACGACTGGTTGGCATGGTTTCTGAAAAAGGTGACTGGTTGTGGCATTATGCCAGGTGTTCATGACAAGCTAAACACTGTGAAGGCAGCACTATATCTACATCAATTGGACACTGTCTCCAGAAGAACTGTTGCTGGGGGCGATAAACCAAATAAACAAAAAAAAAATCTCTTACGAAACATGACAATACTCCATGTAGGAGTTCAGACTTTTCGACAATTAAAGACATTTTCTTTTAGTTAAAAATTGCCTTGTCGAGTATTCAAACCTATGTACTGATAGTGCTTTGATAAAGGTTTAATTTGGTCTTTATACTTATCGGTTTTTCTGAGAGCCTGTTACATTATAATCAATCTTGGTAATGATGATAAAATTGAAGTGATATAAGTCTATTTAAATATGTGGCCATAGATTCTACACAAATGTAAGCAATTAACTGGTGCCTAATTTCTTAACCTTTCTTTATGCATATTTAAAAGGTTTTTGGATAATGAATATGTATTTGCCGGGTTTGTCAGTTATGGTGTAAACACATTTAAACTAATTTATATTTAATGTTTCATTTGTTTCCCAGTTTCGTTTTTAACAACATTAGATAAAATAAACGCATTTTCACTGTACATCACTTACGAAAATTCAAAAAAATAATAATGAAACTTCCCGCTGTTAATCTGGAACGAATAAATAGTCACATTATTAATAATGATTCGCATATAACCGCGTTGGCGTTTTGTGTGTGACAATATTTTATACGAGCGTATGACATGTTGGGGGGGGGGGAAGAATCAGGCGAATCAAGACACAGTCTGAAAAATATTAAAGACAGCGAGATTTCTTCTTATCATGTTATTCCCCATGTTTAAAAGTTCTTAACATTATTTTCCTGCTAACACTTTAGTTGGCAATCTCATCCTTCTTGATATAATACAGCGAAAAACAGATGACCGTAAATTTAAAACAATATTACGTTAAGATGCATTACCTTTAGTCACATACAAAATGTCACACAGGCTCTATAAACTACCACATATAAACTACCATATTACTGCAATATTCCAATCAAACTTGCCACACTATGCACACAAGGCTATCATTGAAACTACTCAGTTTTAACGAATGTCAATAATTGCTCTGCCTCGGATAGGATGTCAGTTCGGCATTAGCTTCCAGCACATTTACTTACGAATATCTTCTTTAACTTGTATGCTGATTTTATTTCAAAAAGGTAACATTTGTTAGTTAACCTTTATAATTAGTTCTGCTTGGATAAAAATACCAGACCTGGGTAAATGTCTAGTCTTTTAACATTTATGTTGCAAACATTAAAATTTAAAATATGTGACATATTGCCTGCAGTAGGCATGGCATATTTTCTATAAACGTCATATAACAATGTAATTTCAAGTTTGCCTTGAGGAAAGTGTTTAACATGTTTAAAAATAAGTTAAAATTATAGTTTTATTGCTTAATAAGTGAGACCGTGCAGATTATCTTATATTATGCTTGGTTAAGTGTTAATTCACAATCTCAAAAATATATTACATAAGTTTTTAACGTATGCTCATGCATCGAAATTTAACCATCATTGCAAGCAAAGTCCTTGGGTGTAAATTAAATGCTCGTGTATAACCTTTAAAAGTAAATTAGCAATAGCTCAGATTAGAACTAAAACTAGTCTTAATGCAGATTCTAAAACAAGGTTAAAATATCTTAATTCAAGCAAGAAAAACGAGTTTTGTCTAAGCTGTTTTAATTAGGAAATTAAATTAAATATAAATAATAACTAAAATAGTATTTCTAAAAGGTTTTTTTTTTCATTTTTGTTAAATATTTACCTTCCTTCAAATGCTTCAGCTTTCAACTATCCTGTTATTGTATATGTGAATAATAATGTTAAATTTAGCACATCACATTATACCTTACCCAAGTAACTTACATGCCGTTTGTAGGAATACGTCTGATATATGTCACTCCGATTAAAGTAACTTAAGCCATGCTTTAGTTCTGCCAGGCATCCTTCTGTCACAATCACTAACACTTAATTAAAATTAACATGTCTGACTCGTGTCCAACTAACAGAACTAGACAGTATTTTTGTAAATTATTTCTTGCCATTAAAGCATTTGAATGAATTGTTTTGTGTTGCATCAAAAATACCTACGCTAGTTGGGCCTTGTATAATTAATGTTGAAAAATGGTTAGTTATTGTTATGTTACAAAGATGTATTTATTCTTCAAAAGTACATGCTTAAATTTTAGTTTGAGATCTAATAATGAGTGTAATATAAGCAAACCAATTGAAATATACAAGACAGAAAATACCTATAATTACTATAAGAATAAAATAAAACTTCCTGGTTGGATGTATCGTCAGTATACTTGCTATGAGCAAAGAAGCATGCGTTAATGTAACATTTTCATTTAGCAAATGTGAATGCATGCCCAAAAATTTCATAAATGAATCATGTGTTCCCTGTATCCTTAGATGAATTATTTAAATAATCAATAAATAAAAATATGACTTATAAGTATTTTTAAATATAATCATAAAACTCTTTAAACAGATAAAGTTATACAAAGGGAAGTGTCAAAAACAGAGACGATATGTATACCAATAATAGAAAAACAGTAGTACTGCATTGGAATGAACAGTCGGCAGAAAACGCTAATCTGAGTTAATAAACCGGCTTACGGAGCCCGAACCTCGCTTTCCTGGGTTGCTTTTCACCAAAACAATAGTGTTAAAAATGAAACAGTCCAAAAGATAACATCCATAGCTTTCATGTCAGTTTCCTGACGATTTTAATTTAATATACGTATTACAGTTATTACACTAGAGAAATAATAATTGAAATATTAATGGGCAACCTTTATGACAAAGAATATCCACATCATCGTCAGGCAACTTCAAATGGGACACATGTTAATAAATTGTCTATTTTGAGGTTTGAAGCATGACTATGGTTAATTTAAATTTAAAATACAAATGCACGCCCAAGCAAAATGCAAACTACCACGGCTATATAAAATATTAAAGGGCTTGCATTCGCGTCACGAGGAGTATTGTTGTGGCAATTGGCACGAAACTATGACATAGTTTAACACCAAGTACCTCCGACTTGTTTTCCTTTCACTTATAATAATAATTTAGAAACTGCTGAGAAAATGCTATGTAAATCGGTGAAGGCACTTAAGATCCCTTTTGTCAACTGAACGTGCCAAGTCTGTAACTGTTTGGTTGACGCTGACTTTATGCTATGTAATGTTTTAGTGCATTATAACTCAAATATTTTACTAACATCCGCAGGCTTTTATTGTGCATTTTATTCTTTATTATTTTTATTACTTTAACTTTATTTAATGGTCATATTGCATTGAATATTTATTTCATTGCATTACTTCCTTTTGTGTACTGCTTCTTGATCCTTATACCATTTAATTTAAGAAGTAGTCAATGTTACAAGGCTACAGACTATGGAAGTCAATTCTTGCATCCACGCAGCCGGTGTTACAAAATCGGTTTAATCAGACAATTCACACAACCTATTGCATTACTATTACCACAAGAGCAACCAACAACGACAAACAAAAAAGCAGCAGCATTGAAAAGGAGATCCACAGCTAATGTTCTGACATATATTAAACCCCCAAAACCAGTATTGCCACGAACGTTGTGAAATGAAAAAAAGAAAAGATGGTGTATTTGTACAGGATACCTAGTTTCCATCGGCAGAAAGAGTCAATCATACTTTTTTTAGTATAACAATCTCGATGTGGCAGACATGAAATGGCAGTTTTCTATAAATTATAGTCTATATAGTGTTAAGTTGCAGAGGTTAAAGAAGAACACGCTCGTTTTACTCTAGACATACAAGATATCTTATGCATTTTTGGTAAATTTAGTCGAGCTCGTCATCTATGCTTTTTTCTGAAAGTGGTACAAGTTAGTTTGCTGGTAAGCTCACTTTACGTGTAGGTATCTGAGACCGTATTTTAATACCATAAACAGTGTGGGAAAACTCGAATGCTAGTAGAACGAGAGTATTTCCTTTTCACTCCATACAATGATCAATACGTGCTAAGTTTAAAATGCCACAAAATGCGAACGTGTGCTATACATTTTTGTTTTGACACTACGTACTTCTTTAGGCTGCTTTGAAAACAGTGTAAATGAATGACTTTTTTCTCTAGTTGGAGAGACGAAACCTAGTTTTTCGTCTAATTGCTTACAATAGTATTATGGGAATTTATTGTGAAAATACGACATAGTCCGCTTAGTATTGCAACATATGGTAAACGTTGATACACCACAAACGTAAACAGGTAAAACTTAAATGTTGGAGTGAAAAAAAGTGACACAACAAAGCACAAATATAATTAACCCCAACAATAAACGTCTTCCTTTAGTCTGCAAAAAAAAACCCTCCCAACTTTAAGAGTTGAACTGTCTACTTAGAACTGTAGTTTAAAATCCCTTATTGCGTCTGTGTGATAGTTTATAGGCTATGATAATTGCATTTTTATTGTATAGACATATCTTGAATATCATATCATTTTTTACACTGCTTAATGCTGTTCAAGAAATTTTGCAATGCATTTCTTTCTTAGAGCTTATACTGTTAGACGGTTAACTTGTGCTCACGATTTGCATTTTGGTCTACCTAAAATGCAGACTTGGCAATGACTTCGTGAGATAAAACTAGGATAATTGTCGTTTAGATATTACTTTCTACTTTCTACTGCATTTGTTTAAGGGGAAATGTAACACCTTTCCTATAGTATATGTATTTTCCAAAGGAAATTCTCTCGGACGTTGTAATATTTCATATATACTTAAAATTGCATTTGGTATTACCAAAGTACATGTAACTTTGTGGAAAGGACTAGTGCCTATATTATAAAACAGGCTCCTTCGACTGCCCATTGACAACATACATGTACATTCATTTTAAATGAAACTCGGTTTGACATTTAAAATTATACCGGTATATACATGTTACTGTGTCTAACACTTTGTCAGTTTTGTTTTATATATGTAGTTACACTTATAAGAATCCTTGCCAACTTTTCTTACTCAAAACGAGGAGAAATATGTTTGTGACTGGTTGTAGAAGGTTTTATATTCAAAGAATAGCTGACATTATCAATACATTGAAAGTAACTTATCTCGCGCTTTTCTAAGCTTTGTTGTGCCTGAATGCTCAATGTCACACATGTGTCAACATTGTGCATAAACTTATTTGTTTAGTCAGTGAACTTCTTTTATGGTGGTGGGATGATCAGTCCATCTGGAAATTATTTTAACTTATCTTGTATTGTGTTAGAGTGTCTGTGTTGTTTGAACAACTTAATTCTTATATGCAGACTTAACGGTAAGATTGAATGGTCATATTACATTGAATATTTTGAATTTAACTCTCTCTTACAAAAATAATTATAATTAAATTGGAGAAATATAGCATAGTTTACTTTTAAATGAATAATTAGTAGTGAATATTGTTCCCACAGGTTTCATCCATACAAGTTACATATAAAAATTTAATCCTTTTAGATAATGTTTAAATCATGCTTATGAAAGAGGTAACGAACGAATGTATCGTTTTTATACAGTATACTAGTGTCATTCTCTTTACGATACACAAGCAAAGTAATATGTTACCACCACAACAACATGGATAGTTTTTTTTCTTAATGACCCAAAATATGTATTTCCGACAAATATATAAGCTCCTATCTGCAATTTACATTGAACGTTTCGTGTTTGCTTCTGTATTCAACACATACGTGTACAGAAACACCCGCGACCATTTAAATAAATTGCCATGGTTATGTCGAAACTTTCTACGGCTGAATTTGCATTCGCAATAGTACCTTTTGTATTCTTTCAAAATAAACGGGTTTTGTGATTTTATAGCGAACTTTATTTTTACATCATTTGCGTATTCTAATACTAGGTAGCTGTAACACTGAGTATTTTCTTCCGCAAGATGTTTTACAATAGCCATTGTTAACATGGTAAGCTAGCTTATCTATAGGCAATAAAACATTAATGACTTCAACAGACGTCTATATAGTATGTGCTTCCACCAGCAACTTAACATGTTAAGTACACGCTGCTTAAAAGTGCAGTTTGACCCAATTACACCTTCCTAGAAAATGTCTACTGCATATATACTAATATCTCTTTATTACTAATTACCATGTTATTACATGTACCTATTTATCACCAAATATGATGAAAGTGTTATATTTTTTTTATTTGTGACACTTTTGACACTTTTGAGTAAACCTTCAATTTCACTGGAAGACATGCAGCACGATACATGAAACTACTGTATTAACAATGAACTCCCAAAAAACACCATGCTGACTTCGAGGCCACATACAGCTTTCGATCTCTTTTGTGATACTAACATCGAATTAACTTTAATCATGACGTTCGACTTTACTTGTTTTGTTCATATTATTTTTATCATGTTTATAATGACCATTTTCAGTTAAAAAATAAAATGTTAAGTGATCCTAAAATGAAGTAGCAAAACCTATACACATTCAGAAGAAATTAACATAATTATGAACAACCGCTTAGCCGAAACGACAAAAGGGTTAATATATAATAGATAGTATTGTACAGATAGTGAACATTTAAATATTGATAAGGCATGTTGTCTTTCTTAGCAAATATGTTTCCAAAAGCCAGAATATTATTTATTTGTGTAACTTCGCACAAAGGTTATTCTGGTCATGCTGGCGACGTCCAGCTAATTATTTGTGTAGGAAGACCCCAGACTTACGTCTGGGTAGAACCAACGGCGCATCACAGAAAGTCAGAATAGTGTCGATTTCTTTTATTTATTGTAATTGAAATAACCTTGTATTTATTTAATTACTACATGTAACAGCAATTGTTTTAAATGATTTTCAAAATATGCACACAACCAAGTTAATATTTTGAACACTTATCATAAGTGTTTGCTGTTGGAAATGTGTAACTTAAACAAGTGTAATTATTCAACGGTAAAATTTTGAATTTTTACAACACAAGTTAAAGGTTTAAATACATACTGGTACAGGGTAATTTTAAGATACCTTTTTCTTTTTGAGTGTTATGTCTCGTCTCTGTGTTTTTGTCACATTTACATTAACCTTGTTTGCCTTTTTCTACATGTAGATAAAATTTAAATATCTGTGCAAATTTTGATAGGACCTTTTACTATTCACCTATTGTGAGGGAGGGGGGCGGGAATTCACATATCATTGGCACCGCTAATAAGACCACTTCTAGTATAAAAATAAACGGTTATGATGATAATGAGGTGTCATTACTGCTTGAAGTAAACCTGAAATAACCACAAGAGTGTACAGGTGTTTTGCTTTTTCCTCGTAAAGTGTTTCCATGAGTATTATTGGTATGTATTGTATGGGGTGTTTATCATGTGGGAATTATGTATTTCCTTGTAATAAGGTATAATTTGCCGTTCTTAAGTATTCCACCAGCAAACGGGTTTTTAACAGATAACAGGGGTGACTTTATCGTAGATCAATAATCATGTTATGAAATAATCTTATTAATATCAGAGAAAATTTTAAATTTTAAAGTAATTTAACCTATAGCCATACCGTTAAAACATACGGCATATTAAGTTAATGAATGGCGTGTATTTTTTCACAGTATGGACCTATCTAAAATCTGTTATTTTATGTGGAAAAACGATTACATGTGACTGATAAAGTAAAATACTGGCAGTTGTAATTAACAAGAAGCAGAATTAGTTTTGTTCTTCTCCCTCCTCTCTCTCTCTCTCTCTCTCTCTCTCTCTCTCTCCTCTCTCGCTCCTTCTCCCTCTCTTTCTTTTTCGGCTATGACCTCCTCATTTTCTTTCTTTCATTGTTTTCTCTCTCTTTATTTCCGTCTCTCCCTCTACCTCTCACGGTTTTAAAACTATGTTTTGCAACCTTTAAGTAGACGTGGCATCTAAAGAAAGTCGGTGAACATAAACTTCCTTTTATTACATAACACTGAACATAATTAATATACGCCTCCGGAATTCAAATGTAAATATTAATATTAACAACACATGAACATGTTATACTTGAAATGGAATGCCATAATGGCTATTTAAAGTGTTAATTTATAACTGTTTGCACTTTGTGAGAATGTTGAATTTAAGTGAGTAAAATGGCGCAAAAGAGCCTGTCTGCAACAGCTGTAATGTTACATGCTCTGGTCGAAGTTTGATTAAGAATTGGAGTCAATGGTATAGTTGCATCTTATGTATAAATAAATATGAAAGCTATGAGTGGGTTATATTTAATTTACTTTTATATAACATGTACAAATCGTTATAATGTGGGTAGTAATACACTAGCATTCGTTCATGTTGCTACATACAGACTTTGCTGATATGTAATTGTTGTGGCCACGAACATTTTTACATGACAAATCTCTAGCTGAACAGCAGCTGTGTCAACAGCTGAATCTTTGTTAAAGAAAGTTCCCGTAGCTTCAATATATAATCACAATTGAAATTAAGTTACCCTGTCAATCATATAAAGAAGGATCACATTAAATACACATGATTAAAATTCGGCATACCACTAGATAAATATATCAATATATACTTAAATGTTTAAGATATAAAACACTGAGACCACACTTTAAAAAGAGACCACCTGGCAATTACAACCTTAGAACGGCAAGTCGGTACAAACCAACGGAGGTGCTAAAATCGAGATACTTATTAATGTTATAGATCCAAATATAATTTGATAAGACTATCAAGAGAACCCTATTATTATTTACCTACTTACTTCCTGCATCTATCGAAACGAAACGTTGAGGAAATGACACCCAGTGTTCGAGAATAATGTCCAACTGTTTAAATTTATACCAGTTAAAAAGACATTTAACACATGTTATTAAGCTCGTGCTTTTCTTTCCTTTGAAACACATTTGCATACCAATAACATTTAACGTATTTAGATAGTTTTGGCGAAATGATGGCTTTGGTTCAGAAACATTTTAACAATTGCATTCATTCTGTCGTATATGTAAGTTAGGGTCATTAAACCTTGTCTAACATCTTTTCTCGCCCAAATGATAACATTTAGCGAACTGCATTTTATGTTGCATACTGAGGTCAGTAATGCGATATTATTGATAAGAATGCGGTTACTGTAACTAGCGTAAAGACGCAATATGTTCTTTCTAAACTCCGTCATTTTCAATCGCTTTACGCTGAATATTTCTGACTTACATTTTGCTTATGCATAGCATAGTTCGATTGTTTGAAACGTAAAGTATATACCGCTAATTACCGGTCCAATGATATTGAGTGTTCCAGTGCTTGTTTATGACTATTTATAAACAAAAGCATATGGTTTGTTCCTGGTCCATACGTCGTTTCTAATTATAAACGTCTATATTGATGGGTACGTCGGAAAAAAATATAAGACTGTTGGAGGTCCTGACAATATTTGTTTTTCTAACGTAATTATCCCAATAAAAATCTTGATCGTTTCCAAAAGCTATGTTCCGAAATGTTTGGAATAAAATCTGAGGCGTAAGCACTTAATGCGTCCCTCCCAATAGTGTAGTATGTGGTAATCTAGCTCATAATAATATATTTGTAACAGTTTTGGTTTTGTGATTTTTACTTTTAGTTATTTTGGTCAATGGGTTTCTGATAACAAACAAGCCTTCCGTTGTCTGTCATGTGCACAAAATTTGTTGATTGGGCACAAATTTCACTGACAAAATGGCATTTTATGTTGAACAAAATAGTATTGCAAAAGAAGGAAATGTGCTTGCAACTAGTGATTGTTTATGCCTTTGTAGAAAATAAGGCTACGGACAATGTGACTCGGTACTCATGTATTTTAAGCTCTCCTTTTTACGGGACGTCGAAACTTATTTAAAAATAGGATATTAGGATATTTTTATTAAAATCAATCGGTTTTCTTTTCATTACGTGCCCTCAGAAAGTGCGAGGTAATAGCCCTGAAACATTTTTAGCACTTCAGTCCGTTTTTCCGATTGACCGTAAATAACTGTTGGAATTGCTCTTTGAATTTAATGACCCATCATATATCGGGTCTGTCTTTTATGCACGTGGATATATTAGCCTTGAGACTTTTTAAATTTTGGAATATGTTAAAAGGCTTAGGACTTTGTCATGTTTCCATATTTTATAGATTTAATATGTGCACGATTTAGTGCGGAGGAAGTTACGACTATAAATCGCCCTTTAAGAAAGATACACGTTTTAATTGTACACTGTTTTTCCATTTTATTGTATCTCCTATTATAACCATAGCAAACAGTTAGAAAGAAATCATTTCATAATTATTGTAAAATATCTTGTTCTGGATTTCTCATTTTGACATTTTAATATTAACACTTTTTACTAACAGACAGTCATTCTTAGTAAAATATACGTTTAGAGTTAAGAGACATTTTCAACAAATATTATTTTAAAGCATTTTCCTATAAAGTATGGTAATAAGATAAAATGTTACCCAGTTATTATTGTTTTCGTAAGAAAATTATGTAGAGACCAGCTACATGTATGTTCAAGAATTGTTTGTAATGCACATCGTATTTTGATATTTTTATCACTACACTATCTTATTGTGTTGTATAAATACTAACTATTAAAGGCTTAATGTAGTATTGCAACCGAGTGAGGCTAAGCATACGAATCACTTTGTTCTAGAAATAGAGGCATTTTATAGAACAACAAACTGTTTATTTGCAACAATGTTATTACCACATGTAGGCTTTGAATAAAAGCTAATCTAATATCAAAGTGTGATGATGGTTGCCATGGAAACTCTTACTTTCATATGGTTCAAATGAGTTTAAATACGGTTTATTGGTATCTGGTAATACAGACAATTAAACATATTTTGTAACCTAGGAAAAATATCTAGCTTTTATATGAAGAAAAAACAACATAAAACTGTAGCATAAATGTAGATTGTTGCAACTCAAACATTCATCTGCATGAAAAATTCTGCTCTGATCGAAATTATTTTGATATGTAAAGTCTTAATGTCATTGCACTGGATGTAAACTAGCATCGTAAAATTTATTTAACACCTGCTCTCCCAAACATAATAATGTGCAGGTTATTGAATATTTCCTTAAGAAAGAAATATCCATACTTTAACAACTCATAGCAGAGTTTAATTATGCGTTGTCTTAAAAACGCCGTGAAAATAGGAAGATGACATCATTTTAACTTTTTCTGACTGCAATTTAAAGATATGTGTAAGTGTGGGAAAACCAGTAAGGCATTATTATATACGATGAATCTACTTTGAGCAACTGGAATAATAATTTGCGTACATATAATGCAATATAGCTCAAACACTACACTGCAGTTTATTAAATAAACATTAACGACAAGTTCCTCATTTTTATATGTTTAATATTATGCATGCATGCACGTTTTTTTTTTTTTTTTTTTTTTTTTTGCATAAAGGTATTCGAATTCGAAATACAGACGAGCACAATGTGTTGAACATATTGGGTTTTTTCTTAAACATCTTGTCTTTGTATGGGTTGTTTAATTTTCAAACGCCTTAGTTCGAGGTTTGATAATTGCCTGCTTAAGTTCATGTCTAACCCAAAGTTAATTGAACCTATACATTCACACATTAACGGAAGAAATTACCAGATCTAGTTATAAATCAAATGTCAGTAGTTTCTGGCTCCACCTGCGACCATGTATCGATATAACGTAAGCAATTTCCTACTTGCACCTTGGTTAATAAAGATCAGCATTTTTAGATGATATAGAATGTAGGAAATAAGAATTACAAACTATACTTAAAGCTGAAATGAATAATATTTGATAGAGGATTATAGTATACGCATACAATCAAGCTAAACATAAAAATAAAAATAAATCTGCAATCAAGTGTGCCTACTAGTTTTCACCGAAATACCAATTACTGGTCTAAGGCTGTCGACGCATTTCACAAACAGCGAGTCGACATCAAGAATTTATTTTAAAATACACTGGTTAGCGAAAAAGAAAGCTTGTTTGCATTCAATGTTTAATTTGTTTATTAAAATCATATTTCAAAATGGTCTTAATTAAAATGTGTGGTAAATGTGGTTTGCTATAAAAATATCCTTTTTGTACATAATGGGAATCTGCAGTTAATTATATATATATATATATATATATATATATATATATATATATATATATATATATATATATATATATATATATATATATATATATATATATATATATATATATATATATATATATACAAAAGTGTCTATACTGCCTATAATATCCTGTTATATTAAATGTAGGTGTTAAATACTCATCAAAGTTGGATTAATGAAGAAAAACTCTGATTTGCCAATAAATACAATATTTCAGTAATTGTAAAACATAAATGCTAATAATTTGGTGGTAAAATCGACAAAAGGCCAAAAGGCAACGGTCTCTCGATTATTGGATTGTATCAACATAATTGCCAGCGTAAACATGTTACATTAAATGTAATTACTTTGATACATTATTCATTTCATAGTAATTATCCTTTATACCAGATTATATGAGTACTGACAGTTTGTATTGTAATGTTTATTATTTGTTTCGACTTTAGATGCCATGAATTAACAATTCAGAGAAAAGATCATGCGCACAAGTTATTGAAAACTTGTCATCAGTAGTATACAAACCGCATAATTGTCGTAACTTTGTATAGAGATGCTAATCATATACGTAAATAAGAATCTTCTGAGAGAGAAATATTTAACCATCGTCTTATTCGAGTGGGTTGCTTATTTGGGATGGTTCTATGAAATATAAATCTCCATATATTCCTAAAGATGAAATATATATCTCAACTTGACGCTAACTGTACAACCTTTCCATGAACTTCAACATATAAACGTCGCGCGGCGATAATTAAAATCATGGAGAAAACCTTACATTAACCGGCTAGTTATCTGCTAAAGGCATTTTATATAACAGAGTAAAATTTTAAAACAAAGAATTGTAGCAATTTATTTGCGGTATTGAAAATACGTTTTTATAGGCGTTCCTTGCATTTTTTTCTTGTTTACCATCTCGTTTATTTTGAAATAACTTCCTTAACTACAAAAGCACCATCATTTATCAATCGTATAAACAACTCTGTATTGCTTCTTTACTGGGTTTAGCTGCACATAACAAAGATAATTGCTCGATCCAATATGCATACACATTTCAAAAGCAACATACAGTCTGCTGCAAAGATGTTAATTTATGATATAAACAATTTCCTAAATGATGTGGCGAAGATGAAAACGACTGGTTGTTAATTGAAACAGCATTATAGCAAATGAGCAGGTTGTTTATTTTCTTATATTCATTACAAGATTGTGTGCTTCAAAATGGTAAACATATATTATTGAAGCATACTAAGACTATGGATTAATTTTACTTGTAGAAGAACAATTATCGTAGTTCCAAATTGTTTTGTGAACTTATTAATCTGTCAGCTATGCTTACATAAAGCACTACACATAAAGCATTTCATAATTTTTAGTTTTTCTTTTCAATCTTTAAATAGATAAACATTGTGATGTGTATCAAAAATTGACATGAAATTTCTTAAGACTTGAAGATTCTTTTAATCACGTGATCACTATAAAATAGTTATTTTATTAAGAAAATAAGAAGAAATTCTGCAAACGTTGCAACATATACCAACATTAAAAATGGCACAGGACAAAATTATTCACATGCAAACCAATTGTAAAAAGTATGAACAACTCTGAGACGAAACATTAAACAAATAGAGCAAAAACAAAAGTTACCGACTTATAGTAATTGTGTAATTTTATACAGACAATATTGTCTCGTATCACGTACATGTAAACGTGCTTATTGTAATGTTTTATATTACATAATGAGCGAAAATGTATTATCCAAATTTCAAATGAGCATTTGGCCAATTCTGGCCTCTCACCCAAAGAAACGTTATCTATTATTTACCTATGATACAGATAGTAGTCGTTCAAGTGATCTCGCGTAATCTCTTCACATGTTTTATCACGTGTTTCTCTTATTTTCATCTCTCCGGGTAGTCAAGCTTTCCTACCTCGCAATCTCATTTCTTCCCGACTAAACATTGATATGAAATGCTACTTAGTATAAATAATAGATAACGTGTAAATACATATCTTAATAACACGTGTACAGATTGTTCTGTTTATTTAAGTAAAATACGGGATCTTAAGGAAATAGCCGATTACATGTATCATTACAGCAAGTGTTTTACTTAATGACATCAGTGTGGCTTTGTATATTCAATATTTCTAACTTGCCTTGTTTTAGCAGCAGCTAATTTATTTCATGTTCGGAAACCAAACACTTTAATGATTCTGTTTCCGTCTGATTTCTTTAATGTTTCCGTAGGGAAGCACTGGCCCGTTTCGTATTTACTTTTTTCAGGACGGACTACGCCCCAAAGTTAGAATACTCAACAAAGACTTGCCACTACATAAATACGGACTAAATGTACTTACAAATGTCTCCTCAAATATAATGTTCTACATTCAAATGCGTTTTCTTCTTCTTCCTTTCTTCTTCTTCTTCTTCTTCTTCTTCTTCTTCTTCTTCTTCTTCTTCTTCTTCTTCTTCTTCTTTTTCTTCTCCTTCTTCTTCTTCTTCTTCTTCATCTTTGTCTTCTTCCTTTTCTTCTTCTTCTTCTTCTTCTTCTTCTTCTTCTTCTTCTTCTTCTTCTTCTTCTTCTTCTTCTTCTTCTTTTCTTCTCCTTCTTCTTCTTCTTCTTCTTCATCTTTGTCTTCTTCCTTTTCTTCTTTTTTATTTATTCACTTAAAAAAGGACAACTGTCAGGCACGAGCCTCTTCCACTCGATAAACAAAAGATGTTGGAAAACTATCTGTTATGGTTAACAATGTATTTTCTTTGAGCTCACGTAAATATCATGCTATTGTGTATGCATTTGTTGATGTAATATCAAGTGAAATCCCTGTTGTATCAACTTGAGACACTCATCTGTGACGTTTTGCAAGGGAAGACATCATGAACATCGCAAACAAATATATACTGAAGAAACATTCTGAAATGACACGGCCAATTTCCGATAACATGTTAAAGAGCTGATGAAAGGCTCGATACTGCTAACGTTAAGTCTGACTACAAAGTCAACATCAGACACGTTTAAGAAGGAACGACGTTCATCCTACAATTCCACTGGATTTATTTAGGTGAGTTATGCATTTTTGCGGCTATGTATACGGTTTATAACAAAATGTATACAGCTGAGTTTAAAGTTGATTTTAGACAGCCGTTTATAGGGTCTAAAAACACGTTTCGAACTGCTTCGGAATATTCTTTCAAATACATGTCATCGAAGTTGTCGGAAAAGAATTAAAAAATATCTAATTGTAAATTAAGTAAATCCACTTACCACCCATTACGACCACATGCCGTTGTTTTATTTGTCTTTAGAGACAACTCGGAAGCATGAAGTTGCACTAACATGATGATCTTATAATAGTCATTTGTACAGAATTTAATTTGCCGTGTTTCCCGTAACAATATATACATGCATTTCGCCCTCCGACTTATATGGCTCAAAAGAGGCTGGAAAGGACAGGAAGTAACAAATAATAAGGTAATGCGTGCCTTTATCTTTAGTACAGTCATGTTTTATGTTTAAGAAAGAGCGAAAAATATAAGTATGACACATGTATGGAACATCAGTGATGTCAATAAGAATAATCGAAGTGACACACTGATCATTGTTTGCCCTTTTCTCCATACCGTACAACGATGAGTATTTAAAGCTGTTATTTGTAAAAGACATGTGCATTAAATTGAAAAGTGGGTTTGTTGATAAAGTACTAGCATACCTACATTAATATACTGTTTGTTTGAAAGAAAACAGAAATGCAACAATAACTCAATCTTTATTTGCTTCGGTTAAAGTCTAAGGAGTACACAGATTTCAGTTGAGAGTACTGTCAGGGAATTATTATGGGGCTTAAAGTATAAAAGTATATGCCAAGTTTTTGCAACATTCCACAAAATTATCGTCATAGCAATATCCGAAGACGATGGGCTAATTAGGTTTGATATTACGCATGCTTGAGAATTCGCAAAAATATCGCCTTTGCATTATCAGGGTCTTTGTAATGAAAAGAAAAACAATTTTGTATCGATAAAACACGCAGTGTCTTATTATACTCTATAATATTTAAACAGTGATTTGAGAGACAAGTAAGAGGCAGACTGTGTGACATTGCTTTAGCAAATTATATGGCAAAGAACTAAGTATTTTTAAGACTTAATAACATCATTAACTTATCATTAATTGTTTAAAAGTAATATGATTTAACCTTCGAATAATAAAGTCGAATGATTAAAAACCAGTATCGTTAGTGTTACATGCAGTTACTATACACAGTAGTGTGTCTATCTAGCGTGCATCCTAGTACTCTCGCGTCAGATAAATCCTCGCCATTTATCTGATGCCCTTGCATACCACTTGTATGAAAGCTAGCAACGTGATTTCCTTTCTTTCAGGCTATTTATTGCTAAGGCCTTTTATCTGACTTGATGGTGGTTATGGGTGTGATACAATCGGAACTCCTCGGGTAATTCCATCCTCGGGACAATCATCCATCGGATGTATCTGGTGCAATGATACTTAATGAAATCACGGTCGTTTTGTTCGCTGGAAGTCGGAAGAAGAGTATGCCTAGAATGTAGTTTGCACATAACATGAACAATGACATTTTTTGACAGTTGCATGTCTGCGGTGGGTAAATTAAACCTGGATGCTTTAAAATTGATGCCGGCACAAATTGAAATTCTACAGGCTACATACTGTAGTGAGCCTTCATCCGAGCTGCCATCTTTGTTTTGACATCTGTCACAAAAGCAGTCCTATTTATTAAAATGGCCGAGGAGATCCGACTACCTACATACATCCGAGAGATGATTCGTGAACTATCCGAGGTGTTCCGATTGGATGTGATACTGTCAACAGTTTTTTAATTAGCAGTTTTGTTTAGTGTTTGTATTGATGGCTGAACAACTAATGATGATATTGTTTACATGTATGTTAGTGGTAAGCGTAAGTGATGCTTATCATCATTACAGATACATCATAATTTAAATTAAATTAAATTGCCTGTGGTATGGAATGGACTTTCTTATTGCTGGTTAGTATAAGAATCGAACGTAAGTAAATCTCCGACTGTGATCTTCTGGACAGATTATACATACGCCAAATTTATATTAACAAACTGAAATAAGCAAATAGTAATACAAGCGAATTTTATTCAATTTTTATAATTGTTGAACTGACTATATAATTTAAATTTCAGACAATTTTAAACAAAGGCAGAAACACTTAAATTTTATAAAAAAAGCTTTGATACAACATAAAAATAAACCAGCTTGTCACAAAGACTTGTATTATGTACATGCAAATAACGCACTATTTTTAAACAGTTTTAACTTACAGAATAAGCAAACCAAGATGAGAATCGGATACAATTGACTTTTAAGAAGATTTGTTTTGGAATGTATGTGCAAATTGTCTTTAAAATGATAGCAGATATGTAGAACAAGATTTATTTCTCGGCAAAAGAAAAACAGATCCTTTTTGACACGTCGAAATCACTGTGTAGCTCTGAATGTGCCAAATTAGTCACGGAATTTTGCTAAATGATTCCTGTTTATATATATATATATATTAATAAATTAGATGATTTATGACGAATCTAGATTCATAAGCAGTAAAAATATACAAAAGGAAAAAGTATTTTACAATAATGTTCGGTCGTACGATGTGTTTTATTAACTGCGGACATTTTTGTCCCTTAGCGAGGTTTTGTGTGTTGTATTTGTTAGTGTGTGCTTCATTTGTTTGTTTTTCTATGTGTGTGTGTGCTGTGTGTGTGTGTTGTTTTTGTTGTTGTTATTGTTCTTTTTAATTGCAAGTAAAACCGACAATAACGTGTGTTTACTTATAACATTATCGTTTCCAGGAATTTGGTTTAGTTAATATACAAGCACACGAATACCACTTTTGTAATAATGTAACATAAATCAAGCGCAAATTCTTGTGACGTAAAGTAATTCAGTAAAACAATATACAACATAAAACTTTCATTTCAAAACAAACTCAGTTAAATATGTTAAACATTTAAATGCCTTAAATGCCTCGGCATTTTAAAAGAACAAAAATCAGCAGCTATAATTGGTTAATGCCTACCTTTTCCTTGATACTGACTGCTCGTTGTCTGAGATGTAATAAAAGCCACGTTGGCTTTTGTACGGATGTTTTACAGCAGTCCTGATGCTTCGGTACACTTGGCACCAGATAGAGTTAAAATTTGCACTCGGCTCACACATGTTTGCCCATAACAACATGGCATTGGTAACATAGATCGATGAAGCGACGCAAAACTCCGATCCTTTTTAAAAGAGTTAAATGTAGAGCGCGTAGGTGTGGGAATTTCCGCCTCGGTTTAAGAAAGACTTAATGTTAGGGTTATTAACGTAACGTGCTTAAAAAGGTGCCTTTGACGTAGCTGTAGAGTCGCCCATTGTTAACTGCTCTGACTTAGCCTCTCACCGCACGTGTTCGAGTCGCGGTCGTGTCGAAGGACTTAATGTGTGAAGGTCGTACAGCTGACTTGTGGTGCGCCCGTCGTTCTACCCAGATATTCGTCTGGGATCTTCTTCCATCAAGTAGCTGGTCTCTGCGATGTATTTCAAAACCAAACAAAAAGAAGCACATTTTCTTATATTTTCCTGAATAATCCTCGATCTGTCATAACAAACTAAGGACATCGTTTGTCTCTACGATAGTTCTTACTACTTGTAATTTGGTTATCACTTTAAAGATTGTTTTTTCTTTGTCCTCCGTTGGTTTATCATTATTGTTTGGCTTTGACTTAGTCCAAAACGGTTTAGTACATGTTCAAGTAAGATAGACATTGTACAAGTCAATCCAACGTATGCAGGAATGGATCAAGGTGGAGGGACGGGGGATCTTATTATCACAATAAATATTTATATTGTATTTACTGGGATAAAGCTGAATGGATCTTGATTCATTCCCCAAACCCACCAACATTTTCTGTAGACGTACCAGAACGTATGTCTGTGGGATGCTCAGCTTCAACAAATATATCATATACTATTGCATTTGAAGTTTTCATGTATTGTTTTCCAATAACTATAGTGTTTAACTTCGCAGGGGGGGTAAAAATAATGAACAGTTTCCATTTTACGGCTGGGTGGTCAGGGAGGCCAAATTACAGCCATAGCTAACTTTTCGACATAAATGAAGACCAACAAACCTACTAAGGCAATTGCTTGAATTTTACCAAAAAATTGGAGTTCTGATAAGACATACTTCCTTGCTTAATTGCTTAATTAAAAATACTAATATTATAAAGCAACTACAAAATAATTTCAAATATATGTGTTACTTTTAAGATACTTAAACTCACAACTAATTCCTCAAAGGTCATAAACAGCACACTGATAGAAAACCACATGTTGAAGCTATTATTTTCCAATAGAACTATTTGGAAATTCCATGAGCACTGGTACGTATTGATGAAAACAATGAGTTTAAACTATACAACAACTTTATATATGGGTAAATCTTCTGCAAGTGTGTGTTTTAGTTTAATATCTATTGCAAAATCAGTGCTGTTCATAGACACGAAACGGGCGTATTTTAATGTTTGCTGCAATTTAATATTTATTGGAAACATAACATTGTTAAAATGACTCGTGTTCCAAGCTGTATTCGCCCAACGATGTGAGAAATGTATTTCTCAAACATAATAGCATGTCAGATGCGGATTAATGATTGTCGGATTATTTGGATGTTACACCAATTTAGGAATGTCAATTCATTAGGGAAATATCAATCACTCATCCTTAACTCCATAAATCATTCCAAATAGTTTGAATCGACATGCTCATTCCGGGCTTAATAAAGCATAAATGTCCTTTCCAGGAGCCGTACATCGCTTCAAGAGTCAAGAGAACACGGCATATCAAGCTTCGTTTAATGCCGAGTAAGGATCAGTTTGATTTACTAAAATATCCGATCCTAAAATAATGTTTACTTTCTGTTTCAGGTTCACTGACAAGTAATATTTGCTGACCTATAATCGGACTACAAAACACCATTCACGAAGTATGTAAACGTACTATTTAGTCAACTTACTACTTTGAGTATCCGCATCATAGTATTTCAGTCACTCAAATGGCAAAGCGTTACTGAACCAACTTCTGCTTGTTTGCTGTTTTAGCTCCTGTTTCTTTAGTACCTACATCACATTCACAACTAGCACCGTTTCTGCCCGCCCACTATAAACGCATTTAAATATTTGATTATATATTATAACTTATATTTTGTCTTATTAGACTACTCTTGCTGCAACATACAATTACTCACGTCTTCGAGATCCAAATATGCACATACAAATTGCTATTTTGCTGTTATATCCAGCACTTCTTAAATGCGATATGTAAGATCTTGTTTTCATTTTGATAAAAATTGTAATTTGCTTGCCGCTTGCCTTAAACATCCAGCACTTCTTGAATGCGATATGTAAGATCTTATTCTCATTTTGATAATAATTGTAATTTGCTTGCCGCTTGCCTCAATACATCTGCTCAAGGTAAAATATCCTCAAATGTCACTCAGCTATACATGTAATATTAAGCAAAATACAACTTTGTTGGAGAACAAGGTAAAAAAGGAAACTTGAACATGATGTTTGCTATTCAATCCTTTGTAATGTCATGCCCTCCAACATGACGATGGAATTTGTATTGCATTGTAGTCACCATTAAAAGCATCCCCGGTGTTTCATGGCTGCAGTTAGCATTAATATTGAATTAATTTATTGACTGATGGTATCAGCATCCGCACCATGACATGCACTGCCTTTAGTACGTTTGGATACTAAAAAATGGAAGTCATGTCACGAGTTCTGTCAGAGTCATTGTCTTAAACGACATGGATTTTAATTAAAATCGGGTGACAGCTTTCTTCCATTTGCCATTGTAATTTTCCGTCATTAGTTCATTTCCTTAGAGAGACAGCAGCATCTGTGACGTTGTAAGCGATTAAAAAACGATCGAACTATATAAATTAATGGGATGCATGTTCTATGAAATGTTTAGAATAATGTAAAAGCATGCGGTCAGTTTGTGACGGTTTCCTTTGGTGTATTTTCGTACATGTAAATTTCTTGCTTTAACAGTTTACTTAGTGCAACAGGTACAACTGGCAAACATACCAAATAATGTCCAACCTTCAATCTAGCAATACAGATTTGTGTACAGACTGTAACACAACTGATACTGTTTTCAAAGGGCCGTCATTCATGCAGCTTGATCCTTAACATTTATAACAATCAGCAATCATGTTTTATCGGTGCCATCCTATTAAACCGAAATTGATAACTTTTTAAACAGTAAACGCCATCTCTGAATTACAGATCGATGAGATTTTGACTTAAACCAGCGTTAGATTACTCTTAAAAGCCTGTGTTATCAAAATATGTTTATCTTACACAAACAGATTGCTTTTTTAGGTTAGATCAATCTTCGACGGTAATGCTACGATATCAATTCCTCAGCAGTCAGCTTCTTTTTATATCTCAAATAGCTGTCAATGTCTTTCATTAAGAGCCACGCTAACACAATTTCCAAACGATAAGGACATACTCTCTAAAAGAATTTGAACATAAATTTAAATTGAGAAGTACGGGCATAAGTTCAGTGAAAAGACGAAAGACCATTTAGGCGAAACATTACATGTAAGTGACCCCCATAGAATTAAGTGATGTGATTAAAACGAATTTAAAGAGGTCAAACATTTCATTATCTAGTAAAACCAGTTATACCGATTTAGTAATTCTTCTCGAAAAGATATAACATTTTTAAAAGCCGCTACTACATGAAAGCATCCCAAACCGTGTATTACTACTCGGATATGATACACATGTTTGGTTTTGTTATTGATTACATATGTAAAGTTTACCATTTATACCATTAGTAATCGAGTAATACTGTATTCTATTGCTCTGACAAATACATTGTATGATACTAGGATATACGCTTACATGTACTATGTATCCTATTACAGCAAACTAGCCACTGAAAACGTCCAATAAATCTATTTAAAAAGTAGTTTATACATGCAAGTACGAGATTTACATATTTCCTCTCTCATATATTTAGGTCCTTAATGACGAACTGATTAACCAACTAGAAATAAATTAATAATCCAAGGGTGAAAGTACACACAATTAGCTTAAAGTAATTGGTAAAGTGAAGTTCTGTGTCCATCAGATTACGTCTACAAATGTTACGATCGTTAATTTCAAATGTGTTTACTGTACGGTCAAAGTTTTACAATCTTTCGTATATCAATGTTCAATAATACAAGCAGACGTCTTCTCTTCTGTGTAGGGCTTTTGTTACGAGAGAGTCATTTAAATACATGTACCTGAGCACCTGCACGATTACGCTTATGATCGTCAAAAGCTCTTTTTATGTCTGATACATTTGTATGTTCTGATGCCGCCACAGTATTCAGTCCCTGAGAATTTCTATCTATTCTAACACAGCTAGCATGTATTCCTTTAATCATTGAGTCGGAAGGATCGTGATATGTAGTGATTATCTCTGACTGTTTATCTGTCTCAATGGATTTGCCGTGAGATTGGTCTAGCTTGTATCCTGCTGTCGCAGACGTTGTATGTCACGAGACTCTATCTGTCTGATCCAACAGCCTTGATAATAACACTATGTCACAGAAAGTCTTCTCAATGCAAAAAAAAAAAAAACTACACATGCAACTTGTAAGAATTATTAAAGCTTTCTTTAAATTACAACTGCTCTACGTTAAAGTTAAAATTTGACAATTACAGGTAGATAACCATTAATCGATTAAACCATATTTTATCTGTGTATCTTTCATACGATTTTAACATACACACAATACACGTTTAAATAATCACATAAAACCTGTGTTAGAAGCAGGAAAAAAACAGAGTCCGTTTTACGTCAAGTTGTTCGTTTAATTGCAATCTACAGAAATTCTTACTGTAGCATAGACAGCGTTTCCTTCTCTCAATCGTATCTATAATAATATGAGCTAAACAGTATTGATTGTTCTCTGAAACTTTCTCATTTCACCGTCTACTATATGCATTATAGTTCCTTAAACACGTTATACGATTCATTAAGCAACCGACTGGTGGTGCTTTATTAAAGTATGTTCAATGAAAAAAAATACTTATAAATAAAATGCCATTTTTTTTAATTAAAATATTTATTTTAAAATAGGCTATCACTTTACAATAAAATAGCGACATGTATTCTATGTTGAGTTATATCAGAAGAAATTAAGGATGTATTCGCTTCTGTTATACATGAAATGAATTTTACAAATCAGTAGATTAAACGTAACTTTTTAAATTATTACAAAACTTATAACTAAAATGTCCTGGCATTAGGCTGGACATATTTTGTAGCCAATAAATGGCAGTTCTAGTAGACATTACACACGAATTCAACAACCATCCTTTAGACCATGTCACGAGTTGTATAATTCAATAATACTTGCCACATGAGGTTTGATCCTAAAAAAAACACTCGGCTGAAGAATCATGCATTTTTTTAAATTAGTTTGGGAATGTTATTTTTTCTAATACATGATATACGCACTTCTTCAGAACGTTTTGTAAATACAAGCCTCAAAGAACCAGAAGCCATACTTTTGCACGCCGTTGTATTCTTATTTAGTATTATTGCTTACTGCTCGCTTGACATCATAAACTAGTATTGTCCGTTTTGTTGTCCCGTTTCTTGATACAGCATTAAGAGCTTAAACTCACAATATGTTCCTTTATTTACATCAATAATTGTAATGGTTTATTGTTATAGCACTTATCAATGTGTCTCTCTGCCCATGATTTGGGAGCATTTGACACCGTTTAATGCTTACGGTGGGTGACGCATCGCATACAGCTAACACTAGTAACAATTAACTATTTTCGTTAATTATATGCATACACTTTTTAAAACTACATTTTCTCTTTACGAATACCGCTTTAGTTCAATGTATATTTAAATAATCAATGTATTTATTTTATTTATGTGTTATATCGCTCCATTAACACAATAACCGTTACATGGAGACGGTGTTTAAGTAAAGTTAATAAATAATGTACTTACTGTAACTAACACGCTGTAAACACCTTGCATACAACCACATCGCCTTAAACTATCCTGATACCAAGTAGTCGTGCAACCACGCTTACACGAGCAAGGAAAAATACCTAAACCGGATTTTCTAATTATGCGACTCGTGCTCTGGGAACGAACCCACGGCCTATCGAACTTGACCCCGCCTCTTTGTCTTCTTATCAAAATTTTCATTTACCTTATAAAATAGGAATGATTTTGTAGCAAAAACTTGGACCGGGTTTTTCCCCGTGAACAAGATTCAAGATACAGTCTTTGCATTGAAAAAATAAACTGAATAAACGCTCAAAAGCTTTTCTATCAATGTCATCTTAAAAGAGTTCAATGTCTCATACACTAAGTACTCGTGATTCATATCTAGACAATCCGACAAGTCGGAAATGCATTTTTGTGTATTTCTCAACAGTTTTTTCCCCTTCCTATTTCACACACATTATTCAAATCACCGTCTGTTTGAGATCACGTTGTGGAATAGTTAACATCTTTCTATACTTTGCTTAGCCTTGTTAAAATCTTGAAAAAAAGTACATCATCAAATAAACGTACATTGTAGACTAATATTTTGTATGCTTGGATTGTTTCTTTGTTATTGTTTACAATGCATGGAGTTCGAGTTTAGGTCGTACTGAAAACATTAATATGAGGTTACACACCTTAGATTCAGTGCGCCTGTGGTTCTACTTAGACATTTGCCGAGTACCTTCTCTAACGATAGTAAGAGGACATTACATAACTAGCCATTATTGTGTCCACGAAAACTATTCGATATTTGTTTATTCTTCAATCATATGTTTCTTAGTACGCGTGTTCATTTATCAAGTAATCGAACAAAAGAAACATCTAAGCTTATGGTCGAAGTAGATGGCTAAACCAAAACGTGCAATGATACAAAAAGGCGCATGCAAGATAGCATGTTAAATAGTTTTAGTTTTATAAACACGAACTTAACAATAAAGTATACTAAAATCCCATAGCACCATAGCATGCATTTTCACATTTTCACATTCCAATAGCCCCTACTATACAAAGCTCTATCTAAGAACTAAAATACGGGGTTAAAATTATGATGATGGTTTATATCATTTATATTTAGATGTATAAGCTTTGCTGTAAATAGTTGCAAAGTCTGTGTTACTAGTAGATCATTGATTAATCATTTGTTACTGATTAATCTGCATCACTAGGTGCAAACGAAGAGATAGGGAGAAAAAATTGATAAAACGTAATACAGAATAGTTCATTTTACTTTTATGTTAGTTTTTCAGTCTTTATCGCGTACGCACATTTTATTCTTAATATGGTGTGCCATTCTTGCCTGTAACACTCTCAGACTTATATAGGAATAATTTCTGGATTTTTTAAATGCTTTACTATTTTCCTAATGCCATGCTGTTTAAGGCCATAATTTGCTAGTCGTGGATATTTAATGATAATCCTCGTATGTGTCTCCGGTCTGCAGCTGTTCTATGTGAGTGATTTGTCTGGCAGGCATCCGCCAGTCACAGTAAGTAGGCTTCTCTAAGAGGAACAGTCTGGCATGAGTTCCTGAAAACGAAATGATTTAACGAATCATACTTTTTGACAAAGGATCCCAAGATGGCGTTTGAAGCATTGCTCTGACAGGTGCTACTGTGTTTCAACTTACCTACAAGTAAGTGTGTACTTGTCAGATATGTTTGTAAATATAGTCATTTGGCAGGAAAATGTAATAAATAAATAATCAGTCAAAGATCTCTGCTGCAAACGATGCATATTTAAATCGAGGAAGGCTCTATTCAAATGGTAGTTCGTTGAGGAGTTTCATATATGTATAATAATGTACATATATGTAGAGTACTCGAGGAATCACTCACTGTCATCTATTTCATACATAAGGTAACTCTTGTGCGTTTCGTTTTTTATTTATAACTGACGTTTATACCTTATATTTAGGAAATCTTAATTTGCCGCAATACTTGCTTGCTGTTGTTAAAAGTTAAATAACTAATAATAATGTTTGACTCTTACGTTTGGAGAGAAAATATTTAAATTTATATTAACGCAATAGCGCCACATCAAGTTTAATTAGTTTTTAATCTTCGAAATCATCGCGCTGATCCCGAAATTTTATTGCAATTCAAGTCAGTCTGATAAGTTTATGATATTTTAAGAATATTCATGATAGCTGATTTATTTTCCAATTACATCAGTTGTGTTATTTTCTAAATGGAGTAAACAGTGCAAATACTGTTTTACGATTTGTTCCATCGATGTTGTGTGATTGTATTTGAAGGCGTATGCATACTAAGTAAAGGTTGAGAGGCAGTGACCTTCTAGACGTTGACATGTGCCATCATTACAGAAGAATGTTCGGCGTTTTACGCTAAAACAAGAAATACACTATTCAAATCAATATCAGCATAAACAGTGTCTTTATCATCTAATTGCAAATGGAAAATACCGTGGCATAGCGTGTGGCAGAAAGAAAAACAAATGTAACAATATATTCCCATTTGGGCTTAAAGCACTGAAACACTCACAATTCTTTTAATGGTATGCACGTTCGTCAATTTTTTTCTTTATGTTGTGACTTTCTATCAATAAAATTTGTTCTGTGTGTTTTAAAAATGTTTTTATTGTTTGATACTTCTGTTCGGGAAATTAATATTTAAGAAAATTAGCAGGCTGTGAGCTCTTTCCTGCATTAAACCGAAATTTTGACTATGGTTATTTGATTCGCGCTGTTTTGTGACGTGTTGGTTATGTTTGTTTTATGACACTTGCATTCCATCCCGATTGCTAAAATCGACTTATTTTTCCTTTCGCAATGTTGACAGGTTCCTATGAGAACTAAAATATATATTACAATAAAAGCTTTATTAGGAAGCGGTGCAAGCATTATAATATTAGCCTTAAGTTTGCATCTGAAACATATGTGCTATGTGCAGTGAGCTTACATGTTTGTATAGACATAAAATCTATGCGTGTATCGTTTGTATCTTATACAATGTATATTATAATATGGAAATTAAAGCAGCTATACTGCAAACTATTTCCATGATGCTACAACCAATCAAGTAGTAAATCTAATCCACATAGAGAAACTAATATATTGCTGACATATTCGTATAAAACTAATTACCACTTACATATCTGTAGTTTTTAATTTATTAAACGCAGGCAGAAACGTTTGTATGTATTACTCTGTTTGTACAATTTTCTAGTTTTAAGGAGTAGAATGGGTGCCAATGTAATGGCAACATAATGCGTATATGAAAACATTTGAAATGACCATTGCCACACCTTGCATTCAACTTGCCCATGATACTTACTGTTGCTGTATTTTACTTCTGCATGCATTGAAATGTTTAAACACGCATCTAAAACTACAATTAAATTTTACCTGGTTTGTAAATGTAAGTTATTATTTCTCGAGTATACCATTTTAAATAATCCTTTCGATGCAAAATATACATGAACTCCTTGGGAAACGCTTAATTAGAAGTGTTCTTATGAAAGAAAATATAAAAATATATTGCTGTCAACATGTTGCTTCCATATATGTGTATGGTTAACGGTTTGTTGATGTACACACTACGAAACTACTTACATTGCCCGAAGCAGAAAAAAAGAAGATTCTGATACTGATCTAAATAAATGGCAAATCAAAGGTTTAACCTCTAGATGATGTCATATTAACAGTACAGCGTGACCTAAATAAGCTACATATTAAATGTTAACTTGGCCATAACGAGTGCCATTGAAACAGTACAGCCTGACTATATTGAGCTAAATATTAAATGTTAACCTGGTCATAACGTGTGCCATAAAGAAAGTACGGCCTGGTCAACGTGAGCTGCATATTAAATGTTTACCTGGCCATAACGAGTGCCATAGAAACAGTACAGCCTGACTATAATGAACTGAATATTAAATGTTTTACCTGGCTATAACAAGTGTCATAAAAACAGTACAGCCTGGCCTAAATGAGCTGCATATTAACGGTTTAGCCTGGCTAAAACGAGTGTTATATAAACAGTACAGCCTGGCCTAAATGAGCTGCATATTAACGGTTTAACCTGGCTAAAGCGAGTGTTATATAAACAGTACATCCTTAGCCTAGTGAGCTAAATATTAAACAGTACACTGTAAAAACACTGCATTAAGGAACGTAACATTAACATATTATTTAAAACGCGACTTACAATTATTCATTATGTACATGTATGTACATGTTAATTTTAATCATCATTTGTTCTGTCTGGTGCTTTTAAATGATAAAATATGTTCATAAATCTTCTCTTTTTTTAATTGCAGGTCCAATGACAAGAAGGGTATGCTGATCGTTTTTCATCTAACACACATTGGTCACATATACTAAAGGTACACATATATTGTAATTGTTATTTCTCCATTACATATACGTTTATTGCTAGTATTTATAAGTAAGTCTACAATAGATGACAGAGGGATAGAGAGACGAGCGAAGCCAGAAAGTCTGAGGTAAATACAAAGACGGAGAGACATACACTTTTACGCATATACAGTCCGACATACCGGCAGTCAAATTAATAGGCAGACATGCAGATAAACAACCTAAGGACATATATACATGTGTGTGTGTGTGTGTGTGTGTGTGTGTGTGTGTGTGTGTGTGTGTGTGTGTGTGTGTGTGTGTGTGTGTGTTTACCAAACACATTTCACGGCATGTGTTATTGCATACAAGCTGTATATCTAAATAGAAAGTGCATTACAATATATGTATGAAGTATTTAAGTGCAAAACAAATACCATAGACATAACATTTATTTAAGCAGTTTGTGACGTCCCAAAGCGTTATAAAACATACTGTGAATTGTTTAAAGAAATAGTAGACTGTGTCTACCTCAGGGTTTCTGTAGGGTGTCTTACGACAATCACTCATCCTTTGTGTCATTCAACTATAAACACGAAGCTGTATAGTTCGCTGAGAGATGTGTTGTTTTTTTCTGATATAATGGCCTAGCTTATCTATTTACAATTGCCTCGTTAAGTTTTTACCGTATGAATAAAAAGTAAGTAATGTCCGTAATAAAATGCATTTCTGGTTTGAAAGTAAATGTTTTTTGTTGCTTGGTACTTATAACTTTGCAATGTATCACTGCACGCGTAATGAATACTTCCATCTTACGCCCGTTCATGACAATTGTATGTTGACTTATTTATTTTCCAAATGATCATCGGTGTTTTTTCGTTACTATTTATGTGTTATTAGTAAATAAAGTAAACAATGGCAATTTGCTAATGTTACACCACTTATAACATGTTTGATATTATTCTTAACCATTTTGCCTGATTATATATTGTATATTTGTTTCCTCTAATTATATTTAAAACTGTTTCAAACTTGTCATCTTCAAATCTTGCAACTGATATACAGCATGTACATCTTTGTATCTATCATGCTAGAGCTGCGGATTTGAACTAAATTTAAACGAATAGTGGTTTGTAGAATGACGGGCTTATCGAACAACAAAATTACATATAATTCTGTGCTTATCCTTCTAAGTTCAAGGATCTCTTTCTAACACTTAAATTAAACCGAGCAGACAGTTATAAAATACGCGCAGTTCAGACCTTACCGCTAAGTGTTAATTTTGTACCATGCATGGCTGCAGATTGTACTTTATCTACACCCGTCCGCCATTTGAAACGTTTCATTTACAACGTATAGAGATAGCCTGTAAGAATTCATCGATCATGTCAAGGTTTGCAAGCAACGCATATGTACCAAATCATGTAAAGACATGTCTGAGTGCAATTAAAGTGCCAAAATAGAATCGCATGGGTGTCCTTAAAAGTGTTTTATTGAATGACATTTTCATAGTTATGTGAATCGTCTAATCTTTCAAACGTGTAAATGTTGAAAGTGTATAAATTGCGAGCAACACATAGGAAGACATAAGCAGAAAGCAGCGTTAATTTAAATAATATTGGTGAACAATATGTTTGTATGGCTTTCCGAATGTGTTTAAGTGCGTTAAATCTGAATAGCATCATAAATCGCCTTATTCATTAGCGATGTAAGCTAATATTGTCGATTCAGTCATTTATTTATGGAAGGCTGACAAGTAACTGTTTCATGACACTCTAGAATTAATTCGGCTCGGATGGCGCAGGAAGTTGGGTTAAGGCTGGGCAGGCACAGGCTGAGAAATACCAACACGTTTGGTATTGACAAGAGTCGGGATTTCAATGCTTACTTTATTTAATGTGTTTATATAATGAGTGTCATTCTATATGAACATCAATAAATCGTATCTTTATTTCGATAGCTGTATTTCATTGTATTTTGGATTATTTAACGTTTATATAACGTTGATTACGTGTCTTTCAATGACGTAATGCCGTTATATCTCAACGTGACATTCATCACCACTCAGTGGCTCTTTTGCAATTATCGTTTTACAGTTTACGAAGGTCATAATCTTTTTCATTAATAGAAACCTTTTATACATAGCAACATGTACATCACAAAAAAGTGGTTGTGATTTTGATAAGCGAAATAAAAAAAAACGGAACCTATTAAATAAATCATACTACATACACGCCACTGGCATGATAACAAACATTAACACATCATGCAACCTTACTTTATACAAAGAAAGTTTTGCATCATCATTCATTTAAAGAAGCCCCATGCGGAGATCGCAGATTGCGTTTCTTGTGACTGTTTTTTACAAGCAAGCATCATTATACCTAAATCTTTTATTTTCCCGGATACCTTAACATAAATACAATTCAATTAAGGACTAGCTGTATAACTTATAAAATTATTGTACAAAATAATGCATTTCTTAGCTGTTTGCTTCAATGTTCTTGTTTTTTTCATGCTGCATGTTGTAGAGGCAGTGGCATTGCTTTAGATATTCTCCATTGTTTGATTAAAAATTTTAAAATTATAATTAGAAAGACAATTAATCATAAGAGGGGTTAATGTAAATTCTATTTAATGTAGTGGAGGCATTCTAAGATCTAGGTAGAATTCGTGATACCGGAGTTAACGATAAGTTTAACATTATTGTAAATACACAACGTATTATTAACGTATAATCAGAACAATGTTCAATGTGAAATGTTAGTTCTGCACACAACAAATAACACCATGAAACTAGACATTACGTTGAGTATTTGTAGAATAATAAAAAAATAAGATTTCTGTTACCGCAGTCGTTAAATGGTTGCGGTTGCAATAATTAGGTTAACGTTGTTGGTCATGTGGTTTTTGCAATGCAGACGGAAATGCAAATAAACAAAGGGATGTTAATTACTTACGTAAAACAAAATTGTCATCCGGTTAAGTTTGGAAACATTAAAATGATTCAAATATTGTTCTTTTTCACTTAGCATCCAGCTATGAATGCAAATTTAGAATATCAGAAGAATTTTTTAACTAATTCAAAATTTGTAATATTAAAATAGTTTCGTAGCAATAATAAAGTTGTCCCTTGTATTCGCTAAAATTTCTTTTTCCGGTGTATTGATTTAATCATTAGGCACAGCAATTATTTATAATTTCCCTTGTAATTATGTATCTTGATATCTAATAACATCCTGAAGACAACATGTTTATGTATTTTTCATTATTTTATGTATTTACACAAAGTACGATCATAGTGTACATATACATTTTAAATTAGGCTTTCTTTCAAACGATTAAACTCATCTTATCCCCGTTTGATTTAAAAATTGTTTGTCTAACAAACAAGCAAACATAAACAGCTATTCAACCTTACAACAGTCACACAAATTGTGAAAGATTTCTTCTGTAACACTGTTACTTTGTACCAGTCAGTTATCTTTACAAAGTCAAATGGCTGCTGGCCTCCATATCTTCCCATCTTATCATTACATGTTTTGACGTAACATTAACTATCATTGTGAATATCAAAATATGCAGAGATACACATTATGTCAATTGTAAGTGTCATTATCTAGTCATTATATAATTTCCCAAAATCTGGCCCCATCACATGTTGTTTATATTATATATATGCTTATTTCGGAATTCTCAGATTCTCAAATTGCCCAGTTGCACCTTAGGTTTGACTGTCTGAAATTATGTCCTAAACATCTAGACTGTCTTATATGAAATCGCACTGCCCATATACTATTTACCATATATTTATAGTTTACTATTGTAACTCGTTATTTTTAATGAAAGTTATGACAATTTTTTCATTAAAATGAAAATAAATACCTTATTTCCAACAGAAGTCATTGTACGTGTAAATTCAAATACATAATGTTCTGTTAAGTTATTCAAATATTGACCCATTTAAGTAAGAAAGTGGTAAATACACCAAAGTATATGAAATAAAAGTGAAAGAAATATTTTTATCGTACCAACAGCCTGGCAAGAGAATGACGCCTCTGGAATGTTAAAAGTATGTTGCAAGACCTCCAGCAACGGTTACCCGTTTTTTCCCTAATGTAGATGATTATATGACGTAATTTAAACGTTAGCTGATGTAAAGTCACATATTGCATGCAATTAAAATGGGAGTATTTTGGTAGTTGTACGCACGTGTAAAATATAATTAGATGAAAGAAACGGAGAAAACATTACTGAGAAAAAAATTATCTAAAGATAAGGACGTAAATCATGTTCATTTCCTTTTACTCTATGTTTTTTCTTCTAAATTTCGTTACTCGCTTCTGTATGAAACCAGTTGTATCTAACTTAACTGCGGCAGTTGCAATCAATCTAAATAAGTCTGTGTCTGTATGAACAGTATGCGTTGATAGGATGTTTTCTACACAACATATTTTTGCAAGAGTGATAGATTAAGCTATGAGCTAGCTTAACTGTAGTCAATTACACAGTTATTACTTTACCAGGCAAATGTTAGGTTTTGTAATTTGCCTGCAAATGTTGATTGTTTATATGTATGTTGACCTGGAACAGACACCAAGAACATTTATTGTTTCATGTTCCTAAGCGCGTTGTCACTAAAGTTCGCTAAATAGTATAAAACAATAAACAAAAGAAGTCTGATTAAACACTGTGTATACCAAAACATATACATTTTTAATTTCTGCAAAAGGTAAAGATTAAAAGAACATTTTATGGTAAATAAGAAAACATGTAGGAACAGACCGGCATGGAGTTGGTCAAGTTTCTTGACAAATTATACAATAAAGAATAACGTTGCAGTATAAAGGCGTTTGACTTATCCTATACAAAACGCTCTAACCTGATATTTTACACTAGTCTTTACTTATAGTGCTGCTTTTCTTTCATGTACTTCTTTGACCAAAGCAGAAACAATTAATGGTGATATCTTTTTGATATGATGACATTTTTATGTTTTCTCTGCCATCTCCACAAATATCCGATTATAAATTCACCTTAATGACTAATTAATTATCCACAATAGTCTTCTTCAAATCCAATTTTAACATTTGTAACATCTAAGACTTAGTTACACAAATGTACGATTGTTTCCTTTTCATCAATTTCCATTATATTTTACTATTGCTACAACCACCTGCCTCTATAATACAATTTCTCATTTTAAGATTTTCTGGCGGACGGCCTTCTTATTGCAAGTCGCCGAATAAACATTTCAGACCAAACATTACAATGTTGGTCATGATTATGTTATTGTTTATTTAGCTCCTTTAACTAGATTCTCTTGTTCTTCAAAGAATCAGCTAAAGCTTAATATTATTTTAGGCGTGCAATTTATTATGTGAGGCCTTGATATTTGCCCCATGTCATGCAAGGTCTTGTGAGCAGGTTGATTTTCTAAGGTTTCTGCAAATTCAATTATGCCGCGTGGTAATTGCCGTAGGCAATAAATAAAATGATGAAAAATCCACTGCCGCCTCTCATATTAATTTCGTTTCTGTGTGCCACAGTTTTGAGATTAAAAAATGGCGTTGCTCCAACGCAAAACTATACCTACTTGGGATTTGAGTTCGTGGTAGGTGCTAACTTATTATTACTTGAAGAATCGCTTTCTTTCTATAGTATGAATTTCAACCAGAAAAGCAGAAACGTTTGAATTGTTTCGATCACATTTACTGTCAATGCATTTTAGACAAACAAAAACAAAGAAATGGCATAGTAATGGCAACTTTATTTTAAATGTGTCTTGTTGTGATTGTCAAAATTTATATAAGCTGATGTATTGCTCTATTTCTTTAGTTAATTGTCATGCTGAACAAGTTGTAATTATCTCATTACTTGCGGATGTTTATTTTTTCTAAGAATAGAGATATGTAATTAAACAGAGACATTTGTTTCAACAAGCGTACCAGTTAATGAACTTACTGTATTCGAATGTTCAAATTACCTTTTTCCTGTTAAAATTACTCTAGATAAAAATCTCATTGAAAATGATCTTTCACTTTCATGTTTGTATGTCTTGAAAATTTAATAAGTGTCCTAACTAGACCGATCAAGCTAGGCCTGTTACGAGTAGATAAACTCATCCAAATATATTTTGCCTTAAGAAATGTATGTCAACATTGGTAGGTCAGCGTATTGTTTTCTTGCAGCGATTGAATACAGTTTTGACAATACTTAGTCACCATGATCCCATAAATTGTAAAGTACATTTATCTAGAATAGTGAACTTTTGAGCCATTGATTATATTTAGCTTTGTCTGTATCAGTACTAGACAACGACTGTGCGTGTTGTTTGTTGATTTTATTGTTTTGTCGTTGTTCTTTTGCGTTTTTCTTTGCGGTAGTCACTATAATGAAGACATTATCGTCGTTAATAACATTTTTTTCCCATACCAAAGTCAAGTCAAAGGTATACGTTCAGCCTTTTTATTGTATACGGAATGTTGACAAAGGAAACTAATGATTAATAAAACACATATTGTTGATTATAAATGTACAAGTACAATAACAGTGACAAAGTGTGGCAGTATTGAATAATTTGTAGTTTGTTTTGATTCATTACACCTTTTAGCCATCATGAGCAAAAACACTAAAAGCCGATTTCGAAATCACTTTACACCGTGAATAGCGTGTGCAAATGAGGGCTTATGTAATCTCGTTTATGTACTTTTCGACAAAACATTTATACTTAAATGTTAACATTAGTACGCTAAGTTCATAACCAATTCAACTAGACTTACAAATATTATTGTGTTCATGCATTACTAAGGTGTACACAAAATATGAAATAAAATGTCAATAAGGAAAATTATTATAAGAAAATGTAAGGTCACAATAAAAGCCAGTGATCCGATCATTGCTGTGCCTGAAATTATGCCAACAGCAACTTGGTCCCGAACTTAGCCAATCACAAGTCAAGAAAAAATAGTTCCTTCCCATGAAATATAAAGTGTTTTAAAGTGCGAATTCCATGATGTAATTTATATAAAACAGGCTTTGAATCGTGGTAATGATCTAGTTAATGTATGTGCTATTTATAACGTTACGACGGAACAATATTTTTTCACTGGCTTCTTTTTTTTCTTGGTTATATAGATAGATAAAAAGATAAATTTATATAAATCTCATTGGTATGAAGTGCTGTCTTTAAACGTGTAAATTAATGATACTTAAGTGACTTAAATAAAAATGGTTACCAATAAGAGCAAATTAATGGTCCAATTATATAGGACAGGCGTCGTGTGATGGCAATGAGGTTGATATACATGTATGTGCTATTTACAACGCTAAGGCGAACCAACGCATAAAAGCAAGCTAGTTTTAGATGTTAGCCTTGTTATCAATACGCCCGTTGTTCAGATCTATCAACATTTCGACAATTAACCCCCACCCCACAGAAAAGATGTTTAATCTGTATTTGTTTCAGGAATTTACAATAAGGTATATATCTATAAATGAATGCCAATAGGTGCATTGCTTAATTGTTCGTTTAGTAAAGCTTAACTTTAATCCTCTTTATTTGATTTGAATTAACGATGTGTTGTTTTTTTCATTGAGCGTTGTTATGTTAATAATGTGTGGATGCTTAGGTATTACATATGGCTTAAATAGGCATTAAACAGATGGTAAATTGGTGTGTTTACGTCACTTTTTGTACCTGTCTACGTCATTTTTGTTCATTGGAATGTCATTATAATAGTTTCCTTCCTTTTAATGGTGGGGTAGATTTGCTTGGTTTGTGAAAAATGAATTTAAATAATTTGTTTGCATGGGTCAAACACTTCAAAGTTATGCACACTGAATAACCTGAGAAAGGATCTACTAGTAATTCTAATGGACATGAAATGGCGTACTTCTTGTATACGAGAAACCGTATATTTACTTATAGCAAAACACCGAAGTCGTAAAATCGATATGCATTAAATGTATTAATCATTAATATAGTAATTACTATTTTTCTCTTCAGTAGTTTACAAACGGGATGTGAATCTAATAAATATAATATCTGCACAGGTTGTTGTTAGGTAGAGTTTTAGCAACAATGTTGGCAAAACCGTATTGTAACAATCCGCTCTTATTAACTAATTTGGATTAAAGTTATCAATGTCAATAGCAATTGATTGTAGTCAGTGTTCAGTGTCATATACTTCTTGTTTTGGGGATTGTTTTGCACTGATTATATTTCACGGTTGGCATTATATATAAAAATCAATCTTGACCAAATAAAGAGTATAGTTTCAGTGGAAATGCCACGGGAATATATTTGTGCAGTGGGTTTATGTTATGCAAAACAAATGCCATTTTATCTATTGCACTTTTAGACTTATCCAAGGTAATGGTACAACATGTGAGCTGTCATTGGAATATATTTGTGCAGTGTGTTTATACTGTGGACCTTGTCCATAAATTGCTGAGTGTGTCTACAGTGAGACGTGCACTGTGGTTTCTCAACATAATCAGCTTTTCCTTTGTCTCAGTCATGCGATTAAACTAGCTTTAGTGTTTCTCTTAATATTTACCTTTTCTTACACAATGGTCTGGCATTTTTATTAATAAATTCGTTGTTACTTATTTACAAAATTAATAAAAGGTAGATGGTGTTTGCATTTGAATATTTCTGCCTTTGAAGAATATATTATTCGTCGCTCGATACTTTTTATATCCGTTTCAAAACACTCCGCTAACAGAGATGAATATAGATGAATATGTGGGACCATTTATTATATTTTAAACTCTCTCAGGTTCATCATCCTCTAATCCTGCAATTTGGAATGCATGTGGTTGTAGTTATCATGTAAGAGCAAATGACAATCAATAAACTATCTCAAATAAACGGATTCATGAAATCAAGGGTTCAAATAAACAATTTTAAAATTAAATTTTAATGACTGACAAAAATAGTATACATGTCATGACTCATATGCATTTATTCTGCTACGACGGTGAAGGAAGTTGGAATTAGGCGGTAGCCGATTCGGGTGTAGGTTTGGAAATGTCAGTATGTTGGTATTGACATAAATTCTGGTTCCCATGCTTACAATGTTTGAATAACGGCTGTATCAGAACTTTTCATCTTCAGGGTTATTCTTCCTGGGTTTGATATGGATATTGTAGTATTGAAACGGCAAGACACGAAAGGGAAAGCCACCAGCAGCTTGCATGAAAATATGATATGTCGTCTACCTCCCACTTTAAAGTTTGAGGCTTGATAGTTTTCAATAGTATTTAAACCAAGTGTATTGTCGTAGTATTCGTTTGCATCTTTAACGATTAGCTATCTTATCTGATAATTAACACGGCAAATCATGATCTGGATGGCTGCGTTCATGAGTCTTTTAAATCTTTTAACATAAACATTACAGTAATTTAATTTCATTACATAACGTTATTTTCTCATAAAAGATAATGTCATTTACTATCACCTAGTGACTCAACTACAAATCCTGTTTTTAGTGCACGAATATCATTATCTTTTATGAGACTATAAGCTTTGTTAAAATAACTTGTACAATACAAGAAGGTGGCTAACATACACTTGTGGAAAAAAATGAATACAAAACCGAAACAGATTAAATAGAGCTTATTCCTTACACGCCACAGGCTTTGTAAAAATCCTAAAATCATCGTTAACTGTAAAAGTAATCCTACTTCATACCCAAAGATTCGCAGCATTATTTATCAAAGGAAGCACCATACTGTTATCGCTGCTTCCGCAACATTTCATACGAATATTTCGTACACGCAAGCACCACTTTATTCAAATCTCATATCTTATACGAAAACCTTAACATAGATACAGTCTGTCTGCAGCCACACATGACTGTGAGGTCTCAGCTGCCCAATTTCATTACGTTCATGCAACAAAAGTAATGAATTGATTAGATGTTTGCTTCAATCTTTTCTTTCTTACCATATTATTAAAATTATTGCTTTAAATATTTCCATTGGTTCGGTTAAACCAGGTTCCTAATTAGATTTAGGCAGATTTTGGTACAAAAGAATAGAGAAATTTTACTCATCTAATCGAGAAACCGGAAACAGTCGAGTGTAAGCAAATGACAAAAAGGACAGTATAAGAAGACAATTTTAAAGAGAAGATTTCCCAACATTCACTGTCTTTACATCCATATTAACTTAAATTCAAAGTGTTGTATTACGGAGATTTTGCAACACAAAAATCGAACATAAATAAATCAATTCATTTTCATGTAAGCCTGAAAACACTTTTGTTCATAAAAGAATTAGTGCTGAGACACAACTCACAACTTATAGTCAGTGCCATGTTTGATGTGAGATAAATTCTGCACACACACACAAGTCATACAACTAGGTGTATCCTTGAGAATTCAAGGCCTCATAAATTAAGATTTCTGATTTCAGCCTACCGCTAGTGTATAATGGTTGCTGTTATCATGAATGTGATTCCAACGTTGATCACAATTATTTCTGCCATGTAAAAATTCATCATTACAAAGAAAGATATGTTTCTAACTTACACAAATCATATCTATATTCACGGTTAAAGGTTCATTATGATAGCAGTAGAACAGCATAATTATTAATATGTTGATCCTATAGGCGTATCAACTGGTGAGAGAGAAGTGTTTTAGAAGTTCATAGCCCCCACCTTAACATACACCGCTCGCAGAGATTAATATAAACATCGCAATAACTTAAACAACTTTATGGTATTAGAAGTCTACATGAATATGTACTTTATCAAAACTATATTTAACCACTTGAACATGAGTTATAATAAAAGGAAATATATGTAGTTCGCCAAAGTACATTTGTTCATGTGTTCCACGCAGTTCCTGTTTAGTAATTTGATGCATTTTATCTTTATGATGTTTCCTTTCGAAAATGTGACTTAAATTATATGTAATCAAATCTGAAACAGAAAAAAATGCATGTATTTGTCATTCTACTGTCTTTCCCTTCTCTGACAAGAAGTTATTAAACAAACAACAAAAACATATGCTACCAGTTCAAATAGCAGCACTCACAACATTTCTGAGAATTTATTTCTGTAATAGACTTACTTTTCTTCAATCAGTTATGTTACCTCAGGTGCTTGCTTGCCCTCTTATCGTTCCAAATTGTGATTATTTATCCATCGATCATTCTGAATATAATAAAATCTAATGCTTATCATATGACCATTTCGACAATATTATATGGCTCATATACAGCTGCACAAAAATTAAACTCTCTAGACCTGAAAACAGCGATGCTGTTGTTTGCACAACGCGCTTTCATTTAAAGTGTTTATTATATTATTTATAATTTGCGATTATTAACCTTGAATTGTTGAGTCAAAATACAGTTTTTGACAGAGATAAAAAGTAACCTTACATCTTTGATAGATGTCATTTTATATACAAATTTAAATATAAGTTATATTTTGTTAAAATGTATGGAAAACATTATTTCACATGCATATACTTTATCATTAAGCGAAATGTTATTATTAAGTAAGAAAGTGCTCTGAGTCCGCATAGATCCACCCCTCGTACATGTACATAAACTGAAGGAAACATTTACCGTGGTAACAACAACATATCAAGAGAATACTGTTTCTGGATTGATAAAAGTAAGTAGCAGAAACTCCAGCAACAGTTACCATGGTTTTCAATTATTTTACCTAGGAAAAACCTATCGCTATATGTACGTGTTTGTCTAAATCATTGTTTTTCAAAAATTCCCTTTTCCTCAAAATGAAAATGGGTGTTTTTAACTTATTTAAAACTTCGCTTATATTACTTTATACATTGTATGCTGTCTGGATATCTAAATGTACACACATGTTACGTTCTCTAAGATCAATTGAAAGGAAACGAAATTACTAAGAAAAAATACATGTAAAGAAAAACACATTAAACAATTTAAATTTCCATCACTTTTTCTAAATTTCATTTGAGCATACTATATAAAATTCCACTTGTGTCTGTCATAACTATGACAGTTTCTACACATCTTAATAATCTTTGTCTGAATGTTACATGTACTCATTTATCTGGCTGGTATTTTTCTCCATAAACTTTTGTATGCGAGAATCATAACTCAAGCTAGCAGCTAGCTTATCTATAGCCAACTGCACAAGTATTATTTTACGTGGCTACTGAAAAAATATAATTCTTTGCGATTCGGCTGCAATGTTAATTTTTAGATGGATGTTGCCTTTAGAAAGGCAATGGGAAGATTTATTTTTTCGTATGTATAAGCACGCTTTCGCAATTTTGCCAAATAGAGTTACCACAATAAACAAAGAAATTATATGTACAAACACTGTGTATATCACTTACAAAGTTCCGAGTTTTCATTTCTACAAAAGCTAACATAAAATAAATAACAAAGTATATTATGCTAAAAAGGAAATCAACAATGGAAATAAAGGAATAGACTGGCATAGAGGTGTAAAATCTCTTAGGCAAATTACGTGATTGACGAAAATTATAATTACGTTGAACTATAAAATTGTTTAAAATATCCTAAACAAAACACTCATATCTTGACACAAATCTTTACTGCTGCTTTAACCTTCAGGTATTTCTACAACCACAGCAATAACAACTTAAACTGTAATATATTTATATTATTACAATTTTTCTAATGTTTGAAACTGACATCCCAACCAATACCCGCGCGACTATATAATCATCCTGATAACTCTTAAACAGTTCACACTATTCTATTGCAGACCCAATTGTAACATTTGTACCGTCTAAGACTGTTTACGACTGTTACTTATTTCCCATATTCTATCCCATTTCACTGTAACTGAAAGCAACAGGATTTCTACCACTAAGGCATTTTTGTACATTTCAAGATGACATCATTTTCTGATGCGCGGCCACATTATTGTATAGTTCGAAAATAGTGACAATTAGCTAGATATCCCTGGTTTTGCATATCATTCAAGACAATTGCAATAATGAGTGTGACACACGCACATTTCTTGAATACAATGTTTCAACATGATTTATGTTGTGTTTTACTCCCATTAACTAGATTCGCGTGCCTTTCAAGAAGCAGTTAAACATTTACAGTAGTTTAGTACTGCATTTTATGATGTGAGTCCTTGCCGTTTGCCCCATGTCATGCAGCGTCTCACAAGAAGGTTGATTGTCGAAGGTTTCAGCAAATTAAAATAGTTCACATGTCAAACAGCCGATGAAAGGTCTTTTGCCTTTCGCACTAAATACAAAAATGAAAAGAATCAATATGGTTCTTAAATAATTTGTCGCTGTTTACAAAATTTGAGAATGACATTAAGTTGTATTTACTTGAGTTTGATTTGAAGGTTAGGTTCTAGCTTACTATTAAATTACTTACAACAAGTAAGGCCCAGACATCTGAAAATATTATTACATTGATTGGTAGTGCATTTTGTATAAACAAAAGCAAAGAAATAGTGATGTTGCCAAATTGGCTAATTTATTGCTCTATTTGACTGTTTTATTTAAATGTCTTGTTGAAAGTATAATTCTCACCTTCAATTATAAGGACAATACGACAATACGACAATAAGGAAATCCTGTGAGCATAGCGACATGTATTGAAATGACGTAACTGACGTAATGTCAACGTGGTATTTAGAAAAGATAGACTTATTATTTCTATTAAAATAACTACACACAATTGTTGATTGTAAATTTATTTACTTTATTTCATTAATTAAAAAAGAAGACGTACAAATGGTTACAACAAAATGTATATATCCTTCTCATGTGTAGATGTGTAATTGAGAAACCAAATGCATATCTTCTGCACATCAAAGAAAACTACCCATTACAATCTTTATATAATGAATAACATTACAATGTAGATTAAGGGGAGATATTTTTCTGTGATAACCATTTTAACCATAAAGTATAATTGAAACGTTTTATCAGTTATATATCCAAGACTGGCAGAAACAGTGGATGCTTATGTGAATACAATTTCGATTTAGATGTCTTCAATTTTCAAATGGATAATTTCAATATGAAACTTGAATATTGTGTTTGTGTATGATGTTCGTGTCTCTGCTAAACTTTACACAATTACTAATAACGCCCCTATTATTGGTTTATGATTCTACGATCAGAGCTGACTATGAAAATTTTCTTTATCATGTGTCCATCGCTCAATTTCGGGACTATGGGACGATAACCTAGCTGAAAGGAATTATTCCCGATTTGGCGATTGGTCCATTGTTTCGCTGAAATGTCACTAGAAACATGCGAATAATAGAACCTCAGTTGTATTACAAATACCACTCGTTAAATACAAATAGCACAATCTGTTCCACGTTTCTTTCATGAGGCGGGTAATAGAATGTATATATCTTCAAAGCGTCAACGGTTCTCTTGCTAGAGGATCATTTATAAAGTATTAATCAGTGTGACGCTTTAGTCGTATACGTAATATTTCTGCAGAAATTGTTAGACCAACCCTTCGAAGTATTCCCCTTTGATTTGGATGCACTTTTCCAAGCGATGAATCCAATCGGAAAATGGTTTTCGGTAGTTCTCTTTAGGTATATTGTTTAGACACTGGAAAAGCGCGCTGCGACGGCGTGCCGAGATTCAAAACGTCGACCTCTCATGTAGTTCTTGATATAAGGATTCAACCAAAAATCGCACGGAGCAAGATCAGGGCTATATGCAGGGTGTGGTAAAGTGTCAATGCTGTTGTCGCTAAGATACGACTTTACCACCACTGACTTGTGGGCAGGTGCGTTATCATGAAGGAGCTTGATTCCGCGTATGCCGGTACGGGGACGGGTTGCAGTATAGTGGCTTACAACAGCAGAAAGAACCGAATCTCGGTAAAATATTCCAGTAACACTCCTGCCTTCTGGTATAGGAATTCGAGCCACCATTCCCTGGCAATCAAAAAATAATGCCGTATGTGCAAATAAGGACCAATATCATCTCGCTTATAAACCTTTGAAAAAACATTTACACCTAAATGTACATTGTAAATACTTAACTGTTACTACACGAGATTCCAAATCACAATTTAGATTAAAATAATGATATTTAAATGCATAAGTTATAATATTGCTAACATTACGACTGCCAGAAATAAAACAGGAGAGGTTGTTGGCCGGCTGTTTCCCCTAAACGTTCTTAATCCCATGACGTTACAAAACTGCCTTCGTCATTTGGTTTACTTGCTAAATAGCAACAATGTTTGATATAGGTCAGGGTGACTTATTTCAACTGTAATATGTCATTTTCTTCATGCAGGACAAAGGTATGCACAAACTGTCAATGTATATAAAAAGGAAATTATATTATGAAAATGAAAGGAGCATTAGATTTAATTGCATATACCAGATAAATCAGTTAAAACGATTGTGTCGGTTGCAATATATGTAGCTAGATCTGGACCTTAACAAATAATCAGTCAAGAAAGCCTCAAAAGCTTAAACATATTGAGATTCAATTCTGTTCTTACCCTGAACGATATCGTTGAAAAGTGCAAATATAGCACATTCTTTGTATCGCGGTAACTATAAGGTTGATGCTTGTACTATTTACAACTCTACGTCAAAACTACGCGTATACATACAGTCACGTTTATTTATTTTTTTCTAGTTATAAGTAAGTCTTAGTCGTTCAAGATTTTGATAATTAAACCAAAACCGTATGTTGAATCTTACGTAGTCTCAGGAATTTACATTAAGTTAAGTATCAATGAACGAATGCCAATCAATAAAACCTGATTTTAACTAATTCCTATTCATGTGGTTTTCATTTACTTTGTAATTTGTTAAGTCTCGGCTAAATCTATGTTGTTTGGTTAATAATTTGTCGATACTTAAATACTATATTTTGGCTTTAAGTGCACATTTAACCAGCGGTAAATATTCGTGTCTACGCCATTGTCTATGCATTTAAATGCCATTCTGATCCACTGTAATAAGTAGACATATTATTCACTTGGTGCAGACATAGTTTTGTATGTTCGCTTATAGCCCGCACGATCACATGATTACATGCCACATCCTGTCATACAAGCTGCCGCTAGAATATCGGCTAAGAAAGTACCAATAAAATGTACTTAAGTGCAAGTTTCAACTTTACTTCTACCCTTTGTAATACTTAAGCAGGTTAAAGACTCGGTTAAAGCCGATGTCTCATGTGTCGGAAACTGACGCCGTAACTACTGCGCTTTTAGGGTCCATAGGAAGATTCAAAGTCATATTATGTTGCATTTATTAATAAGAAAATCCAAGTCTACGATAGCTGCTCCCTGTAGAAAGAAATAAGTCTACCGAAGACTATGCATCAGAAAGTGCAAATGCCGGTCAAGCAGCTCACTGCGGAAGGTTACTGATCTGGATCTATACATTTTGCCTCGTCCATCGCTTAGTCCTTAATGTTGTGACTTATGATGAGATTTTGCTCTCCACGGACTGTAAAGCAAGTTATATGTACCCAGTCGGCAGGCAAAACGGAGAATTAGACAGAACAGTAATAGAAGCATAGAGCCCGAATGTTTTTATAAAGATAGTCTATCAACTGCGACACTGCTTATTATGACACATATACTTAATGTAGTCCAACTCTTTAAAAACATATTTAACATAGTATAACATCTCAGTCCACGGTAATTACTTTATTTGAAATAAAGTTATGTCAAAGAAGTGGTCAAAGACAACTGATTGGTGAGTATTCTGAGTCATATACTTCCGGTTTAAAATTGTTTTTATCAGTTACATTTCATGGTGGTCATAAATACTTTTATTAGACAAATAGTCAATCCTGACAAAAGAAACTGTATAAGTTAAGTGGAAATGTTATTAATATATATTTGTGCAGTGGGTTTATTCTGTGCACAGCTAAAATCATTATCTCTAAAGCAGTTTGGGACCTCTCCAAGCTAATGCAACTCTATGAGAAATTTCTACATTAATTGTCGAGTATGTCTGAATTAGAAACGCTAATGATTGTTTCTCAACATAATCACACTTCCCGTCTCATTCATGAGATAAAAACTAACTATTGGTGGTTCGCAGAGAGACTTTTTTCTGAACATGGGCTGGCTTATCTATTAGCAATAACCTCGTTACTTATTCACCGGATGAGTGAAAATTAAGTGTTGTTTATAATGGAAACAGTTCTGCCTTTGACAAATTGGTGCTTAGAAAGATTGTAGCATATAATTGCACTCTTTATGAAGTAGTTCGTTTAAGGTCCGAACAAAAAAGCTCTTGAAAATTATATGTTAATTTTTTTTTTCTAATTGATTATCGATTTTTATAACTTTTTTCTTCAAAAGGTGTTCACTGCATGGCTTAAGTATACATGTATTAGTACCTAAAAAGTTAGCATTTTTGATTTGTAGATTAATTGGAGTTTGAAACAAAATTACACTTGTTATAACAGAATAAATGTGTAAATGTAAAATAAACTTAATGAAACGTTTGATTTCGTTTTCACAACAATCCGAGATTAATATGTTTTCGATTTTTATATTTAAAACTGTCTCTAATTCGTCATCATTTTGTACTTCTCTTATCAAGTAGAGGATCGCTAAGCTGTAAATTAAACTGCACTGATACTCATAGTATTGGTGTAGTACAGCCTTTAAGCTATGACTGCATCATGCCTGGCTGCAGCTTACACTTTATGTACATCCGTTTGCCATTAAAAACGTATCAATAACATTATACAGATGGACCGTAACCATTCATCGACTTATCTAGGTTTATAAACATCACAGATGTACCAAAACCTTTGATGGCGCCTGCTAGCGTAAATGAAGCGCTAAAAAGGCGCACGGGTTTCGTCAAAAGGGAAATGCTCCATTTAATGATGACATGATCAAAGTTATGTAACTCGCATAATCTTTCCAACGTGAAGATGTTAAAAATAGTGTATAACTTTCGAGCATAACATAGACAGATACTTACAGAAAACAGCGGTAATTTATCCTGTATTGACGTACATTATTTTTTATGTGATTTCCTTTCACATTAATATATTTAAGCGCACTTAATTTAATCAATGTCATTAATCCCAGTATGCATTAGCGGGTGTTCTGCTTATAATACTAACTAGAATCTATTTATCCGTTTAAGGCTGACAAGAATAGTAAACATGGCATGACCATTAAATTTTAATCGGCTCGGCTGGTGCATGAAGTTGGGTTAAGGCGGTATCCGATTCGGGTGCAGGTTAAGAAATATCAACATGTTTGTATTCACACAAGTTTTGGTTTCCATGCTTACGTTGATTAAAAAAAACTGTATCGGGAGTATTAATCTTCAAGGCTATATTTACTGGTTTTGACAACGACATTGATGGTGTGTTAATGTAACGGCAAGATAGGACATTGAAAGTCGCCAGCAGGTTGCATTAAAGTATGGCATACCCTCTCTTTGAACTTGTGACTCTGGAACATTTGTGTTTAAACACATTTTATCAAAGACAACATTTAGGTATATTGAATTAATAAATATTTTTTCGGTATCTTTCACTATAAACTATCTTACCTGATCATTAATATGGCGTATCGTAAATTCAGGGACTGTACTTCATTGTCTTTTGAATCGTTTTGCATACATATTTCAGTATTTCTTTTTGAAAGTCATGACCTTATGCCCCAATAAAGCATTATGTCATTAAATGACTTACTAGCTATTCCTGCTTTTCAGTTTATAAAAGTAATTATCTTGTACATGTATGGGATTGGGATTTGCCGGCATATTTACCGATACTGTGAAGGGACATTTCTATCATTATAGCACAGGAGCACTAATGAGGTGCTCAGGGAATAAACCCGGCCGGTCCATTATACTGACACCGACGGGTCAGGCGTAATGCTGTCCTCTTAGCCCGAGAGTTAGGAGGGAAGCCAGTACATGTATGTGAATAAAGGCTGTATTATAATGCACCTTATACAATACTAGGAAGTGGCTGTGCTTATGACCAAAAAAAATGAAAATAAGAAGAACGAAACTGATATAAATTACATAAAGCTTACTCCTTATACAACACTGGCTTTGTAAGAAATCATCGTTCATCGTATAAGTAATCCAGCTTACTTCCTGTCCAAAGTTTCGCAACTTTATTCATCATAAAGAAGCCCGATTCTTTAATCGCTACTTGCGCTACATTTCATAGGAATAGGTTGTACCCGCAAGCATCAGTATGCTTAGATCTCTTATTTCATGGAAACATTTATATGAATACTTTCTGTAATCACACATGAATGTGAGGTCTAGCGAAACATTACGATTATCCAACAAATGTAATGCATTTATTAGATGTTTGCCTCATGGTTTTTTCTTGTTGTTAGTATATTAGAACTATTGCTTCAAACATTTCCGTTGGTTCGGTTAAATCGGTTTCATAATTATATTTAGGCAGACTGCTGCACAATGGAGTGCAGGAACTTCACTCTTTGCCTATCTAACAGAGATACTGTAATTCATAGTCGAGTGTTAGCAAAAGAAAAAAATGACAATATACGAAGACAAGTACAATACATTCATAGCCTTCTTTATTCGTCAAAACTTTATTAAGTTAAATTTAAATGTTGTATAAAGGAGATTTTTCAATATAAAATCGAACATAAACAATTTATAGTCACATGTAAGCCTGAAAAACATTTCGTTTCATAAAGGAATGTTGCTGAGAAACGAATCACAAGTTTAACGTCAATTTTAATACGCAACTTATAATCAGAACCATGTTTGATGTGAGATAAATTCTGCACACACTAAACAACATCATAACACTAGGCGTTTCCTTGTGAATATGAGGCTTCACAAGTTAAGATTGCTGATTTGAGCAATCCGCTGGCGTTCGATGATTGCTATTATCACGAATGTGTAGCCACCGTTGTTCACACTGTCTTATAGCGGTACATGATTATACAGAAAGAGATGTCTCTTACATACATAAACTAACTATTTTCACTGTTAAACTTGCATTCTGATAACAATGGAAACGGTAAAGTTATTCAGATGTTGATTCGATAAGCACATGAACGGGTGAAGTTGAAGTGTTCTTAAACAGTCAATGAAGCTCCAGCATTATATATTGCGCTAAAATATTATTATATAAATTGCATAAACTTTAACAGCTTTATGGTAATAGAAGTCTGCTTGCATCTGCGATTCATCAAAACTACATTTTAACTACCTGAACACGAGTAATACTTATAAGAATATTTAGTTCGCTAAAGTGCATTTGTCCAATTTTTAATATTAACTTTTGCCGGATTGGTGATTTAACGCCTTGTGATATTATACGATGTTATCCTTGCAAAGTATGTAATACAATCTCAAACAGAAGGAAATACATACATATATTTGCCATTCTTGTGCATTTCCCTTTTCTTACATACAGTATAGTTAAGATATAGAGGGATCGTTATTAAGTATTTATTTCTGAATATTGTTGTTAGATTTCAAAATTGCTTTTTCAACTGACAACAAAACATAACAGAAAATACCATCAAACAACACCCGATAAAATATCTGAGATTTGTGTTCTGTAATACACCTACTTTGCTTCATCTAGCTATGTCACCTTTTAAGTCAGGTGCATGCTTGCACTCCGATCTAATAGAATTTTGCAGCGAAAATACCATTTGTACATGTCATTATTCCGGCATTATACAATTTCCCAAATGTGTTTGCATCTCTCATGTTTACCATCTGATTATTTCGGCATTATTATATGGTTTAAATACAGCTGCTGCACAAACTTTAGACAGTCTGGTATTATTTCCGAAAACAGCGAGGATGTTGTTTAATAAACCGCATTGTCCATACACAGATTAACCATATACTTATAATTTTCTAGAGAAAACAGATGTTGTTGTTTTTTACTCAAACAAAAAGTTATCATACATATTATTTTTTTTTAAAAAGTCATTCTATATTTAATTTCAAATGTAGGTTATATTTTGGATAGGTATATTATTTCACATGCACACTTTTTTTATAAGGCGGGTTGTTGTTTAAAAGTGTTCACTTATTTATCTCATCGTTAAGTAAGAAAGTGATCTTACTCAGCATACGAGCATATACAGCCTCTAACATGTAACGAAGTTGAAAGAAATATCATTTGAACGCGTTAGCAACAGCTTAGCAAAAGAATACCGCCTCTGGAATGTTAAAAACTCCAGCAACGGTTACGCTGATTTTACTAAGTTGCATGTGAATAACAACACAGCTATCGCTATTTGTCGTTGTCGGAAAATATCCACGCTTTTCTAATACATTAATTCTATAATACTCCTTTCCTAAGTTTATTTAAGTGTACAACTTTTGTTTTCAACGATCGCATATGTTACGCTGTACAGTTCATGTCGATGAATACACATGTTTGAGTAATTGTACGCACGTTTAAAACATAAGATCAATTAAAACAGAGACAACATTGCTGAGTACAACTATATAAAGGAAAGCACATAAAACAGGTCGAATGTTATTAACTATTTCGAAATTTTGGTTTAGTGGGGTATTTTCTCCATACATTGTTGTTGTTTGCGAGAATCATAACCCATTCTACGAGTGAGCTTATCTATAGTCAATTACACAACGATTACTTTCCCAGGCGACTGTAAACGGTATCCATCTTGCAATTCGGCTTCAATGTTGATTGTTTAGATGGGTGTTGACACTAAAAAGACAACGGCAAGATTTATTCTGTCGTGTTGATGAACACGTGTTCGCTATTTCGTCATAAAGTGTTACCACAATCAACAAAAGGAGACTGATTAAACATTATAACAATTTTCTGATCCCATGATGTCTGTTGGAGAGCAATGATATTCACCTTGTTTTATTTATATTTGAACATATTTGTATTTGGTATATTGCGATGTTTTTTCTCTGCTAGAATTCATAACATGGCTAAGAATTTCCCTGCGAATTGTCGATGTTCAGAGTTGAATGTGAACACTTGCTGTAACATGTGTCCATACTTGTTCAGTTTTGAGACAGTGTGGCACCTGCCTAAGAGATTGTTTCCCCGTTTTGCGGTGGGCCCAATGTTGCATATGAAATCTTACTAAAATAACATCATGTGAATCACAGAATATACACTTTTTACCATTGTGTCAAATACACTTAGTACCAGGTATTACCCTTTCTTTCATTACTAGTGTAAACTTATACGCGAATGTCCATTCTAAGTTGAAAAGCATATTGCTTTTACAATTCGTCGTTGAATAGACATATCAATATTGGAAAATGTGTTGATGGATCATGTGCGTGTCAGTCTAGACATTATGTAGACATCAGACTTGCAAAATTGTCTAAAGAATAAGAAATAAATCAAGGAAATCATCAAATAACTGCATCGTTTTGTTTCAAGTTGATGTTTAGTTATACATTTATGTTAAGAGAGACAAGGAGAGAGAGAGAGGATGAGAATAAGAGAGAGAGAGAGAGAGAGAGAGAGAGAGAGAGAGGGGTGGGGAAGAGAAGGAGAGAAAGAGCGAGAGAGCGAGAGTGAGAGAGAGAGAGAGAGAGAGAGAGAGAGAGAGAGAGAGAGAGAGTGAGAGAGTTAACATTGTTTAATAAAACTTGGATTGTTACCATTGTTGCTGCGTTCAAGATCAAAAGGATAAGGTATGTTATTTTATCTCAATTTTAAAATACAACTGTCACAACAATGATGAATATGAATTTTAAATTTAGTGTTGCCATTTGCATCTTCAATGTGACAAAAGTTCTAGTTATGCATGCGATGTGTTCTTACTCCCTGGGATACAAACGTTTTTTTTTCTTCAAAATAATTGAATATTCTTTAACATTGTTTTAGAAAAAATGCCGTTTTTATTCTTAATCTTTAATTTAATTTTTGACAAGTCCATACATATTTTATAAATGGGATCCTTTCTTATAAAAATGCCTTCCTTTTATAGGACTAAAACGTGACATGTATAACCTTTTACACCTTATAAAAATATCGTCTTAAACTAAAATATCAGGGAGAGACAAAGCAAAAATATAATACTTGAAAAACATGTAACGAGAATATATAAAGAACATATGTTGTACATGATAAAGTTTGTGAGCAAATGAGGGCCGAAATCAATTCGTTTAATTATTCTTTTTTGGCATCACCTGTAAATGCTTAAAGTTCATAGACGAGATTCTAAATAATAATGTAAAGTGTGGAATTGATATTGACATACACAAGCTATAATAGTGTCAACATCACGACTGCTATACAACATGCAATACCAAAGGTAATTGTCTTAAAAGTCTGTTAATAGTCTGTTATCCTTTTGGTGTTTTGACTCTTCGATGGTGCGTAATTTTCTGTGTCTTTGCGACTACTTTTCGAGGCTCAACATTGTTTGATTCAGGACAAGACGACTGACATTCACTTTTAAAATAAAATTGTTAATGCAGTTCAAAGCTATACATTAAATATGAAAATAAAGTAAACCAATGTGTGTTATTAAAAGTGCAACTTAGTATCAAACTCCTTTGCATATAATGATTTAGGGAATTAATCATGTTTGTTTCGATTACAATACATGTATACTGTTGACAGAGCAAAGTGAGGTTGATGTAGGTGCAAGTCACAGCAATGCGCGAAACCAACTAATTCAGCAATGTTTTTAATTTTGTTTACAATATTTTATGTTCACATATAACAATTATTCTAGTATTAAACCATAACAATAAGTTGAATCTTAATAATATTCTCGAGAATTTACATTGGTAACTACAGTTAATGATTGCCGTTGTTAGCATGGTTCTATCCTTGCATTTAGTATAGCCTCGTTAACTTACCGCCACTTTTACGTGGCTTTTTTCAACTGATTATTTGTAAAGTCTCTGCCAAAATCAGCGCTGTTTGCTTAATAAGTTGTGGATGTGTCGGTATTATATCTGGCTTAAATACCCATTAAATAGGCGGTAAATATGCGTGACTACGTCATTGTCTACGCATATCAATGCCATGCCTATCTATTAAAAGAATTTCGTTTGGAAACAACGGAGACGGTAGATTTTGGTTTGAGGAAGAAGTCTTTAACTAGTCTGTTTGTTTGTTGGGGTCTGGGTATATCTGAAAGTCCTTAGTTACGCAATCTCGGAATTCACTTGAAGCAGACGTCGCAATATATGTACTCTTGTATCTCGCCATGATCACATGACAACATGCCGCCTCATGTATCATTACTGCCACTAAACCGATCGACAATGAAAATACCAATAAAAAAGAGTAAACTTACTTTACATCTGCATTTAGTACTACTTAGGTAGGTCAGAGACACCGTTTTGCAGACGACCAAACGTGCTTGTAGCTGATGCTCTTCGAACTGCGCTTTTAAAATCGACAACAACATTATAAGCCTAATAAGTATAATATACACATAACAAGACATACACAATCTAAGATATCTCTTTAATACGGTAACGGTTACAGAGACTCTACAACAACAGGTGAAGAGAACAGTCAAACAGTCCGCCGTGGTAGGTGGCTGATCTGCATCTACACGTTTAGCCTTCCTGGTCTATTCTTGCTTAAGGTTGAAAATTATGATTATAAGATTTTGTTATCCTGTACATAATCAGTATAAGAAAGTCAATTTAAACATTTCTGTTTAAAACAGCTATAGTTGCAATAAACCTAGTCGTTGTGACATTGTGTTCCAGGGAGCACAGAAGACGTAACGTTGGGAGGGTCTTGTCAATAACAATACCATTTATTCATAAACAGTAAATAATTAAAATTACTTATATTTCAGTACACAAATATGACAATGTCTTGTGAGCATTAACGTATATAGTATAATATTATAAATGTAATATTATATAATTAAATTATAAATAAATACATATGTTTGTATAATCTTATTTCAGGTTCGAGGACGAAGACGATTCGCTGGACTTCCGATTATTAGACTAGGAAAGAACGCCTTGCTAAGGTATTTTTTCTGACACTGCTCTTACTTCAAGTCTAAGTATACTTAGTTGTGTGCTAGCTCTACCGTTTCCTCTGCTATAACCACTGTATTAAGTTTCACCGACTATATTCAATTCTCTATAAAATTGACGCAATGTTCCTACTTATATTTGTATTATTTTTTAGAATTACATATCCGTATATTTCAGCACTTTGTTCTTATCCACGCTTGTTGCAACTACAAGTTATTCTACCTCAATAGCTACATGTACAATGTATGTATAATATTTCCTTACCAAGGCGCAACAGAGTGTTAAACACTATATAATACTATAACGGCAACACGTTATCTCGATCTGTGCAACAAATCTTCTGCATATTCTATTTATTTTGACATTTGACTTGAGTACATGATCTCTCATCATGTCATTATTCCCTTTGGGTATTTCACGCAGTCTTCAATCCCGTATTAAATCTAATTGTATCATGTATTTTATGACAGGAAGCCTTTCCACCTTGCCCATTGCATGCAATAACTCGCGTGCATGTCGAAGCTCCTATGTTATAGCCAAATATCAAACATGTAATTGATGTTCTAAAGCTGAATTAAAGTAAAGAACATTATCGACTATCAACGCACATAATTCGTCTTTGTTTGCAAAGAATGCATAAACTGAAAATTTATAGAAATGCAATTGTTAGCTGCTTGATTTCCTGTTGCAAAATTCTGTTGAATTAAATTCTGAGAGTGTATTATTCTTTGTAGTAATAAAACATGTTCTTCATCTACCCTATTGCATATCCTCCAGCAAGAAAGTGGGATAACTGCGTGTTTTCAGCAGAATAGTTGATTGCATTTACTCCCCCTGTTTCAGCCTTTTATCGGTCGGCTGTCTTCGGGTTGCCTCAGATGTCTAACAGCTGACCATAGAACGCCACCTTCACTAGTCGACTTAATAGTAACATAACTATTGTCATAATTTATTTGTTTATTGTAGTTTCACCATTTGTAGATTGTGATGCACTCATGTTGTTGATCGAAGTCATTTCGAAATACATATTTACATTAATAGCATGTGCATGTTATTTTGTAGCACTTGTTCACGAAACATGCATTACTGTTTTAGTTTTTTAGGAATACAATTATATGCCAGTATTATACATATAAGAAATGTAGAGCACGTGTGCTTTTGTTTTGGTTTTTTCCGTTTATTATTATGCAAGTATTTTTATTTAAATAATGGCTTATTAGTTTGGTCATATGTTCGCAAAATATAGTTGGGCGCTATTTAAAGCTTGCCATTGAAATACGCAATTAATCTATTGTACATAATGCTCACATGAGGTTATTGTCTACTGTTAACATTGTCCAAGAACGATAATAAAAAACGCACTTGCTTTAGTAAACGCATAGAAATTACTCTGTTCGACTCATAGTGTCTTATTTTATACTGTGATGAAGAATTAAAATTGCCTTTTGAGAATAGAACTAGCAACGAGAATAGAGTGTCGAATTATAGAGCAAACAATTGATAATAAGACAAGAAGCACAGTTATTATCACAACTGTGGTGCTTATCTATTAACCAACATTTCTAAATAGTATCACCTGATGTGAATTGCTCTAGCTTTTACACATGACTATTCTGTGAGTGCAAGGTAAATATTTATAATATGCACGATATACTTAACGAACGTAAGTAAGTTCTGTTTTATATATTGCCATACCCAAATTTTACGATTAAATCAATAGAGCGTTCACAAAACAACACAATAACTAGAATGTATTAAAGCTGAATATTCCCTTTATCTACATGTGTGCACACTGGCCTTTGTTGCTTTTATTTTGTCCGTTTGTTTATTAATTTATCAAGGAATATTGTTATGTAATCTCAATGTTTGTTTATGCTTTTATTTATTCAATAAATATATTATATAGAACACGTTGTTATTTTGTTGTTGTTACAAAAATTGGTAAGTTTTATGTATGTTTGTCCTTGCGTTTGTTTGATTCCTGCATGTTGTGCATCTTTATTAACATAACTTAAGAAAATAATATAATACATAAAATAAGAAACTAGCATATTGTTCCCATTAAATAAACCATTTGTAAGTGTTTGTAAAAGTAATCTTTTCGCATTTAAACATAGTTTTAAACTAACCACTATATTCCTGCATTTAATAAAATGTATGTAAAACAGATAAACAAAGGGAAGCAATTCGAACAAAACAAAAAGCTCCTCATAAGCAGTTGCATTCCTTAACTCTCTTTCCTTAAAAACAAATATTAAAGTTCTTGTTCTATAAGGCTCAGCTGCCTCTTTAATTATCCAAAAGCTTTGTAAATACATTTTCCTTGAGAACATTTTAGCCAATAAATGACTTAAACTGAAATTGCTTCCCTGCAATCAATGTTTATTGCACATGAAGTTGTTTCCAGGCTGCATTATCAATCTTGTTTACCCCTGACTGGCTGAACGAGAGCAAAGGTACCAGAAGATACGGAATGAGGTAGGAAATTTGTAGAAGTTTTCACATGTCTAATAAACTTAATCAATATGTTATCATATTATTATAAATTTATATTTAGGACCAGTGGGCATACATGTATTTTTAGAAATGTTTTGGAAGCAAAATGTAAATATTAATATGCTGGTTGATGTGATGGTATTTCTGACTCTCCAGCATAACTTTGTAGATAAATACGTCAAGATGGCGACGTATTGAGATGCTTGTATGCACGTACAGTACGTGTCTCTTACAAAGGAACCGAAACATCATTTACTTACTTTTCTTCAAATCGAATCAACTATATTAACACTTCTGCTATATATCTTTATCAAAGAAACGTAATACCAATAACATCCTATCTTATCATTGTTCCTCCAAACTATCTGCAAAGCCTTTACATGTGGGAACACCTTTACTTTGTTACAAAGAAACCGTGCATATATATTGTGACTTCATAATATAGCACATATGATGATAATTTCAATATGGCCTTAGTTAGTCAAAGTAAAAACAGTTTAAAAATATGAAGAGGTCTTGTAACTGAATGAAATGATCGACGTGTTATTGTTGGCTAAAACGATACATAAACTTTATTCGGGAAACTAAAAACCTCGGCTTGATTTAATAAATATATAATTTAACTGAATAAATTAAATGTTTCTAAACGCACAGAAGCAACAAAGATCACAACAATTCAAATAACATTGCAAAATCAACTTGAATAGAAAGCTCATGTGATGTATTTAAAACTATGTTTTTAGACTTAGACAATTTACTTAATAGTACTGCACAATATTCGAGTATGTACATGTATATGTACAAATATTTACTAATTATTATTCTGTTAGATTTTAATATAAACGCTCTTCGCTGAATCTGATCATTATAGCGCTAAACGCTCTGTTAGGGCGGTGTAGATGTAATGCTGTAAGCGATTAAATTATGCAAATAACGTACTGAGTTCAAAATTATCTCCAAATGTTCGTACACACTACACCCCCTTCAGTTTTGCACTGTTCTTTGCCGAAGAAGTGCGGTAATTTTAGACTGAACTGCCGACATGATACAAATTACCCCTAAAAAATAGTCCCGGTCATGCAGGATCAATCCTTCGTGCCTCCAAAATTCAGCTTTCTCATAACTCTGGACTCTGCCGCAAGCGAACCGTCCAAAACATGCCAATGAAGTTAATGTTGTTGCATTGTTGAAATTAATTAATTTATTATTAAACATTGGCTATTGTAAACTCTCCTTAAACGGCAATTATGCTTCAACTGCAAGAAGTTTGTTTTAAATTGTATTGACTGTATTGTTGTTCCTGGATAAATTTTTTTTCCAAATATCTGATATCGGCTAAGTTTGGGTCTTTTGAACTTACAAACTAAATAGTTTTTGGATATATTGGTCTAAATACTTTGCAAACACAGCATGTCTTGCCGAAATACTTCATAAACTTTAAATTAACTGTCTCCACTGGAAACGACGCGAACATAGAATTGCAGCTGGTAAGATAAACCAATTCTTTCTTCGTTTGTATATGAGGCAAATAGTGTCAGTAATTGTAAGAAGTTTTCTACTCAGTTGCCTTTTAATGGGGTTTGTGTCGACATGACTACGACAGTTGTCTTCCCTGAAGCGTACAGTGCTTCCCATCTCCTGTGACATAGACCAAACGGATATTGGAATAATTCGTTCCATAATGCATACATTCTTCCATGCCTGGTGAAAAACTAAGTGTCTCATCAGAGACTGTTATATGCATTTAAATTGAAAGTAAATTGTTGTTTAAAGGAACGTGGACGCCTGGCGTGCGGCGATCAAAAGCAATAGAGATTCAAGTTCGTTTTTTTATACATTTATCAAGGGTGCCCATCTTATCAAGATGAAGTGTGACAGTACCATAGTCAGTTATTCTGAGGATTTTAAGGCAACGAATAAAAAGACAATAACAACGTAAAAATTATTATATTATATAAATCATTATATTTTAATTATTATGACGATGTAAAATATAGTACTAAGAAACAGTGGCTTTAAAGTCTGTCAATGGTTAATTGTGTACCAGTGTCACATGATAAATCACATTTACAAGAACAACGTTGTTGTTTTTACGAATTATTCAGCTACGTTTAGCAAAATGTTGCCTCAAGTAAAATACATGTAGTAGTCTTCCTACGCGGTTACAAAAACACATTCGACAGAATGTGTTGTGTAATGTTTCTGAGGTAACCTGAATCGTAGTATTGAATGTACCATGAATGCAACTTATTTTGATTAACTCTGGAACTGCAATATATACAGAATGCGTTTTCCATGTCGAGTAACTCTTCTTTGTACTATGTAACTACAGGGAGAATATGAAACATTATTGTAAAATCTTTAATATTATGTTGTATTTAATTACATGTACTTTAACAATTTTGCATCTACAGACAAAACATTGGCCATAGAGGTGAAATAATATTTTCAAGTCTCTACTTAAGAAAGGAACACTTGTCCTAGAAAAAGATTATGATCAAAATATGATACAACTACTGGCAATGCAATCACAGTTTATCACAAATGGATTGCATGTCTTTGTCCTGAATATATTCTACATTTCTGGCTTATTTTGGAAATACTTTCGCAAGTATCGTCTCATGTAGCTCGTCATGCATTAGTATGTGTGTGATTCTGTAAATGAAGAGGTTTACAATTGAAAAGTGCATACGATTAATTAACTTACATCACAAGAACTGCGCTTAGATCCATTTACTATAGTAAGAAATATTAAAGAAATATTATGCTTAATGAAAACTCGAAATTTTTTCTACTGAGGGATCCTAATCAAAGAACATCTTTACAACAGGAAGAAGTCAACACTTGACAGCTAAATGAATTAATATGATTACATATACATATTCCTTTATTCTGTGTTAACAACGTATATTTAGGCAAATCGTTCATTTGATATACTTTTTTATTCAATCAGGTAACATTTAAAAGCGTTTTGTGCTTCATGTCATCGTATATGTCTAAATAGGTTTGTGAAGCTTTTTGTGTCCTGCAGGTGAATTTAAAAAAAAACACTACCGTGACATATTATTAAGAAAGTTCAGTGGTATTTCTAAGTGAACCATCTTTGAGAGTGACTTTCTGTCAACTCTACCCCCTACACTCAAAGACATTTTCTAGCAGCATTCAATTTAATGTAACTTATCTGGACGGTATCCTTGTTGCTATGGAAACTATTTTCCTTGCTTAATTGATCCTTCTCCTTTACCGACCAAAACTTACTTCAAACAAAGCAAACTCTTGACGTGTTACCAAACCTTCTAAGTTTGAAACAAATTTTAATCATTTCAACGTTAAACACACACACACACGCACGCACACACACACACACACACACACACACACACACACACACACACACACACACACACACACACACACACACACACACACACATACACAGAGAGAGAGGGGGAGGGAGGGAGAGAGAGAGAGAAAAAAAAAAGAAAAAGAGAGAGAAGAACAACAACAATAAACAACAAACAACAACAACAACTATGTATTAAAAGAAAATTATAACAACAAGGCTAATGTTTCACAAAATTGAGAAAGGTGCATCCTTAATTATTTCGCCGCTTTTGCTCAAAATGGAATCAAAATGAAATCATTGGACTCAATACAAGACATTTACAACTACTGCATAATGCATCTTGCGTTATTGGAAATGTTCTTTACAAGATTAACAAAATCAGGGGTCTCAATAACTTTTATGACCCAATCGCTAAATTATCGGTTTGCTGTTACAACCCTTTGGTGTCCTGCAAAACTTGTATTTACATTTAGCACTAATAATAATGATAATAATAATAATAATAATAATAATAATAATAATAATAATTATAATAATAATAATAATGATAATAATAATAATAATAATAATAATAATAATAATTTAATGACGTTTAAAATTCTAAGAAAAACAAATAGTGACCTAAATATATATCTTTGTTGCACTCCCTGGAGTAATAAAAACTGCTCAAGTTGTCTCACCTGTAAAAGGCACTAAGGAAAAGGTAAAGAGGCAGCATTTACAACTGTAGGTGTCAAAATAATAGTTTTAAGTCATCATTAGTAACCGTAGTACATGAAGTAGTAGTATAGTAGTAGTAGTAGTAGTCGTAGTTGTTGTTGTATAGTAGTAGTAGTAGTAGTAGTAGTACATGTAGCAGTACAAGTAGTAGTAAAAGTACAAGTTATAGTAGTAGAAGTAGTAGTAATAGTAGTAGTAGTAGTAGTAGTAGTAGTAGTAGTAGTAGTAGTAGTAGTAGCACTAGTTATAGTACTAGTAGTAGTAGTATATGTAGTAGTATAGTAGTAGAAGTAGTAGTAGTAACAGCAGCAGTCGTAGCAGCAGCAGTAGTAGTATTAGTACACACACGCACGCACACACACACACACACACACACACACACACACACACACACACACACACACACACATACACACACACACATACACAGAGAGAGAGGGGGAGGGAGGGAGAGAGAGAGAGAGAAAAAAAAAAGAAAAAGAGAGAGAAGAACAACAACAATAAACAACAAACAACAACAACAACTATGTATTAAAAGAAAATTATAACAACAAGGCTAATGTTTCACAAAATTGAGAAAGGTGCATCCTTAATTATTTCGCCGCTTTTGCTCAAAATGGAATCAAAATGAAATCATTGGACTCAATACAAGACATTTACAACTACTGCATAATGCATCTTGCGTTATTGGAAATGTTCTTTACAAGATTAACAAAATCAGGGGTCTCAATAACTTTTATGACCCAATCGCTAAATTATCGGTTTGCTGTTACAACCCTTTGGTGTCCTGCAAAACTTGTATTTACATTTAGCACTAATAATAATGATAATAATAATAATAATAATAATAATAATAATAATAATAATAATAATAATAATTATAATAATAATAATAATGATAATAATAATAATAATAATAATAATAATAATAATAATAATAATTTAATGACGTTTAAAATTCTAAGGAAAACAAATAGTGACCTAAATATATATCTTTGTTGCACTCCCTGGAGTAATAAAAACTGCTCAAGTTGTCTCACCTGTAAAAGGCACTAAGGAAAAGGTAAAGAGGCAGCATTTACAACTGTAGGTGTCAAAATAATAGTTTTAAGTCATCATTAGTAACCGTAGTACATGAAGTAGTAGTATAGTAGTAGTAGTAGTAGTCGTAGTTGTTGTTGTATAGTAGTAGTAGTAGTAGTAGTAGTACATGTAGCAGTACAAGTAGTAGTAAAAGTACAAGTTATAGTAGTAGAAGTAGTAGTAATAGTAGTAGTAGTAGTAGTAGTAGTAGTAGTAGTAGTAGTAGTAGTAGTAGCACTAGTTATAGTACTAGTAGTAGTAGTATATGTAGTAGTATAGTAGTAGAAGTAGTAGTAGTAACAGCAGCAGTCGTAGCAGCAGCAGTAGTAGTATTAGTAGTAGTAGTAGTAGTAGTAGAAGTAGTGGTAGTAGTAGTAGTAGTAGTAGTAGTAGCTCTAGTTGTGTATGAACAGTCAAGCATAAATCCCCACTCTTCAATGCTTACAGGCATTTCCTATCTGAGGCACGCTGCAGTTAGCTTTTCTTAAACAAAGAAAACCACGTGACCACATTCTTTTAAGATCCGATATATCGCCATACGTGTAATCCGTTCTGTTTTTAGCAGCGATCACTATCGCGCCTTTTATAGAGTTAGAAATAGTGAACGTTTAAAATTATGTTTTCCCCATTAGCTCTATCTAACAAAATAGTAAGTGTTCAAATTGTCTTTATTTAGAAACAAGGATAAGAAAAAATGGCCAAATTCCCCCAGAGCAGTTGTTAGATATTGTTACATGTATTTGATATAGGCAAACTGTCGGATACCACCTCTAACACGATTAATTTAGGTGCGTCATAATTATGTTACCAACCTCTGTAACACCCATTTAACTTTTCATTTAAAGAAGCAACAAAGTATGGAGCGCCTGTAACTCGTTATGAAAATATTTTCTTTTCTGTGTTTCTTACAAAATACAAGGTGTCGTATATCCTGTTATTTACTGCCTCTTCCGATCATATGCCAGGGCCGGGGAAATGTGTCTCTTCTTTAGACACTCCTGGGCGAATATGTACGATCGGCGGTAAGTTTATTAGCTGCTAGATATATCTCGAATGTCACGTAAACCCTCTTACCAAAGTACACACATGTAATACGTAAATTCTAGTCCCGGGCTTCTCTAGGACCTTAGAACATTTTCTTTTTAAAATTTCGACCTCGGACGTTTATGTCATGCCATTATATATTTACAGTCAAATTGTAAACATAGTAATTTCCCCAAAAGACTGTTCTGCAAGTGTTCATTTCACGTAGAAATTACCGGAAACGACTGATTTTTTTTTCTACGAAGTTCTCAAAATTCATGAAAACCATTTCTCATTATGTAATGAAATTAGTATTATGTGTAAGTATTTAGTTTTATTTATTTCCTTTACTTTTTAAAGAATCACTCGAGGCCAAGCATTTTAAATGAAACACCAAATGCACACGTTTTTTCTACGATTGAATTGTTTTCATACTAGTGTTTTAATATTACTCCTACATGTATCTAGATTTAAACAGAACAAATGAAGCGCTGATATACTACTACTAACACTGTAGGGGTCTGTGCTAAATGCTTAAGGTAACTATTACACAATGACAGACTTAATGAAAATAACTATGTTTATCTATATATTGTGCTTATTTGGAAAATATTATTGTTAAAAAGTGATATGAAGCGATATGGTTGTCAGATCTTTTGGATTTTGAGCATTCTCTCCTTAGTTCCGAAATTATACTTCAGTTGGAAGACTACATTTATTATGTTAAGTATGCGTCTGAAATAAACTTTCCATGGCCGCCAGTTTGTTAGGTTAAAAGAAAAAGCAAACATACACACACAAGCACACACATCCGCTCTCGCACGCACACACGCGCATGCGCGCACGCTCACACACACATCTGATTTCTAATTTAGAGCTAATGGAATAAACACACATATATGAAACCTAGCCTTTAAAATCCAAATTAAGTTAGATATTGCCTAAAGAAATGTATATCAGAATGGAGTATCAATCACATGTATTAAAATCACAACACGCGTATCCAACAGTTTTTTTTATTCATACAAAAGTCTGGTCTTTAAAAGAATTATGTCTTGTCTTCGACATAAACATGACTTCCACACTTTAATGTAGTTCTTTGCAGAAGCAGCAAATGGTGCAGTAACACGAACTATCCCATACTGACAAATCACATGGTGTAAAACAAGTTTTCAAAGGTTGGACTGATTTAGTACAGATACTTATAGTGACCAGTGATTAAAATGCCATACATTAAACGTAAATGAGAGGAAACCATCTTAAAACTGTATAATCAACATAAATAAAGTTAGTTTACAGTATATGTTCAAATTATGATAATGAAAGTTATAATGTTAAAGTAATTAAAGAAAAATGTATCAATTATAATTTAATAGACCAAATTATTCTTCTAACGTGTATTTTAAAAGCAGAGTTGCAAAAATTTATAACTGCATTAGTTCACACTGATATAATCATATTTGGCTTCATAAAAAGTAGGACGTTAGCATGAAAACATGTTAAAGTTCAAATTCTAATAGATTAGTTGTGAAATTGTTAATCAAGGCTTTTGACAAATTAAAATAACGGAGCAAACTTTAATTTAAATTACACCACTGCAAATTGAAAACAACCCCACAATGATTTAACACAACATGCAGCAGTGTTCCATATCAGCTATTATTAACGAAACAAATCAGGCATACGAACCATGGTTTATTCGTTTTAATTTAGAAGAAGCGCTTTTAAAAGCATTGGGCATAAAATATTTAATGTACATATATACATGTATCGACGTTATCACTACAAATCACGGTGCAAACACGTCTAGCACTGATTAAAACCAGACATGAAGTGATGTATCTAATATTCCTGTACATATATCGTCAGACATATGAATTATAATGTGTGTTTGAAATCACATTATAAGGAACATATACAAGCTTTTGCTCAGTCAAACATTGGACCAGCAAACGAGCTGTTCATGTAGGCTCACAAGATAAGACATTGTGTAAATCCTTCTTTACCTCATTTCGCCTCCTATACAACGTGTTGCCCTTGAAGTATTTTCAATGGTTAAAACGGAGTTGACTCGCGTACCAAGACAGTTTAGACGTTGGTATGTACATATTGCACAGTTTGGTATGTACATGTACATACGGTATTGATCAAAGTCCTATATAAACCCAATCAACCCGTTAATCAAAGAACACAATGTTTACTTTAAAAGTGTAAGAATTTTGCCAGAAGCACCTAGCACAAAGTATCTACTGTGTTTGCAAATGAAATATGTCGATTATGTACAGACATTACACAAGAAATTAAAAAGTCAGCGTAAAAGTATTATACCATTTGAACAACATATTACCTCCCTGAAAGAAACGTCCTGAAAATGTCCCTGGTGGGCCATAAAAGACGATGCCACTTCGCAAGGAGAATCAATTCATGGCCTTTACACGGTTGGGTCTTAATAACGAGAGGTTTTGTCTTTTCTTAACACCATCTTGCTATGCATTCAGAGGTTTGTTTGCCTAGTTTGAATAACTTAGTTACTCCTGTCACTCAGAGACAGATGTTGTCTTATTTTCCTAACACTCATGGGACCTTAATTCCATACCTTTTCTCTTAACTTTCTTTGACCGTTGATATAGCACCCCTCCCACCAAACAGATGAGACTGAAAGAGATAATTGTAAAGAACGCTATATTATATAAAATATGTATTTTGCTTTTCCATCTTCACATGAACAGGATGCTACAGTCATTTATTCGTCTCTGGTCATGTTTGTTCATGATTCAGAAAGCTAATTTTATTTGTGGTCAACCATTTTTGTGTTGTTTTTCAAATCGAAATAATAGCATATTCCTTTTCTGAACACTATGTGGACATTATTTTTCGATGACGTCACTACTTTCGTCATAACGTATAGAAAATATCCGCGCATGGACATTTTGTTTTCGAATAGATTGTTTTTTCTTTTCGTTGCTTGCATTTGAGAAACTCGTCAGGAAGTGCGAGGTTAGAGCTCTGTAAAACCGGTTTAAGCACCCCAGTCGGTTCATATTGCCGACTGACCGTTCCAAGGCGGTAACTGTCGGGTTTGCTCTTTTCCTTAAATGACTCATCACAAATTTGTTCTTACTTTTCGCTTGGCTTGCATGTGAAATACCTTTGTTCTGTGCCTTTTCGGAGTTTAGTTTATGTTGCAATACTCATAGGACTTTGTCATATCTTCTTATTAAACATTTATTTGTTTTAAGCATACATGTGATATGTGTAAGAAGCAATGCAGCAATATTCGACTAAAACAGACGAATTAAAACTTAAATATTAAAATTATAGCAATATATATATATATGTGTGTGTGTGTGTGTGTGTGTGTGTGTGTGTGTGTGTGTGTGTGTGTGTGTGTGTGTGAGAGAGAGAGAGAGAGAGAGAGCCGTGAGACAGAAAACACTCACATCTCCTCCGTAGTTCGTAACATCTCGAGTCTTTCCTTTCAAGCTTGGAGAAGAACATAGAACATGCATCGAATATCTTTCACTATTTAATTGCTCCTACCTTTTAACAGGAGGCTATGTTTTCAATTAGATATAATACATTTAAAAAGTTATAATGGCTCCTTTTGAACAATGCGTTGAATATGAAAAACTCAGAAGTTAGTTTTCAGATCAAAAAAGCAGACACAATTCAAAGGTCTAATCTATAAGAATAAAGCAGTTACTTAAACATTCACGTGCATTAAATCATACGCTGCATTTCTTGTATGAGTTTATATCGTACGTGACTACTATAAGCAACAGGTTAATATTTGTTTATAAAGACAGTTACATTGTGCCATACAGTATGGGTTTGATGTATAAAGATCCTAGAAAATAACATAAAATAAATAAAATATATATCTTCTCCCTACATTATCTTCGAGGACAACTTGTGCAAATTAAATAGCTTATGTGTTCTAATTGCTCCTGTCTAACAGTCCAGTTTTGGGAGTAGTCTCGTTTTTCATATAATGTTTCTGTACCTTTGAGTTAAGAATTTGACAACTACGTTTTATTTAAACAGTTCTTTCTTCTTGATATACTGCAGTTTTTTGCTAGGATACAAACAAATTCATTTTACCTTTTATATAAGTTGTTGAGATTGTCGACATGTAAAAGGTTGATAGGGATTATTTAGGTCTATAAGTGTAATACTCGACGGAGTGTAAAATTTAACGTGGGGTGTACATATTTGAGAATTTTGATCGCTTGTGAAATGTGTAATGTCAAAACTATTAAAAAACCCATTGGAATCACTAAAGATATTCAAACTGGTACTATTCAACTGAAGTAGTCTGGCACTTCCTCTAAAATGAGAACTAAAACGTGCAGTAAATAAAGCCTTTTGAAACTAATTTGTCCATAGTTTTGGTCTTGTTAATCTAGTGCTGGTTACAGCAGGCCGCCCTGAAACACGGGTTTTTCTATGATTTGTACCTACTCTCTGTTTTCTTCTTTCTAGACTTGTCGCAAAAGTGTCAAACATGTTGTCTGCAACAGGAATGTGTTGTATGATCATAGTAAGCACAATATACAAGTTAACTTGATTTGAATGTAGAACAGTAAATTATATCCGTAACAAATACCATGCATCCTACCTCATTTTCTGTTCGAAAACATACAGACATAAAACTTTGGACAGAAACCAGTACAACTGTCTATTAAGTATTATTCGTCCAAACTAACTTTATTTAATAGTGAGCGTCGATACATAGCTTTTTATTTGATTTCTGTTGATTACGTGTGCAAGGAAGCCCTCAAATTTTATTTAATAATACGATTGATTTCGTTTCCTTAATTTATGACACAAATAGCAGCTTTGTTCGTGATCTACATAGCTAATTAATAAAGAAGAGTAAAAGAGAAAGAAAATCTCATTTAATCCTTTCACACTTGCAATACCAGATATTTAAGCTGCAGAATTATTTTTCTCTGTTTAATAATGTTGAAGGAAAGACAACGATATTAACTATGTTTTGTTCAAAGGTCAACACAGCTGGAATCTTAGTAAAACTGAGAGCAGGTGTTCCATGAAATAGTTATTGAATTAAATGTCGGAAAAATTGCTTAGTCTCTGCATTTTTGTCCTTTAGTAGATATCTGTGCTGTGCATGGTAGAGAACAACAACAAAAACATTTTAGCTGAATAGAATAAACGTTTGCAGAAAAATGAAACGAATTTCAAGTGAATAAGTAAATGTATATTTTTAGAGTTTGTAAAAGAATCGAACTGAAGTATTGAATCTTTTCGTAATTTTATGTCTTTAAGAGGACCTTAATAAATTAAATAATGTTTCTAAATCGATCCTCGATAGTTTAATCAAGCTTTGATTATCACTTTTGATATACAACTGCAATGAATAATACGTTCATAATGTAAATTAGACACCGCCGATCGTCTTTAACTTATTCTCACAGACTATCCCATTTTTTGCAAATAAAAGACAACAACAATGTCTCATATCTCAGCAGCCTGGCCCACGAATAAACTATTGAATTGTGTCTTCTTGAGACAATTTTAGGCGAGGACAGAATGTCAGCGACAAGTTTATTAGTTTGTGACTTCTTCAGAAATGCGTGTGAATTTAATCACAGAACGCAAAACTAATGTGTTATAAGTGATCTCTTATTTATTCTACCACCCATTTTCTGTCACCAAGTACGGGAGGACCTGGGTTAACCCCGGACCGCGACATACTAAAGTCGTTAAAAATGGTAGTGGTATAGCTCAATTGCCAACGCTCAAGCAAATATAAGGGTAGTTCAAAGACTGGTTGGCCCGGTGTCAGGATAATGTGACTGGCTGTGGTATCACGCCAAATTTTCAAGGCATGCTATACACCATGAAGACAGCACTTTATTTCCTTCAATTGAACATCGTCTCCAGATAACTGAAATACTGTTGGTGGGACGGTAAACCCAATAAACATAAATATTTCCTGTCAATGAACACATTTTTAATTTTGGTGTGTATAATTTTATTTAATAAAAAGGTGGAAGGGGCTGTTTACACAATTTAAATAAGCGCGCTTAATATGTTTTGACAACTCTTTTGATGTTTAATTACCTTTTCGTGCAATCATCTTCTTTGCACCCAGTGTAATTTCAATCAGTTGACATCATTCACAAGAAAATGATCATGTGACAAAAGCCAGAAATAAAAGCTAGTATTTCTTAAAGGTCACTTAAAGCGTTGAACCATTTATTCATATACGCAGTTGTAAGAGATTACAAGAGGACATTTAGAATAAATTGCAATTTTAACAACAGGGTATGTTTAGATACACTTTATTTAAGATTGATCCAAATTTTTCCATTTGAGTTACATATCAGTCAAGGAGAACAGATTTTGTTTCGTAAGTTTGGGTGGTTTTCTAAAAGTTGGTCATTTCCATCGTGTAAAACAATTGTACATGTTTGTTTTCTAAATGATATCACTTCGATTTATCACATGACGTCATCAACTTTTTTATTTAAAATTGTTTTGTTTTCCGATGCTTTTGTCTCCTTCGCATTATGTATACATTTTTAACCAAAACAAATGCATGTATTGTTTTGTTTATCAATAGTATTCTTTGCCTATTTATTTATTCCCGATGCCAGTGTCTGCCGTTGGTTGTCTCACTTTGATGTTGTTGTTCTTTCTTTCGACTGTTGTTACTTCAAAAAAGCCTTCAGGCAGTCTGAGTTCGGGGGGTTTCGCAAGCAAGGTTTAAGCACCCCTCTCAATCCTTTTGTCGACTTGCGGTGCCAAGGATGTAACTGTTGGTTTATCTATGTGTGCTCAGTCACATCTCAGGGCTTTGTAACTTCTACATAAACTCGTGACTTTGTGAATTCGTCTCGTGGAAATTCAACGTCAATGTATGTGGTTACATGTTAATGTCATTTCCATATTTTTCGTTTTACTTATGCTACGTTTTCATACTCGTTTTTAAACACCTCAGACATAATCTCGATAATTAAGCATGCGTGTATGCCAAAAATGGACCAGCATTTCGACCTGTATAACGGTTTTACAAGTAAATGCCTCTGTCCCGAATAATACCCAGTTTACCGGTCACAACTTACACTCTGATCCAAAAAATGTGACTGAACTAAGACGAAATATCACGGTGCAAATATTACTATATATTAATCAGAACAGAATAATAATCGACCATCCCTACGTTTTCATATGTTCAAAAGGCAACAAAGTAACACAATGTGTTTGACATTCATTGTCTTGAATGAAAATAAATAAAAACAACAGGAGAGACATCGTAATGTCGCAATGAATTCAAGGTTCAGGTACGTCGCAAGGGAAAACATGTAACCTCCTCGACGCGTTTATGTCAAAATATCAACAGTTTCTTTTAATTTTGTTTCAAACTACAAACCCTGAAGCGTTTGGCCGAGATGAAATACGTGGATAATTAAGTCGCTTACAGAAAGTGTTAAAACTGTATTTTCCGGCGTAGTTGTTTACCTAACAATAAAGCTAATTAGAAAATGCTGACTCAAGCTCAATCCGGATAAATACCAGGTATTCAAGTCTATGTAATTGTAGATAACATAGTACATGTATATCATATAGTGCCTTATGAATGTTCGCGCTGTGGTGCAAGATTTCCATATGGACAATCTTTGTTTAAGTAAAATATACGAAATTCAATATGAATGAAAAACTACGACGACGTAGTTATAGAACCTAGATTAATATTACTATAGATTTGTTTGGAATAAATATGTTACATTTATAAAATAATGCAAGAATCGTTCGGTGTCTAATATATGTATATGTTCTGCGTCATCACCTAGAAGGGATAACGGAATTGAAGAAGATCGGCACGTTTTATATACGGTAAATTAAAGCTGTGATATAATGATATATTCACTGTTATATCATTTCCTCATTTCAAAAGCAAGGGTTGATTTCTCTCGTGTGTTTGTGTGTGTGTTTTGTCTTTTTTTTGTGTTGTTTTTCGTGTTGTTATTTGTTGTTGTTGTTTTGCGCGTGTTTGTTTGTTTATTTGTGTGCGTGCGTGCGTGCGTGTGTGCATGTGTGTTTCTTGTTGGCACAGAGTCAGTTTGTAAATAAGGTATTGAAATGTTTGACAATCCATAATTCATTATATAAAAGTAACACTTAAAAATAAATGGTCATTTTCTTACACCTGAGCTCATTTAATTTTTGTATTTTATATTTTGCTTTAAATAGGATTGATATTTAAGTCAAACTATAGAGCAATTAAACATTCCAATAATTATGGTTCATTTTGTTTTATCGTTTATCCTAACTTTCCATAACCCATCTTAGAGGACAATGATCATTTCACAAAATGGTGTAATTTCTTTCCTCAAGGTTGCATGACAAGGGGTTTATTTCCCTGTGATATTTTCACTTTCCCCACTTACTCAGCTTTTTACACGGAGAGACCCTTTATGTATTTGGAGGTACAATCAGCTGATAAGCCCCAATCCGTGTCAACCCCTACGGTGGGTAGACAAAAATGTTCGATATATATGTTATTTTATTCACGCCAAGCTAAGGTAAAATAATGAGTCTGTCAGCTTTGATAAATACTGGCATATTAAAAAAACTTGACATTGCAGCTGTTAAATATATGATATATCGACATACTTTTGTCCAAGCATAGATTTAACAAACACCATGTGGTGTGATATGTCCCTCGTTTAACACTACACCGACACAAGAGCTTGCGTCCAGTTAGGAGAGGGGCACTTGTTACCATGGTATCCATTGTCTAGATTAATCGATCCAATAAACAATAGATCACAGCTGATGTCATCTGACCAAACATCTCACACTATCCGGCCCCAGGATAAATGTCCATTTATTGGAACAAGTAAATATTAATCTTTTTTGTCTGTTTGTATTCACTATCTGGTTTACATCTTTCAAATGTTGGATTATTTTGCGAACCTTATAGGAAGAAGCCCTTAATTGTTTTTTCTGTTTACCGTTTAGCATTACATATAATTTGGACAATCTGAAGTTTCTGGATTAAAATCATATAACAGCAAGAATGTACATGTATGTCATGACAAAGAGAGGACTGCACATGATTTAATCTTATACAAATAGTATGCACAAAGAGTGTTATACGGTCAGAAAATCATTTTTTGTTTCAGTGGAGTACTAACTTTTACATAAACTCTATTACGAACGGTGCATAATGAGAGCAAACAATCGTTCACAAATGAGCTGGTACCAAGATTTTATAAATATTTACAGTGTTTGATTTTTGTTTAGTTCGTATTTCTCTAAACGGAGATAAAATGCTTGGAGATCCTGGACTACTCTGTACACCACAAATTAAATTGTTATACGACCTTGACATTGTGAAAGATTAGGAAGACATGGCCAGCGAGCACGCATATATAGTTGAACTGAATCAATAAATTTATCAGAAAAAGTCCGTAGTATTTTACAATGTTAGTGAACATATCGCAATCAGTGTCCAATATGAAGATGTGTATTGCTATTACGCGAAGAATTTAAACCCCGTACGTATAAGAAGGCATGATTGTAAATACGTTGACAAATACACATTTTCAAAATGTATTCTGCCAATGTTTTTTGTTCAGTCAAAATAAATACATAAATAACAATCGTTACGCCGGTTTGATTACTATTCCGTTTAGCTATTCCGCTTAAATATATCAAAAGTAAAATAAGTTCTGATGCATATCCATGGTAAACACAAATGAGTTGTCTATATTGTTCTCTGGGTACTTGTAGTAGAAACACTGTAATGTAAACGTAAATAATGGCCGCCCCGTTGCTGTTATAACAATTATAAAATTAAAAAAAGCTGTTTATGTTGATAAAGCGAATGTTTCTGTGCAATTTTAAATCTAAAACTAAATGTGTTTAATCTATAAATATTGTACGCGTTATCAATAATTATTAGTGCTAGTGACTAACACAACAAACATAAAGGCGCAGAAATAGCTAGCGCGAGTAGTTGTGCGAGGTATAAATATACTTTGTTGATACACGTATTTAATCTAAGGTCAACTGTTGCTTCATTAAGTTATAATGTTAAACTTATTTACACTAAGTAAGTCACATTAAACTGAAGCAAACTGGGGAAAATCAAGTAGACACATGTCTTTTTCACGTTTCTCTTTAAAAGAAACATTTAGGTTATTTCTTAGCTCCCTGTACGGTCACAACATTGTATAACAAGAAATATCTCAAACAAATATTCGGCGCTCAATGGGCTTTAAATACACGCAATGTGCTTGTAACTGTAGCGTATATTTACCAAAACCTTAACACAATTTATAAATAGCTTTTTTAAAAGAATATACGATGGTCCGAACAAAGACACTAAACTATTATATATTTTTACATTTACTCTATACATAACTACAGCTTATATACTGTTATTGTCATTATATATACTGTAATTATGTGTCTACTTTTGTAAATAATAAAACGCGCGTTGTATATGAAAGATAAAATAAGGTTGCCCATATTTATTTGATTATCTTTCCATAGCTCATTCAAACGCAGGTTAAATGCGTCTGCAAAATAGCAAGACACATTTGCTTTGTAACATAGTCAATGCAAAACGTGTATCTACTATGCTTCTTTAAACAAACAATGTTAAAGTCCAATCAAGCTTGATTTATGCAATTGAAAGTTTTAAGTTTACCCACCATACTAGTGCACAGTCTGGTGTGCAAAAACACGCTCTACTTTGCTTTAAAGACGGAAAACCGTTTAGAAAACTAAAACTAAAAGTAAGACGCTCAAATTGACCGAACTAGTACATGTATTGGAAAAAATAATCGCATTACATGTAAGGCATTGTCTTAAACCAATACTGTTTCCGTTTAGGTATCATTGGTCCGAAAATAGCTTGCGTTATTGTGCCAGGAGAATCAAACTTCTCTTAAATTAGGTTTATTTCGACACAAGTACGGCAGTTATCTTTACTAAAGCATAATACAATTCTATCTCCTGTTCAATAGACCAGCGGAAATTGAAGATTGTTTTACACGATGTGGTGTACAAGGTCAAGGTACTGCTGGAGATTGTAACACAGTTCTTATTTAACAGTTCTGAGGTACGTGTGATATGATCAGATAAAGATGGCTGTCTTACAGCTTATTGACATGTGGTTGATTAAAAAATGTCCAAACGCAAGAAAAGAATCGCTATTACATTTTAACCAACTTTCAGAAAGTTAGATTCGAGTTATTTTTATAAGAGAATGTCGATTAAATAATAGTAAGCTTGCATGGATTCTTTTCACAGAGTAAAATATGTTTTAAATAACGCTGAAACAATAACAGGATGTTTACTTGATGTGAAATGTTATACGACTTTATTTTTTTGCAATGAGGTATTTATCAACTGTATATATTGGTCTTCAGTGACTGAATATTCATCAGTCTGTATGAATAAATATGAATAAATATGTGATAAAATTTATAATTTTTATATTTATTTTTATAGTCTTTAATGTTACATAAACACGATTCTTTTATACAACATATGAGTAACTGCATCAAAGCCAAACGCCTTTGTATTGTGCCGATCTAAATGAGTATACATGTGTATAAAGTATAAAAGCATACCGCTTTCAAGAAAGCAAGAAACAAAATCGACAATGCAAATATTTGCTTAATTTGCTTTATTTGCTTTATTATTTTTAAAATTCAAGCATTTTTAATAAAGCTAGTTTACTGATTTCGATTACAGTTGGTGTCGGCGGAGCCCCATAGCTATTTTAAGTTGTTGTTGAAGATCTACATGTATATCCCGCAAAATATTTTCTCGTCTCAACACGACGACGAAGGAGAAATATTAAGTTTCAATGTGTTATGTTCAAATGTCATAAAAGCTAGAATTTAGTTATCAACAAGAGCAGGTGTTCCATGTTTCGCTTATTAAATTAAACACGAAATAACTGAGCTCAATCCTCCCTACAATAATTAATCCATTATAATATATGAAGGAAATCGTGTCGACTAATATAAATGTGAGCTCACGATTCCATTTAAGACGATGAGAGCAAATGTCTTCCTGAATACTCTTGTAGCAGAACGTACATATGTTTATTGCATTCTATAACGTAAATATAAATGTATATACTTTGTAAATGAATGAAGGATATTTGCCCTTAATAGAAAATCTTTCCATTGTATAGGCAACCAATTCTAAGCATTTATTATAAAAAACACATTTTCTAAAAAAAGGTCTTAACCTCTCATCGACATTTAATAATTGTTTAATTTAGTATTGATGGACACTTGGTTTATATTCATCAATGCACATTGACGTCGGAGATATACTCGTAAAAAATGTTGAATAAGACGAAAATGAAACTTTATGGTAAACACCTCATAGTATTACAACACTGTCAAATTTGAAGAAACAAAATAAAACTTAAAGCTGTACGCATGCAAATGAATGTGAAGGTGACATTTCACCTAGACAAGCCAGTACACAAATATAGAAAACGCGTCAGTTCTCCTCTCAGCCGTTCAAATTGACTCCCATCATGTTTTCTTTCGAAAAAACACCGGATATATAGCACAAAAACAACGTATATCCAGCATTGCTGTGAATACTGACGTTCTTTTATATTCCAAACCCGGGAAAATGTATCTACTTGAGACATTTGTGGGCGAATATTGAATGTCAGAGACAAGTTTATTAGGTGTGTTGCTTATTTCTGAATGACGTGTGCATTTATCTCACAGCACGCAAAATTAAACATCCCAAACTTTATTTGGATAGTCCTGAATCCATAATAATACATGTCCACAAATGTTTACGTATGGCCTGTGAATTATTAATTTTACTTATTTCGAATGTCTTTAGAAACTTATTACTTGCTGATATAACAAACTTTTGACGTGAGAATGAATACCATAACTTAAAAAACTTGTAAAAAATAAAAGAATTGTTGTGTTTGTGTGGCTATATAACTTAACCTTTAAAATAATATGTTTTTCCTTTGAATGGTAATTTATTGCTTCGGCTTTTAATTGTGCAAAATCATTATTTTAAAGAAAAAAAATCCTTAAACATTATTACACTATATAAAAAATGCATTGAAGATAGTGATTTGATAATCAACTATGTCCACAACCGGAAAGCAATGCAGAAATTAACTTATACCAGTATAACATTTAATGATTAAGTCATGTTTGCATTGATACCCAAGTTTCCTAGTACATTTAGTTGTCTGACAAACTAAAGATTTAAAAGTTTCTTTCCCGTGTTTTCTAAAGTGCATATTGAATAATAATGAATGATACAACTTGGGGCTGCGTTAATCGCTACATGTAGCATGTAAATAATTATTAATTTTGTTTTTGAAACAGGTCCAGTCAACGCTGAAGGTAATAGACTTTTCTTAAGCATATCGATTAATAACTATTTAATCGACGGACTACTTTGGTGTATTGCGTAACTTGAATAGAAGTTACAGTATCTATTTTTATAACAGTTAAAAAAAAACATATCTCTAAGTTCTCCGATACGCACAAAGATTTTTTAGAGTGCAAGAACAAATAATCCAATCTCTTTCTCTGTTTATGACATCCGAATTTAGATTTAGGTGCACGCCAGAACCTTGCCTGGTTTGTTTCAAGCTGATTTGTTTTCAATGCAACATTTGTCATTACGATACACCAGAAAGTGCGACGCGGAAAAGGTATACACCGGCAGATTGCAAAGTGATAGCAGCATGTTTTTATTTTATTGTGAAATTATTTCTTTCGGTAGCTTATCACTGTGGCATGTTAAATGTCAGCTGTTTGTATATAATGTTTTACCTTGTTATATGTATGTTTCATTGAAACGGAAACTACATGAAATCTCTGAAAAGTAATTCATTCAGATCAGGTCACAAAGGGTCTGGTAATGATGTTTACTTTTTTAAACATTATTTCAAATCTTATTTAAAGTAATAATTTTAATTTTCCATCGACATTATATTTACATGTAATAAAAATCACGACGCTGTGTAATTAAAAGCGGTATATCATAATTAAGACTTGTGGCCATTAAAAGAATGTTAAAATCCGGGAAAAAGTAGAATATAAAACATTCCGGTTGTAATCGTCAAAAGCCCCACTAACGAAAACAAAACGAAAATAGACGCATTTATATCTTCGCTCTATCTATACAAAGGAGCTTGCTTATCAAATATCCTGTTTTTCCCAGTCTGCTACTTAAATACCAGAAAGAACAAATTTTACGAATCGCCTTGCAACGCCGATAAAACGGAATTGAGAGGTTTAATCTGTAAAATGTCAATTGGTATCTTATTTAATATTAAGTCATTTTATCACAAAAATAACAAGGTCACTATAAACTATAGTCTTAAGTTCTTATAAGCTCTTTTTAAGGAACGTCCTGAGTGTGTCACAGGAGAACAATAAATGAGATAGCACGAAGAAATGGAACCATTGTCATTTCTAGAATACGGTTAGGTCTTAAAATCAGCAGTGATTTTCTTTCTTAACACCATTCCCACAATGCACCTCCAAAAGTGTGTTGCTTCTTTGCCCAGAATAATTACAAAAGTAACACAATTAGGTATTTTAACATCAATCAAGGACTTCGGTTTAATAAAAAATAATGAGTCCAAAAATAGGATGAATTCCTAATGTGCAATGAGATTTAAAGGATGAATTTCTAATTGGGTTTTGTCGCATGACAACCGCATTAGTCATCCCTGAAGCGCACGCCAATTCATTTTTCAGTGCAATTGAACATCAAGCGGAAATTGCACACTTATAGACTGTATGCTGGCATTGAGAAAAGTCACCGCTGTCGTTACAGAAGCGAGCGGGCAATACTGTCTAAGATGACAATGCTACATTTGATGTACACGGCTAAGACAGCTGGTTTGCATGCAGGATGTACGAGGCTTATTACATGTACATTATGGAGCATGTTCTTTGCCAAAATTCCAGACCAGTACATTTTTATTGAACAGATACCTTTTATAATTTACAAGAGCACTAGTGAAAAGAAACGGATTTAAGAAAGGAATACATATCAGAGTTAGTATTTTGCATTTTGCAACTTTGCGAGATTAATTACCACATCAAGTATTTAATGTATTAAAATTGAAAAGGCTAGCATATGTGGCAGTTCTATGTTTACGAACCACTTTTCATGATTGACCACAGGAGGTATACGGCGGGTCAATGGGAGAAGCTTTTAAAAAGGCGCGAAAAGTGTAACAGTGTTGCTGTGCAAACGAATGCGTACATATATATGCAATTAAATGCACAGATTGTTATCCAGTTCGGTTTATGCGCCTATTATTAATACATTGTCACTACGAGCTTTTTAAAATATGCATGTTCTGTTTTCAAAATATAAATAAAGATTTACAATGTATGGTTGTCTACATGTATTTTGACAAACAAATCATGTTGATATGAAATGTGATATTTAAATATTATGGGAACGTATGACAATCTACCCTTCTATTACAGAGCTACACGTTGTAAAGTAGACCATGCATGTCTAAATCTTTAGCATACGGCATAATGGCTAAGGTATCAAAGCATCGATCATTAAAACTGCACTTTCCGTATGGAATAAATATCGTTTTAATAAGAATGAAAACGGGATATAAAACCAAATCATGGTGACTCATTTGAAACATTTACTGCTAGCTGTGAAATTTGTGAAAGTCAGAAATCTAAAACTGAAAGAAACGTTTTGTTCTGCTACTGTGAACAAAGGAGTGGGTAAGGGTAAATGCTTTTAAAACGCTCATATGGCATATGTGTGAATAACACGAATTAGTGCATTTTACAAATGCAAACCTCGCTTTTGAATTCTCGACATTGTAAGTTATTTTTACGTGTATTTAATTAAAATTGTGAAATAGTTAAGTTATAAATTTTTAAAAAAAGGCAGTGCAGACACTTACACAAATAATTTAACGAAGAGAAGTTTTCAATATCATATTATTTCCATCATAACAATGCAGCCATGCGGGACATCGTTTAATTAAGAATGAGTGCCTTTAAAGAGTATAATTACCAGAGCACTGTACAGGAAGCAATGTCAACCCATTGACACTATCTGTGAATGCAATAGTTTAAATACACAGTACCAACACATCGTTCTGTAATTAAAACCTTGCGTGCTATGATGTCTCTGCCATTCATTAACAGCTACAATGTAAAATGTAGCTTATGATTTATCTAGTGTGCTCGTTACCGCTCTTTTCATTGAAAGGAATGCATAATAATGCAGTTGAGTAGGTGAAAGGCTTTGGGAAACCCGACCGTTTTGGGTTTTTTTGTTGTCTTCCTTAAAATATTGTGAACACATTTGTATGTATTTTCTTCTGTTTTATTCAAAAAGATACACACATGCAATGCATTTTAAATGTCTTAATAGGCATATATGACAAAGTGTATAAAATATAATTGACAAACTATTGTATGTATGAATTCGACCGCTACCGCAACGTTAAATTTAATAATCGTTACCAAGCATAAGCAAAAAATGAATAAACAAGGAGCAAGCTATCATTATTGTTGCTGACATTTAAAAAGTGTCACTGTTATATGCGTGTTTGTTGTCATGAAAACCATTATCACAACATAAAGGTATCACCTTTGAAACGGACATTAACCTGCCGTGTTTTTCGTTTACGAACTACGTCATCAAGGCTGTGAATCAGCAAAAGAGCATTAAACGCACAGAATTAAGACCTCTGCCACAATATAAATATCAACAACAACTTCGATTGCACTAGTTTATTGAATTCTACCTATGAACATTATAACGTCGTTGTTACGCCCCAGTAGAATTAAATGCCGTCCCGTTGATGCGTTTAGGTCCTAAACGTGTATTGTCGTGCTTTACACCAATCTCATAATCCGTTAACTGATGCGTAATGGTTGTTGTTTCTTTGAAGTGACACATAGTTATCTGTCAATAGCCTCCTGAGAAATGAATTCTGCTCTGCGATGGAATAGGCGTTGTTTGTAAAAAAACAACTCTAACCTAGGGTAGAAAAACACAGGTGTGTCATCATTATTAGTTCCACTGGTAATATGATTGAAATTTATAACTAATCGTACACGTCTGTGGAACGCCTGTTTACATTTTTAAATATATACTGTGAGGTGTGTTCAATTGTTTTAAGGCAGCAAGCATTTGTATTTCAATTGGGCAATTTGTAGTATTTTCATATGATTAGAAAAATAACTATGTAATGAAAAAGGCACTATTTTCAAATTATTCTTTTAGTTATGACCATTCACTTTCACTATATATTTAGTCTAGATGAAACAAGTAAAATGTACATATGAACACACAGCAGGGTTCAGACATACAACGTTTAAGCTGATGACGCGGTCATTAGAAGAACATTAATCGGCCAAATGTGCATCTTTGGCAAAACCAAGTAAAAGATTATATTACATTTGTTTCATTCACAAAGCATCGTAGAAATATATAAAGATAGAAGATAAACAATTATATTCTTATAGCCTCGAGATCAACCACCGAACTCCTATAACGTTTAGCTATAGTTTACTAAAAACTGCCATCTAGCAAAGCCAGACCATTTTGGAGGTCGGGCATGTTCGCAACGGTTTCGTTGCGAATGTAAAACCGTTTTAACGATTTAAATGGAAAAAGAAGAAGTCTATTTCCGAGAATAGTCCATAAACATAGGTACATGTATGGCTGTGTAGGAAAAAAAATCAAGGCTTCCTCGGAATGAAGAACAACAAAAGTTCCTATAATTGTACGGGGTGACATTGGCAGCTGCTTTGTAAATATGTGTCTGTCAACTTTCCTACTGAAGTTGTCTTACCTTAATCAGGCGACAAGTACATCTTCTCTGCCACTAGCCGGGTAATAACGCGATAGAAGAATGGTTCTTAGATAAAAAGTTAGAGGCAATAAATGTGATACAGGAAAATGGTATCAGGCATCTTATAGAAAACGCTTACTTATATTCATTTGAGGTTGTTACATCAAGTTGATTATCCCGAAAAAAAACGAAAGCAAAACAATTATTATTCAAAGAAAAATGACATCAAATGTATGGTTAAATATGTTTTCTAAACGTTTTTATTATACATCTGAATAACGATTCGACTCCAAAATAACGAATCCATTAGCACATAGAATACACCAACACATGAGAGGAATGTTCGACGTTGACCTCAGCTTTAAAGTAGTGTAATTATAACAGCTTTGTAACTGTAATTTAGATCATTGTAAAATGTGTTTGATGTATTGATACATTTCTGAAAATCAATATTTGCAGTTGACAGACATTTATTAATAAAAGTTAATATGCGAAGTAAATGTCATTATTGAGCATCAAAAGGAATGTGTCATCTGAAAGTACATTAACATGTATACTATATGTAGTAGCATAAAGTAGTCGTATAGGTAAAGAAATGGTTATAGGGACTGCCCTAATAATAAAGAGAAATGGATTTCCTTTAAAGTTGAAGCCGAAAATTACCAACAATTCGTACTTTTTCAATGTAAAACAAACAGAATTAAATTATTGCTAACAGGTGCTCTGTGTGTCACTTTCTAAAGAAAACATGGTATACCCTTTGGAGTACGTCTCAGTTTCTGAAATGTTGTTAATCTGTAGGAAAAACAACATTTATTAACCTGACGCCTAATGTTTCTTAATATCTTACCAAGGTTGAGCAGGCATCCATTTATAGACACTTATTGTGAAAAAATAGCATTGATATCGGCTGAACAACAAACACGCCATGTTATGTTTTCTCGTTTAAATAAAACGGAAGGCAGAAGGTTAATTTTGCAATATAAGTGTTTCCATAGTTAGTAAAGAGAAATTTTCTTACATCTTTAGTTATTCATACACATGAAGTATATACAAAAGATGACCGGGCAGAATGGATGCATTTATGTAGGTTAAATAGCCGTATAAATGTACACTCTATTAAATTCATATAAATCAGGGATGATGGATCAGTTTATTTCATTCATTTTGAGCTAGATATAGAATATCAGGTATATTTCTTACTTGTTTTAAGTAACAACATAAGGAACGCCTGTCGTATCTTTATTTAAATATGGTAATGTTTCGCTGGTATACTGCGACTACTAAAGGTTAAATGAAGCAAACACTCGACAATGCTCTTACTTCTCCGTTCCACAGCTATTCAGAGATCTAGATGTTCTGCAACATATGCCTTTATTACTCATTTGTTATAACGATTGGAAATTTCACAAGGTTTTTGATGCGTCGGCTCTAGATACGGGAGGCCCTTCTTCGATCCGACATACCAAAGTCGTTAAAATTTGTAGTGGTATAGCACCCTTGCTCACGCTCACGCTCACGCTCAAGTTAATATAAGGGTAGTTCCACGACTGGTTGGCCTTTGTGTCAGGATAATGTGACTGGGTGGGATATCATGCATGGTATCCATGGCATGCTATACACAGTGAAGGCAGCACTATATCTGCTTCAAGTGAACACCGTCTCCAGATAACTGAAATAATGTTGGTGATACGGAAATCCCAATAGATAAATAATGTTCTTGACAAACTTAATGTATTGTGTAGCGTATTTTGAACGTATATTTCGCTTAATAACTGAATCCGAAATTCGTCTTTTCTTGAGACGGTCTTGTACAGATGCTGAATGCATATCATCTATAAACCTTTGCATTTTAAGCACATCACGAATTATCTCTCAAAGCTCACAAAATAAAAACACAATATTTTCGTCCCCGGCAGTATTTAGAAGTTGATATAGTTTCAAGGGTGTGTGCATTCATTTACGCTATTTCCGTATTAAAAGGAATTTTATACTCCATTGAAATTTGTTTAAACATTGCAATTGAATAATTTTTTGTTCTGAAAATCCATAAATTCCTTTCTTTTTCTCGCAAGTGAGGTTTAGTCTAATCACGTTTAATGTGACAAATGATCCGAGCTGCGGGACTTACAAAAATCACCATAGCACAAGTTGTAATGAGGTCGCAATTCTATGAAATAGATGGTAGTTGATTTCGAGTTTGTACTTTATAACTATTATTCTTAGTCACTCTAAACGCTGCATCAGTATCCACATTTAATACAGAATTAAAAAAGGAAATATCATTTTGTTGAAATGCTTAAATATTACATGGATAACTAACACTCAGCTATAACACGATACAAACTGTATTGTATATGTGACATAACGTTACGTAGACCATACCGATGCATGTACTAAAGAGAAAAATACGTATCCTGTGAAGCAATCGTAATGCTGAGAAGGAAGCAGCCTGACATATACATTGTACATATACATCTTTATGTCACTAGAATTTAACTTGTATTAGGCATTCACGTTTCTACATTTAATGCATATATTCACATATCACTGTTGCAGTGAGAAGATGGTCTTTAAATTGCTTAGTGATTTTTACTTGGTATAAATGCTTTCTCAACTCAAAGTTCGCCTTTACTAAGAAAAATTATTTTCTTCCGGTTTAACGTTTCAAAAATATTTTTTAAAGATCAAAGATTCAAATACTAATTTACATATGTTTATTTGTGGTCAAATCATTTTAACGCAATAAAAAAACTGATGTAATCTGCAGTACAATTTATTTACGCAACTGCATTTGCGCCGCCTCTTTTTTCTTAAACATACAAATAGTTCAGGTGTTGTTCTCTCAATTAGGTTGTAATACAATGATACAAGGATTGTAATAACAATGGCACGTGTTCATTCTCGTCTGCAATTTGAATCACATCATGTTAATATAGCAAGCACTACATTTATGTATTTATTTAAAACATCAATAGGCCTATTACTTTCAAAGATAAAACAACCCTTAACAGTTTACATTATTAGCGACCCAATTACATTAGGAATACAGATAGAATAATATATAATGAAAGTAAATTCAACAGGAAAATCACAAAGGGAAAACATAGCAGTGTCAAAACCTCCGCTCTGGAAACCTTACATTTAATGATAGAAGGCGTGTATCCAAGTTGTCCTCTTCTTTTGTACTTATTAATATTGATATTTAAAAAAGTAGTTTAATAAACAACAGAAGACACTTTAATTGAAATGTTACATATTTGAATTATAACTAGTATTATAAAAATGTTGGCTATATTTTTATTTACACGCTCTACAATGTTAATGTTTTTATGTAGAGATAATTAGTTTATATTTTCGGCCAAGCTATTGAGACAAAATGTATTTAAATGTGAAAAAAATAATCTCTCCAAAGCTACAAATGTGTTGTGCGATGCTTACAAATATAATAAATATAACTTTTACGAGTTCGAGCTTGAAAACAAATTCATTACACATCATAGTTACGGCTATTGATTTAAATAGAACTTAAGGACTAGTCGATTGAGTCCGTACAAGTATACTTTACGAAAACGATAAATGCATGATCGATAAAGTTCATGCATTTTCTATCGATTTTTTTTCTTGACAACATGTTTAGCAAGTACAAAAGTAACTATTAAAACTTAGTCAGTTAATTTCCAAATGCCATTATGTATGAAATGTTGCACGATAGAATCAAGCTTTACTCTTTTAGATGACTTCTTAATTAAAAAAAAATATAAATATTCATCATAAGGCAGGTGTGCAGAACATTTTATTTCAGGCATATGCGTGGGTACTCACCAGATTTATGCAGCTCGAAAGAAATCACATGTTATGCATTTCTAGTCACTATAACCCATTTATCAAAAATTCATACAACTTGAATAGTTAAGAACAGCACAACAAACACACACAAAAATACACACACAATTTTAATTAAATACCTAATCATGTATATACTTCTCTAAATAAAAAAAAATATTAAACATATGTTCTTATTCTGTTTTGAACTGCTCGGTTAGATCGTCGAATCGTTAAAGAAACTTATGAGGTGTCATTTCAATATCGCCATATACTACATTTAGACAATGTCACGAACGTTTCATTTGTTTACGAGGGTTGTCATAGAAATTTGTTAACACCCCTTTTATAAACATTGGGATAAAGACGATAACGAAGGCATTATCGAATTCGGTTTATATAAAAGCATTTTAACATTAAAAGCTTATATTAAATCATTATGTCATTAACCAGTATATGATGATTAGAAAACCGTTACACAGCTAACATAATATACCGTGATGTAGCTAGGTTGATTTCCGTTCACCTGTTCTTGTATTTAAGACATTTCTGTGGCTAGATAAACAGCCTTTCATATTTCCTGTAATATATTATAGGATCCGGGAATATATCAAGGACCCGGAAATGTGTCTCCGTAAGACAGTCCTGGGTGTATATCAAATGTTAAAGAAGGGTTAATTAGATGTGAAGTTTCTTTAGAAGACTACGAACACGTTGCATCACACACACACACACACACACACACACACACACACACACACACACACACACACACACACACACACACACACACACACACACACACACACACACACACACACACACACACACACACACACACACACACACACACACACACACACACACACACAAACACACACAAACACACACACACACGCGCGCACAGAGAGACACACATCTAGTCCACTATTCCAATCAAAGCCAGCCTTGTAGAACTATGACGACAACGCCTATCCTTAAGAGCGGAACAAAAGCTTCAGTGGTGTTCATTACATATTTACATTGGCATTTATGAAGTGTGTATCAAAAATCAGCCCTGAACTTCTGCATCCATCATACCAAATCTCAGTGCAATGGCCATCGAACTAAGTAGTACTTAGCGTGACAACTTGTCTAAAGTATATATATTTGCTCCCCAAAGTCTATAAATTATTCAGTGTTTCAGTGTCACGCCACTAAGGAAGGGTCCTTGAGCCTTCTTTATTACAGCGCTATGTAAAGTTTCAAAGAAAATCACTGTATTACAGAAAGTGTGTTTACGACTCAAACCCTATTTTTCAAAAGTACTTTAACAATGTTAAGTACATATATGAGGAGAGTAAGCATAAGGTTTAAAGGAAACTAGGTTTGCTTGAGATGAACATGTATGCCAAACTTACTTTCACGACCCGGAAATATTTAAGAAAGTTCTCCCATATGAAATAAATACATATTAGTAAGATTATAGTAAGTAAATGCTTTTTACATTGCATTTTGTCTTAATCGAGTAAACTTCTCGTACTAATAGTTCCCCAATGACATAAACAATGTAGATTTAAAATAAGACCTGAAAGTGTCAAGATTCTATATTTTTACACATTCTTGGTTTCTGTTTAAAAAATAATATTTTTCTTCGAGAACGAGGAAGACAACTCTCTAAATCTTACCTCGGTTACGTATATGTCTTAATCGTGTTGAAAGAGAACGATGTAAGCAATGCCATCAGCCATAAGTGAATCCAATGTTGCATTCCTGTCGGAGCTTCACTAAAGCGCTGTTCACATTAATTATTTTTTCCTTAAACCCCGCTTCCAGAAAATGACTTGAAGTTCCAATTGTCGCCATTGCGTTGTTGTTCTTACAACACTGTCGTTGTATTTACCCTACATGCATTTGTCTAGGGGTAGTTCAAATTTTTTATATCCTTGGCAATTTCATAAGACATATTTTTATTTTTCTATTCTTTACTGTCTTGCAACTCTAACGCATGTTGGTGACGCCTGTCGAAGCAGGTTAGTTAGACTACTTGATTGACCAAGCTGGGTCGGTGGGTGGGTATGACTTGGCCACTTGCTGTCTCAAGTCTAACATAAGCACGTTATTCAGATCATTATAGAGATGTTGGTTTCTTTAAAACAATCGTAATTTGTTATTGCTAAAATACCTCGATCAGTTGTAACAAATTCTGTTTATTCTGACATCTGATCAATACACATTACATGTTTAATAGGGTCTCTCTGCGAATTTGCTAACGAGAAACACAAATTAAGAAAAGACTACTTATAGAAAATACGTATTTTACTGTGATAGCAGGTTGTGAACCTAGAAATATACTTAAAGGCAACCATTTTATGGACAAAAAAGATTATTTTATTCTGCTAATCCTGTTTTTTTTTCTTTTCAATCGTTCGTTTCCTCTAAACAGATTCGTTTACTATGATACACCATGCGGATTCCTAATTTACTCTTGTTGTGAACGCAGCAACATCCCCCTGTTACTTAGTATGTGCGGGAGAACACGACCGATTCCTGAAATGAACGCGTGATTGCTCGGATATAGCTATCGGATGTGTGGATTTGGGAACCAATCACTTCGTATGTATATAGTATTCCACACACTGCTAGCAATCTCACCTCACAGGAACAAATAAATAATCCATCAATCGGCCATGGAACTTTAAGCGTACCAGACACTTTGACTCTCCTAAACTTGGTTGGTATTTCATTGCTAGCTTTATCGTCAATGATTCCTTAATAAATGTTTTAAGAACCTGGGTTGTTTTAATTGGTTGGTCCATTATTCATCATATATCATTATTGCACTGGTGGTAAACGGGATAGATGAGACGTAAGAAGGAGACAATGGTATCTTCTGATTGGAAATCCTCTTAATGAAAAGGATTATATGGCCTTTGAAGAGGTGGGATGGCTGATGAAGTTTAATTCTAAAACAATCGATAAACTACAAGTTCAAAGAAAGGGATGGTAATGACGCTCAAACAGATATCAGTCATAACGCATGCAGTAAGAAAAGATATGATGCATCAAAGCATGATATTGCAAAAAAGGTGACTTTTAGTAAACGGTTCGGACAATGAATTCTAGTTGCAAATAATACGGATTCACTTGTGATTGTTGTCTGTGGAATAGTTAGTTAAAATCGATGAGTGTAACTGCTTTTTTTTTGCTTCAGAGAATAATGCATTTATATCGTTTCATTTCGCTGCATGTTGAACAACTTTATACAACTAAATTGCTCTTTACAGAAGAAAACGTGAAAGCATTGACCATCTTGAATCTACATTTCGTGCTGCAAGGCCAGTAAATTATCCACTGTCTGCAGATATGGATCTAGAGACCTAGAGGCGTTCCTGTATTAAAGGCAAAAACTGATTAGTATATGATGGGTTCACAGATATGCCTTCAACAGTGTCCAAGACTGACACGTCGACCATCTCTCTGTAAATACTCTGCAAGTGTTAGTCGTATTGATCGGTTCTTAAGAAAATAATGATTCCCATTGCAGCTTGGCCCTAAGAAGCAATTATGCTACAGCGAAAGTTGGGTGTTCGTCGGTTCTATTGTTTAAACTTATCTAGTTACTAAATGTTGTGTATAATCTCTATATAGTGGAAAGGTGTTTTATACCAACATATTTACCTCAAGAATGTACACCGATAGAAGATTCAGCTGTTCGTAACATGATCATTAACGTATCAATAAATTTGATACGATTTTCTGGCACAGCTGCTATTTGTGTCCTTAAGATGTTATGGGTGTAATTAAAGTGTCTTATTGTAATTGATAATGTGTTTGTTTTGTTGTCGTTATATCACAAGGACACAGCTATTGTCATTCTGGCGACTTACAACCAACCATTGATTATTGAAGACCCTATAAGTCGAACTAATGGCACACCAGAGGCCAGCTGGAAGACATCCACCAATGAAAATTCACAACCCGACCGGGACTCGAACCCACGCGGTGGGGAAATTTGGAAATATCATAATAAATCCTTTCCACTTAATTCGAGGTAGGCATACTGTTCTGTTGAGAGTTTCATTGTTTTCAAATTATAACGTATTAACTACTTTAAGTGAAACAACTTGAGGCGACTTGCAGAGGTGAAATTTGATAATATGCCGTTATTTGAGTATTTGGTTTGCACTTTTTTGTTTTACACTTCTAATTCTTAAAAAAAACAGATGTTTTAATTTATTTATGCAAGAGAATACAATTTTTTTAATATTTTTGTATCTTACAAAAAGGACTCAAAAGAAATAAATTAAATATATACCTCATGTGGCATTTTAATCAAACGAATATTTTTATATTACTGTCAGACACTTGAATAGAAAGGAATTGCCAAACACATGCCTGCATGTAAGTTTTAAATAGTTAATTGACGTAAGAAAAACGTTAAGAAATGGTGGAAAGTAGAAAAGTGAGAATTTAAGTTAATCTAAACCAAGCCGCTGAAATGCAAATGCGATATCTCTGGGCGGTTTCTTTTTTTCTAAATATATATTTAAACTCATCTTACAAACGCTAACATGCTCAAAAGTATTATAAAAGTACCAGATGAAATAAAACAAGAACAAATTAATAAATGAATTATTTATTTGGTACAAATGCTTTTATATGAAAAGGGGAATAAAATAGAAAATGACATACATGTTCATTTATCTTGAGATTTAACTACATATGTAGGCAGGTGAAAACTGTTTCAAAATAGATCCTGCACACAAGACATTATAAATCTGTGTAAACAGCTGCCTGATCTTTCCTATTGTTAGCTATAGATCGGGAAAGGACACTGATGACTATAATTTCGATTGCCTCACTTAGCACTTGATTGAAATAGCACCAGTTATCCGCACAGTAAGATGCGTGTTAACCAATCATCCAGGGCATACTTGACCTTTTGCTGAAATTTGCATATCCAATCAACGAATGAAAGAAAAAATAATACAATATGAAAATTAAAGTTTTCTCTTAAAACTTGGCATACTTTAATACGAACTTTTTTAAACATTATATTTTCTGCTGGATAGTAAGTTAATCAACGCAATGAATGTGCGTGTAATTTTAACCCTGTAAGTGATCGATGCTTGTTTTCAAATAATAAGCAATAAGCTAAATACAAAAGTAAGTGACATAGGCATTTTATCGCCATATACATGTACCTATAGTTTTATCTTCGTATATTCTAAATTCTGTAATGGTCATGGGTAGAACCATTAACACAACAAACTCTCTTTAACGGGGAAATGAATTGTGCGTGGCGAGTAAAGACGTTTGTGAAATTGACATGTAGGTATTAAAGAGAATGTGGGAACTAGGAGGACAGGCAACATACATTGACTAACATTGAATAGATATAAATTTATTTATTGAAATTAATAATTTGAGCGTTTGTTTATTAGGGTCATGCTGTTTGACTTTTAAACATGAATGTCGAAGGACTAGCTCTACTTTCGTAGAACAATTTGCCAAACTTATTCTACTTTGTGCAAACTGTATAATTTGCGATACTTTCAGTTTCTTTGTTTCTCTTTTTTTTACTTTAAAAACTTTTGTTTGCCGTACACATAGACGTTGAAGAGGCGTTTAAAGACTATGGTCATTCTTCATTGTAGTTTCCTCTGTGTTACTTACTGCATTCCTTACTCTGGACGATCTCGCAAGCTATACCGCAAAATATTGAGTTCCCAAGACTTCAATAACAGACTTTAGTACTGGTTCTCGCATACACGCTTCGCTGTTATAAGATACGGGAAGAAAGTTCTGAATATAAAGGCTAATATTTAAAAAAAAAGATAATATCCGTAACAGTACCTTGTCGGGAAGAAAGTTCTGAATATAAAGGCTATTATTTTAAAAGAAGATGATATCCGTAACAGTACATTGCCGGGAAGAAGGTTCTGAATATAAAGGCTAATATTTAAAAAAAAGGATAATATCCGTTAACAGTACCTTGCAATGTATAATGTTAGATTGTGGTCTAATCCAAACATACGGTAATAAAATGTCTGATAAATAAATGTCAGCTTCTCGTTGTTCCATTTTATTGCGAAGATGCCCTTTACAGAATAAGATACTGATATATAGTCTGGCAAATAATGTGTTCTCATTCCTTTATCAAACCCTAAAAACTGCTCATTAAACATGCGTTTCTTATATTACATATGAAGATAATTATATTTTTACTCTATTCAGAAAGTGCATAATGCCGCCTTAGTCGACAAAGACAGCAATTTAGAGACATATTAGGGATTTTAATGTAAAACTTTTATTCCCTGGCTAGCACAATTCTGTTCTACAAATGCAGAAAATAAAAAAAATAAAATGCGACGATAAAGCATTACTTTGCTATGAACCAGTTAAGGTTCTTCCTTAGAAATAGCATTCTTATATGCAAAACATATTAGTTAATTGCTTCATCTGCAGACATGAATAGATAAGTTTAAAATGCTGTCGTTGCACGAATGGGTATGTTAGCATAATATTAGCCAAAGCACAGTTGACGTATCGGATTGTCTTGAATGTCTCATCCGACACTGTAACACAATACATGAATTCACATTACAATTTAAGCTTCGTACGTTCTCCGAATCTAACAACCGACAACAATTTTAACCCATGCACTTATCGTGTCTCTTTAGTATCAGTTCGAAAATTAACCATAATAACTGTACAATAGGCGAGTTGAAGATATTATCTTGCCCGGGAAGCCGATACGAGATTCAAGATTTCTATATATACCTCAACGTTTGTTGATTTGGTAAACTGTTTGTTTTTTCGATAGCGGCATTTTAGTTATCCGAATCAGATACATTTCTGCATTTTCTTTGTACCACATTCAGTGAAGATCTTGCATCATAACACACTCTGCAACACACATGGAACACTGAAAGAAGACGAGCCATTTTAATCCAGTCTTGCTTAAAAAATTAGTATTAACAATGCCACCACAATTTCAGCGATCATATCATGTCGTTTCTCCGGTTTTAAATCGAATTTTTCGATATCTGGAGCAGATTCTCTACCAGATCATCAATTATCTTTTGTCAATAAAACTTACCTGTGAGCATAAGGAACAACTGTTGGCACTTAAGATGGTAAATATTTAGCAGTAAACATTCGTACGTATCACAAGTATAATAGAATATAGAAATATATTGCTACAAACAAGTGTAAAGCCATGCATGCTCAACAGTATGCAAATATCCATACACTTTGCGTCAGAAACGTGTTAATCTAGATTTTCTTCCTGAATTTTATATAAACCTCGATGAGGTTTCACACCTTGATGTTTATTTTCGAATCACCATATATGCGATTTCATTGAAAGAGGCATTGTTTATATATTTGTCTCAACCAGTTGTCTCCAGGAGCGGAAAGCTCTCCGTGGTAATGTATGCCATCTGAGACATAGAAGAATACATTAATATTGTATTCAATGAACACTAACAGGCCATATCTAAGATTACTTTGATTGCGCTGAGTGATGATTATAACACAAAACATGGTTTAAGTCCTTTTGTTGGTGTTAGGTTTATCACAGTGAAGCATTGCCACGGTAACATTCGCGATCGATTGCGAGAATGTGTTTATAGTTTGCATGTTTGAACATGTTGCTTAAATGGGAAGCAAAAAGTTCAAAGGGCAGTAAGACTGACGTATATATACATGTATTCAAAGTCCGCAATCTCTGCAAGATATTTTAAATCGCACTCTAATTTTGTTCTTTTTAATTACACTAAATGAATCGTATCTGCCTATTACGAATTAAAGAATAGATTTTTAGGATTCAGTATCTTGATTGATTTCTTCTGCATAGCTTATTTTGTGAATTGAGGGTGTATGTGTTTTTGTTGTTTTTCATTAGAGAGGGGAAATAAGACGGCTGTACGGCTGTACTGTTTCCTTTGTGGCTGGTTTGTTCCTTGCATCAACATCTAGAAACCGGAAGTCCGTGTCTCATCTTATTTTGTCGAAATTTTCCCCATCAAACCACCTTATCTATCTATCTATCTATCTATCTATCTATCTATCTATCTATCTATCTATCTATCTATCTATCTATCTATCTATCTATCTATCTATCTGTCTGTCTGTCTGTCTGTCTGTCTGTCTGTCTATCTATCTATCTATCTATCTATCTATCTATCTATCTATCTATCTATCTATCTATCTATCTATCTATCTATCTATCTATCTATCTATCTATCTTTTCCGATTTCTCTCTCCCTCTCTCGCTTCATTTTACCCGTTCACTAGTATTCTATATTCTACCTCCCTCCTCCTCTCTCTCTCTCTATTTCTATTTCTCGTGATCCCTTCCTTAACTCTCTCATTCCATTCCCCCCTCAATCTTCATTGCGCATTACCCCTTTTCTAATTTCATTTAAATCGTGTTAAGATTTACCGGACTGTAGCGCAATCGGAAGGATGTCGGCTCCAGGTACGGGAGCCTCTAGGTTCGATCCCGGGCTGCGACATAAAATCGTTAAAATGGTAGTGGTTTAACTTCCTTGCTAACGCTCATGCAAATATAATGGTAGTTCCACGACTAGTTGGCCAGGTGTCGGGATAATGTGACTGGGTGTGGTATTATACCAGGTGTTCATGAAATGCTAGCACAGTGAAGGCATTTGCTTTAAGTGGACACCGTCTCCAGATTACTGAGATACTGTTGGTGTGACTATAAACACAACAAGCAAAGAAACAAAGCTTATATTTATTTATCTACTCATATAAGATTTCGGATAGGCGATAGTTGATACGTTTTGCTGCATCAGACATGAAAATGGGTTCTCTTAGGTACTATGGTGCGCTGTGTAAGAAACAATGCGTTTTAACGTAAATAACAATCGTTCTTTACTTTACATTACTAATATTTGTTGAATGACTTTCCCAGAGTAGCTGATACTTCCTTTAATGCAATTCTTTAACCCGAACAGAGATCAACCAATGGCTGCAAATAAACTATCTGATGGGGCCATTTTTCAAATACACACTGCTAATACACAAATAAATCAGACGAAGCGAGACAGCGCTGATTTATACCAACCTTGCTAATGGAATGCAATGTTTTATTGCTTGTATCACTTTCTAAGCCGGTGATTAAGCTTCCTGCAGTCACGTTTATTACATTTCTACCAGGTATTGTCCTACTGATGTAAATGTATGTGATACACTCGCCTAACAAGTGGCGTAAGACGAGTAACAAAAAATAAAGTCTGATGCAAATATGCCTAGTGATAAATGACAGACATCAAAAAATGTTCAAATACATAATAATTTTTGGAGATTTTGTCTTCTTCTTCTTCTTCTTCTTCTTCTTCTTCTTCTTCTTTGTGTGTGTTTTTTTGTGTTTGTTTTTTTTGTGGGTTTTTTTTATAATTGTTTTTTGTTTTTGTTTTTGTTTTATTTTGTGCCGAACGAGGTGTAGACCATGTGCGAGTCTCTAAAAAGAGCGTTGAAAGGGTAATAAAAACAAACAGCATTATAACGTTATTATATTGCTTTGTTTAGTATGTTTATAGTATTTTCTGCAATGCATGTACGTTACAATGTTGCCAAAGCTGCGGTTTCAATTTTAAATGATAACTAAAAGGAATTCAATATTCAATGTGCCGCTCAGTATTCTAATTATCATACTTCCTTCCTGTATTAGTGCACAGTTGCTTTCTACTCTATTTAAAGATGAGTAAGTCTTACTTTTTATTTAAACTTTGCAATAAAATTTCATGAGCATGAGGGTGAAAATAAAAGCTAAAAATACAAACACTAACTTTTTACAAAAGCTGATTATATTAATATCAAGAATGGGTATTAACCAATCCATGTCATTAAAAGGAGAATTAAAATAAACGTTCTTACAGACAAAAATAAATTTCTAGTTGACACGTCTGTTCTTTGTGAGACAAATCTGCCAAAATGATGACTTAAACTTATTTCTGAGTTAACACCCTTTCGACAGATAGTTGAAGTCATAGCGGAACATTGTATCAGTCAGCAGGCTATCAATTGGCCCGAAATGTGTTACAATTCCCATTACACCGGTTGTACATTTTCATCAGACCGTTCAACAAGAAGGGAAGCAATTGCAACACATTATGAAATACACTGACAATGCATTGAGCCAATTGTAGTTCCAATTTCTTAGGAGCCATGTTGTCTAGCAGTTTTCGGGCTGCCGACATAAAGCTCGGGAACGCATTTCACACATGTCTGCGTTCGTCATCCGGGTTTACGATTACACTAAATAACGAACCGGCATTCATAAAGGATTTAAAAACTGCACATTTATTTGCATTTATTAAACAACTTTAAATGTACAATTAGGCCGATGCGGTTTCAGTTTATTTTCTCCTTTTTGCCATGTCTTTTTTGTTTTAAACTAACTTTTAACATGATATTTGTTAATTTTTTTAAATTGGATTATTTGACATTCACGAAGCAATAGGCATAACAAATTGTACATGGTATTAAACAAACGGTAAATATGCAAAAACAAATCGCAGCACCAGGGTTTCCGTAATTACATTTCAAAACCTAAAGATGAAACAACTATGTAAAATTGTGTATGTCATGATTATCTCCCCTGAACATAATTTCTAGTGTGTGTGTGTGTGTTTGTGTTTGTGTTTTTCTGCTCGCCTACATGATATGAAAAGTACTTGAAATATTATTGACCGAGCACATCTCTTAATCATTCATACCAGCTGAACAGTTCACACTTGGTTTATTATACACCTTTATTTCAACAGAATATAATTATTTTAATTTATATGCTTTAAACCAAGCATAACGCGACTAATACACGTACGTTTCATGGAAGATACGACTGACAACCCTTAATTATTCAAGAATCGTCGTTTGAATATCGGCGCATTTAGAAACTCTTTACTAAATGTAAAAACTTAGAGCACACTTGTGTTTATATTAAAACGCTAATGACGGTATGTACATTTTATATTAATCAAGCTTACAAAATATCTATATGCTGGTAAAAACAATGTGACATACATGTACCTCTGACGCGGTACCGAATAACGACTTCAAACAATATATATATAAGTTACAGTATTAAAGTGTTGCAATATAGTTCTACTTTAATTTCTATAATTTCAATGATCGAGAGCGATAGTTGTACTAGGGTGTAAAACAACCTGCTTCGGGAATATACTGAAACTTGACGCTATCATTACTGGCCGAAGGCAGTCATTAGACACCGGAAATAGACTGGCCTCTCTATTTCCTCTCCCGCGGCCAGTGTCGCAGACAACGTAAATCACAGACGCTTGGCTCTGATTATGCTTCTCTACCTAATTAACAAAAAAAAACGTCTTTATCAGAAAAGGACTTATGGAGTGTATCTGTATACTGTGATTTATGTCGTTGCCTTACAATTACCTGTGCTATAAGCACTATTTATGCAAAAACGGTGGCTTGTATCATCTATAAGGTACCTAAAATTACACATACTTATGATTTGCTGCAATTTTGTGTTTCGTTAAGGTGAAGTCTGATTTGGCGTTTTTCACTTAGTGACTACGATTAAACATCATACAAATGCAACATTTATCTCAGTAATTTGTATATTGCACATCATCTAGAAAACGAAAAATCGAGAAAAATCGCTAGACTACTTTGAATCTAGACGAACCCACGCAACAATATAATATGTCTTTAATTATATCATCTTAAACTGTATTCAACATATCTTAAAAGTCTTTGCCAAATAAATATATTGCATTCGAGTATGCAAATCACAAAGCCTTTTAACTAGAAGACACCAATCCAATTAATAAACGTAAACAGTTAGTAATATTCATTTATTTATGATACACAATGAATTAAGCCACAATGCGTTCTTATCACGTCGATCATTTCGCTAGAGGCACTGTATGGCTCCTGAAAATTGTGAGATATATCACAATATATGTAGCGGTTGAGACCTGTACGTGTAAAATTATTGAAATTTAAAATATATATGTTTTAAAAAACGACTTATTTTCTTCTGTGTAGTTTAGTCAACCATTGTTTAAAAATATATAAGATAATGTAAAAAGTTTTGTTTTTCAGATAGCGAGAAGCTCTGCATGAATAAAGGTAAGCGTTTGTATCATTCTATTCATTGTCGGCAAATTCACTGAGCTTGATAGTTTTTGCTTTTCACAAGGAATAAATGTAGTTATTTGTAAGATATAACTGAACAGTTAAATAAATGACTGAAGGATAATGCATTCGCAGAAATAAAACGTTAAGTAAACTCGACTGGGTGATGAAGTATGTTAGTGTAAATATTATGTTTTGCAATGTAACGCAAACATAAGTGGTTTCATTAAATAGTATTAATTATACAAAAGAATATTCCGAAGATTTAAAAGTTATATAAGCAACAAACCAAGCCATACCCTAAATATACACCAACAGTAAACAGTGAAATCTTACCTAGGTAATGAAGTTAGTACTTCCTAAGACTTTTATATCTAGTAATAATGCTCGCATCGGATTAATAACGTGCTATGTTTTTGCCGTATTGACACGTGTTCAGTTTGACACTACCATTACCGATCATTATACTATAATATGCTCAAGCACTTTTTCTGCATAGATCAGTTTGTTTCGATGCCATATTAACGTGATATTTCTTTCCCATTTCTTCTGGTATGCTTGCATATTTATTAAGCGGAATTATGTTTATAAATGTCTTCTACTGCTATCATTATTGATTATCTTTTATTAGATCTGAATATGAAGGTTTCTGGTATTATATTGATACGCATCAGTAAGAAAGGTCTGAATTGTCATAATATTCGCAGTTAGTTTTTTTTTAATTCCCTTTAACAATGCGACACCGTCATATTTCTTCTGTACAATTAAAATTTGAAAATGCAAACTTTTGTAAAATTAAAGGATTTTGTGTTAGGAACCTAAAGTTACAGCGAGGGTACAGCACCTCAAGGTATAATAATGCATGCATTCAAATTGCTTTCTTGTTAAAAGACAATACGTACATTAACTTATTTTCATTATGTCATGCCAACACCGTTCTCGTTTTACTTGTTTATGGTTAAACATTTATCGCAATGTTAATGCTGATCAGGGTTGTCATTTTTTTATCATGACGATTTTCTGGTTGACACAACAACAAATTTAATGCTTTCTGCATTTCTTCCTTGTCATTTTACAAACACGGTATCAACCTAAATGCTATTTTCTCAAAACCTTTAAAAAATGAAAGAAAGCGTATAAACCTACATTTATGTATGCATGATAACAAAATAAGTCTTCAAGCCTTGCTATCTTTTAATGCAGAGAGCATGTATTCAGTAACGTAAACAAACGCAATACGGTTCATGTGTTAAATTGTTCATAAATGGATATTTATCTAAGACCTGAGATTGATCTGTCGCCACAAATGTATTGACAATGCACATAAAGCAATTTGCTAATGGCTTAAAGGACATTTTATTTGCTACGCTTGTTTGTTACGACGATTTGCGTTTGTATATGTATCATTAAATTAATTGTATCTGTTAAAATACTTATGATGTTGATAGTTTGACATAAAATAAATGGCTACATCATAAACTATTATTAATTCAAAACTACCAATTGCCGCATACATGTATGTCAACATTTTTGTGCGGTAAGTTCTACTGAAACAATTTATTCGTACTTTCGACGACAAATATATTATTGGTAGTTAGACTCAAAATATATATCTTGCCAGAATAGACTGTGTCTCGAACCATCGCGGTGAAATAAAGAAGTCGGTCGGCGACTGGGCCACCGGCGCTCTAATTATCAGCTTAATTATTTTACTTTTTAAAGGAAATTGATCAATTAAGTTAAAAAAACACAAAGTAGGTTCTTACCGTTTAAATTGAATTAGAACAAAAACCATAAGCTGAATACAATATTTTTGTATAATTTTCCGACACTTATGTGTTATTTTCACAATACAACTGTGACTATATGTCAACGAATGGTGCGCTGGACATCTCATACTGCCATTTCCTTTCTAGTTCTAGGATTGCACTCACGCTTCAGCAATCAGTGTAGCGCCATTCGTTGCGTTCGTTCCCCTGGGCTGTTGTAAAGCGAAACCTGCTGTCACCGTTGTTTACACGTGACCGTATCTTCCACATGATTGCTCCCCATAGAAATGGTTATAATGGACTACTCACAGTGTCCTAGTCTCTGTTGAAATCAAGTGCTTCAAATACTGCAACGAGCTTTCTGATTTCGAGAGAGAATGATATCCATGGATTGTCTTCTTACACAGAGTAAAGCTTTGTACTTATGATATAATTATTGTATTCATACTGTTTTCCAGCGACGTTGTCCAATTTATGATAAAACAATAAGCTGGTCATCTTCCGATTGTTTTCTTTAATGGCAATTATGGGCAAATTACAGTCTACCGTTTCCCGACGGGTTGTCAGGACCTTTGAACCTTGCAACGAACTGACTTTGTTCAAGACAGTGGACTGTATATGACTTTATGCCATAACAATAGATCTGTCTAATCATCGTTATATGATTATTTGAAGGCCTCTCCTTTGACAGTATTCCATTTCTAGTCCCACTGTAATAATCAATACAAGCCGATGAGATTACCAAACTGTCCATACCAACGGCCATATGGGAATTTTGATATACCGCCCACAACTAACGTTTACATTATTGGGCAAACTTTGTGTAATTCAAGAAAACTGTTTAGGAAGGCCATCACTAGTAGCATGTTGCTGGTATATATTGATCTTAAGGCTTAAGAAAGTTCCCTTCCATAAAAGTTTCAAAACACTCGACATAGACAATTACTAGAATTATTAACTTTCCAACATTAAATGGCATATTTCAACTATAAAAATATGTTGTGTTTTACAGTTGAAAAGAGGACATTGTTTACTAGAATTTTCTGTTCTTTTCACTTATGGAGCTTTTTGTGTTTTAGACACAGCTCAGTTCTAAAAAACTACATTATATAGGGTTGTCTTTCTAATGTAACACACAATGTAATATGCATGTCATTAGATGTCATTTTTAAGCAAATGTGTGAACTTCAAGGAATGTGCTAATAAACTGTGACAGACAGCATAAAATAGACAGTAGAAAATATTATTCACAGTCCGCATCATATGTTGTGCAGAAAAAGAAAAAAAGGCAATTCGCTAAAAGCTTAGATTTGAAAGAAAAGAAAATACATGAAAGATAAAAAAGGAAAATACACATTCGCAATTAATTTCATCTGCTCCTAGCAATGTGGTTGAAAAGGTCAATTATAATTTACTTAAATATGTTAATCACATATATTTACCCCATATAAACATTGTAGAAATGAATGTGTTGTAATTCACCATCTGCAAACATTGAGTAACAGTGGTTGTAACTGCCTGTACTACTTGATAAAGATTCCGAACCTCATAGGATTCAAGAATGCAGTTATAGAACGTCAGTCTGTACCAACAGCCACCTTCTTGGATCGATTTTGTTAACCGGGACCGCGAGTGTTTGTGACATTATCCCGCATCTACATACAAGGTGATAACTCGCAAAAATTTGTTCTTTCCAAAAGAAAGCTGTATGATCCTAACATAGTTGGAACTGTACCAATCTCAGAGAGGCAGCTGGTTCTGTAGTTTGGATATTCAGTCCCTAACAATTTGAGTGTTTGTATTAGAAATGTGACAATACTAAAACATATGTCGAGAATAGCTTTTTTACCTCAATAGATCGAGGAAAGCTGAGTGAAAACTGTTCTTAATGTTGTATAAATAATTGTTTGAGGCAGAAAATAAGTATAGAAAGCAGTTGTGTTCGGTGATATTTTCTTATTGTTGCAACATGTCGTTGATTGGCAGAAAATGACTTACAGAGATGATGTACACGACACTCCACATGTGTGCTTAATACATGTATCTAGCAAGCTTTGTACAAAGTTCTCTCAACCGAGTTGCATCATTTTACAATGTTCATTGAAGTATAAATGTTCAGTTAAGTACATGTATAATCACAACGGAGTTGTGTCATTGTTTGTATTCAACAACTTTAACAAACTTGAATAAATTCATTTCAAGTAATTTTTAGCGTAATATATTTTGGTTGTTTGCGAATCGTATTACGGAATTAAATCAAGCTTGTTACTTTTGTTGTCGATATACCTAACGTACAGCAACATACAGTACTGTCACCATGGACTAATTAACCGTCAAATAAACACTCAAAGCTGTTTCAAATCGATATGTCGACAGAGTTTAACTATTCGTAGTGAAATACATGCAACCAAGCGTACATTTTATGAATCCTATAATGAATAATTCATTTTCCAATTTGCACGGTAAATGACGCAGCATTTTCCAACGACTATTAAGATCCGCCAAAGGCACAATATCCCACATTTAAAAAAGCTACAACATTATATATATATATATATATATATATATATATATATATATATATATATATATATATATATATATATATATATATATATATACCACAATTATCTCTTTTGCGTAGGAAGATTGCATGTATTAACTTTAGACTAGATACCGATTACCAAGACAGAAAACGAGTACATGTAAGTACCACTGTACGAACATATTTGATATTGTTTATTTAGAAATAAGCATGTTTTGAAAATCCATATTTTAAAATCCCATAGGTGTCTTCTGAGTCCTCTGCAAAGTAATCTTTATCTTTGTCACTTTCCCTGTTTTTTGATAAGAATTTTAGGAAAAGTAAGGTTACCAGACGAATTATTTTAAGAAACTTATTTACATACTTCTCATAATAAGCTGTTCACGTCATCATTAGTCGCCGACAGGGTCTATGCATCGATTTTTATTTGTACATGTGTATTTTAATAATGTGTCTAATTTAAAAGTCACAGTTTTGTTTTGATCGTTTGCACACGTTCCTGTTAGTAAGACGTCTGAGTGTAACCATGTTGATAATTCTAGTTATATTAAGGCGTTTACAAGTAATTGTGAACAGTTTAAGACACGTTACAAAAGCATTCCTGCTAATATTTATCATATTCTAGTCGAAGTATCAAGATATTTAAGGTAGAGATTTATTTCAGCGGAGAGCGTATTATTATGTTGATTATATGAAACATTATTAAGCGTATATACATTCATTTTAAAGAGAAGAAAACGTTTATTTAATTGAATTTTGCCTTTATATATGGCAAAGGCAAAGAATGGAAGAAGCGTAGGAGAGAGGGAAGAATGACAAATTTAACTCGAACAATATGACGACGTAGTGGTTAGTCGCCGACTTGTAACTCCTATGCCTGCTAACTCTATAGTCGCGTGGATTTGAGTCCCATTCAGGGCAAAGGACTTTATGTTGGTAGGTCTGTACGATGACCTGCGGTGCTACCAACATATTTGTCAATATCATAAAAAATAAATATAAAACTGTAAGTGTCTGCATATCTATTAACTAACCTTTAAATACCGCTGTTCTGTTTTCTTTTTCTAAAATATGATTGTATAATTGTCTCATGTTGTCGGAATCTCGTAAAGCAAACAATTATCTGCTTTGACAATTATGCCACGTAAGCCACATTAGATGCTAGAACGGCGTTTATCGTGTTACAATATAAGACCTTTTATAAGAAATGTAGTAAATACGCTGTCAATAACTCTTTATTCCATGCCATTGTTGGCCGAACCATCATTGATTTTCATCGGGAAGGCTTCCTCGGTTCGCTGCTGAACTATCTAGCCCGGTATTGTTTTTATCGGGTCTCAGCGAACTCTGATAGTCTGCAAGGAACAGCCAACATTCCTATAGTCGGATTTTATCCTATTGTCGACGGTGGAGAAAGTTTTTCTTTAACATACTACATAAGGATTGTAAACGCGTTTTTGTTTTTGTTTTTTCTTCGCGCTTAACGCTATAAAAGATTACATTTGTGATTTATTTTATTTACTTACAAATTGTGCAGGACTTTTGTCACCACGTTTAGACATTCCGGGTGTGTTACACTGACAAAATTTAGACAATCCTCTAGTCTCTGGATTACAAAATTGGTTGAGCTAGGATTGTTCTTGCATTAACATTGTAGTGTTATAATATAGAAACCATCTCGGGTTTAAAGTTGAACACACAGGGATACATAAAGGGGCGCAGATTTCCAGTTTGTTCGGTTGAGGTAATTATGTATTGTGTTATAATGTTTATACATATTTTCATATTTTATTTCAACTGCCAGTTCATTTCCGCGTACAATGCTTACAGCCATTTTATATTGATGTACAAGGAAGCGTTTTTTTTCCTTTTTACCGTTCATCTCACATAGACGAACAATCCACACTTCTGTTTTTCTTTTATTTTTTTAAAAATCTTATGGTAGAAAATACATTATGTTTGAATACTGTCCCTGTTTCTTTTTAAATGCTCTCTGGGTCGGATAGCAAACACTTTTTAAAACAATTTTATTGACATGATTCAAATTAAGCTCACAACAGTATTGCTAAGTAACATAGGCAACTTTTTCCCCAAAAGGACTTAGTAACTGAACACAATTTTTAACATTTGTAAGCTGTGTATATTTCCAACCTGTATAATCTTCGTCTCTAAAAAGATAGTTTTCTTGAAATTTTCTTAATAACGTTAGGTAGAATAAAAGCTTTTAATGCATACTGAACTAAACCCTCACTATGATGTACATTACAAAGAATAATAAAAGACAAAATAATTACCATTAACATTTTATCATGCAATATGGTTATTACAAAATCCATCGAAATCAAGCATTCAGAATATTATTTACACAAATGCCGAAGGCTGTTATAATGTGATGGGCATTCTTTTGAAAGGGGTTATTCGTTTCATTAATGCATTGCCATTAGTGTTATAATGGCTGCTTAGAAGCCCTGAGCACTGCGGTGTCCTCATTAAGATGGCGGTTATGCCAGAACATCGCGTGGGAATTCGTTATTCTTTGACGGGATTGGTAAAGGCATTTCCCCTAACAATTGACAATGCTGCCTACAATTACGAAAGCAAATATACGTAAATTTCCTGCGATTTGGTAGACACTATTGATTGGAAACAGTCTCTTCTTTATTGAAATCATTTGCCTTTTTGACATGACTACATTTATGATTGCCGTGTGCAGTTATATTATCTTGCAGGTTATGAAAATGTTATTCACATGTCTGGCTTATTTAATGCTTAAAGTACAGTAAATATAGTTAAAAATTAATTAAAATAACAAGTTTCGTTTTCTTTATCGAGTTTTTGCAAAATTGTTGTCTAATTCTGACAAACAACAAGTTTTGGCCTGATTTTAACGATCTATATACTATGCTTATTTCTGCTGTATGTGTTTGTTCTCGATTGTTCATTAGCCTACCACAGCACAATTTAGGAAACATATGCTAGAAATTTCAATTAAATCAAGGCTCCAATCGGAGTAAATGACACACGCTTATTGGAGAGTTGTGTTAAAAGCAAATGCTGCCGTTATTGTTTTCCTATTAATAACCTGTGTAGTAAATATACGGGCTACATTCAGGAGGTTTAGCAAAATATACGTGTATAATGATTGCCATTTAAACGGCCAACCATTATATTTTTATACCGTTTCAATCCCTTCCCATTTCTATTGCATGGGTCGGGGAACTTCTATTCTCAACATGTATGGACAGGAAACACAATATGGCACGCAATTACCTATTGTTAACCAATATTTCCATGGATTTTATAACAAACACATATCAATTACTTTATATAATTACAATGTACTGCCATTGCTGCTCCCAGTTGGCTATGGTTTTGCGTGAATCCCATGAAGGTCATGGTTCTAGATTGATGCAGTTAATCGACAGGTATTTCCCAGCCGTTCCCACCCTCATTTATCAAACTTGAATAACCTCCATGTGAGCATCAATCATTATTCTTCGTCGACTTTTAGATTGAAATAGGGTGTGAACAGTTGAAGCTGAAAATGACGACTGAACCGTTCAGTCGTTTAAATCTTTGCCATCATACTGCCTTGAGTTATACATGATATGTTCTTTATTAAAAATAAGACATATACCCTATATCAAACAACAAAACCTGGTATTAGAAATGGAAAAGTAATACTCGACGTTTGTTCTTGAATCTTTAAAATTTCAGATAAGTAAAGCGGGTCGTTGCAGCCAGTTATAATAACAATGAAAGTTTTCCTCTTATGAACAAAAAAGCACCACCTTAACCTCACGTTGTTTTTTTGTAAAGTCAATGCACTGTGTTAGCGTGGCTAACGTTGACAGGCTACTATAACAGTGTGAATCCTTTCACACTACTTTCCTTATCCCACCATTGTAAAGTACGTTTTTGAGCAAATTGGAAAAGAATCCCTAGTCATTGGCAAGATTTTTTATCAATTTTCTTTTAGGATCACCTTAAGTAATAACCAAGTTCAAAGATACTGAAAAAATCGCGTCTCCGTAATTAGCGGTTTTTATGAAATATTCTGGAAGGTCTTATACACTTTCTAATGAAACGCGATCTGTTTTCCATTATAAAAACGTGTTCTAAGCATAACTCACAATACGCTTTGACCTTAACCATCGAACATAATTGTTCAGCATACTGAACATACTTTAGATTCTTTTATGCATTTGATTATGGATTGGACTTCCAACGCGGGTAACTGTTGGCTTTTCGCTGTGTTTCTGTGTTTTGCCATGTGTACATTTACTTGTGTGTGTTGTCTTTGTCTAGTGGTAGTACAATTTAATAAATGTGGTCATTCTTATACAACTTTTAGTTTTTCTTTTTTTGAAATCTTTTGTACACTTACTGATATGTCCCTTGAGCTTCATCTTTTGCGTTTAGATGAATTTCCGTATATCGTCTTTATTAAAGAAGAGAGCCAGATCGTTGATGGCGGTTTTCTTTTTCTGCCACTGCCAATTGGAAACAGTTTTGTTAATTTTGGTTTATAAAATATCAAACATAATGGATTGTTTTCCATCCATTGGAACGTTCATATGGGCTTATACTGGTTCACGCAGGCCATATCTGTGCATAACTGCTCTAAAACAGCCCACAGTCAATGTTAAATGATATTAAGTCTACCCAATATAAAACAAACGAGATACTTAAGGTATGTGCAGATATATTTAAAAACTACTTGCTAAGATCAGCCTTTAGTTCATTTCTCCCAACCAGCTTCAGGATGATTTCTTGTCAGGAAAATGTGTGAAACGTCTTTTTACAATAGTAAAATCCGAATCACCAAGAGACAACAGAGATAACAGGTTTGGCTGATAAGGCTTTGACGATTTCTTTTTTTTCCTCTGTAGACTAGGTTTGTTTGACCGTAGTGCATCTTACACACTCAGTTCGTCATAAGATGTAGACAGAACATCAATCATGTCATCTTGCTGCCTGTGGCTCAGTCTGGGGAGGCTTTATAAACATAGGGCGGCATATGCAGAGAATTGCCTAGGTCTATTGTAACTGGGATATCCAACAACCATTACGCTGTCACTGGAAATTAACAAGTTCCAAACTTTTTTATTAGATAGCATCTCTTTTCAGAGTTGTTTTAATTTATTATATGGATAAAAAGGGGGCTTTGGCAAATATTATTTCAGGTCCGAAAATAATAATTTACACTTATAACAACTTAATAAAACATGAAGGCTTGCCCTTTTTCGAGTTTAAACATATGATGAGAATCGGGAATCTCGAATACTATACTGGTCCTAATTAACAAACATAATTGGTTATTCTATGTTTGTGTATTATATTTGAGAACACTGCTTAATCTGAATCTAAAAAGACACCTGACAATTGTGTAGGCGTCTGATACTCACCTTTTTGGGATTCGAAATTAGTTTTAAAGTAAGTCTTCCTTACAGAATGCTTCTTTTTCTTCCACTTCACAATATATGCGTGTCAAAGACTAGTAGAAACCGCTTTTACGCCGTTAATTTATATTTAAACAATCTAGTATTCCAAAATGATCGTTGTTTTGTTCTGTATTTGTTTCATTTACGAGATATAGAAGTTTTAATAAAAAATATATTATAAAAAATTATCATTTAATGCATTCCAAAGCAAATATTTTCCCTACTTCAAGGCGTGTCATACATTAATGTTACAGTCATGTGATTGTATGATACCCGCTATAAAAACCAATAAATATGTCCACATATAAGTACTAATTTTCATTTATCTATATTTATACATTTTTCATTTTTAATATTTAGTCAAGTTGACCAATATCGACGCAGTATCGCTTATTTCCTGATAATATATGCTAGTTTATGGATCATTTACATACTTTATCCTTCTTCGGCAGTCCTTCAACGTAAATATTCCTGAATTAACGTTCGGGAAATATCCAGCCGGTAAGTTTTATAATAGTTTTCTTTAATAAGGCGGAATTTCGGGCAAGTGTTTACAACAATGCTTTGGGCAAGGAAAAATTAACAGTTGCTCTTATTCCAATGGATGGTTGAAGGTGTTGTCGTTCACTACTTTGCATTATGTTTTTTACATTGTGTATCTATTACAAAATGACTCATAACAGTACAAATGCACCCGACAACCAATATAGTAGTCTCCATTGTCAATGGCAATTTAAAGAAGCTTTATCTGGCTGCAAAATACAGCATATATCTCATAAAACAACAATGTACTAGTTGGGTAAAATAAAGACGCCATTCGAAGTTGGTTTAGTCAAATAAATGTTAGTTTTGCACTCGAATCACTCTTGTTCCGCCAACAGAACAAGTTTCGTCATCTATTTTTTTCATCACCCCTAATCGCATATCGGTTCACCAAGTACTTCTCCTTTTCCTTAATGAAACGCTTGGCTTGCCAAAAGACTTGGACTCAAAAGACATTGAATGAACACATACGGAACATTTGATGGCAAATAGGCACGAACAATGAATAAATAATAAATGCAATCGTGTGCGTTTCAGTAAAAAGGGAAAGGCCTTAAATGTTTAATTCTTGTCGGCCCTCATTAGCATAGTAATTGCAAAATGGTGCATACTGTGGGATTACTGTTACTTGATAACTGACTTGCTGCGACAAACTACCACATAAATAGTCTGACGAGTGGTAATTTGCATCTTCACAACAATAACTTTAAACGCCAAAATAGGCAAATGTAATGTATCTGTCAACCGGGAGCGGATTACCTTTTAAGTATATACATACTTAAGACGATTTGGGTGCATTAAACCTGCTGTCAACTGTAAAGTGTTTGTTTCATGTTTTAGAACGTAGGCTCAAGACGGCTGAGATTGAATTATGCTATAAATAGTGCTTTAGATGAAAGTTATAATTTACATTATATTTATAGTATTTTATTTTATAATATAGATTAATTAAAAGTTCAACGCAAATTACCAATGATGCACATTTGAAAGGACATATATCATTTGTAACTAATGAACAACACATATTTATACCAGAAAAACACACACTTTTGACGAAGAATGGAAATTGAGAAAACATACAATTTTATATCATTACCATATATCAGGAAAAACTGATCGTGCATCGTGTAAATGGAATATTGTAGAATAGGAAATATCGAAAAGTCCTATGAGAATTACTGCATTTTTATTTTAACTAAAAGACTGGGCTTCCTCCACATTTTATTCAAACAGGAGTTTCAGATATTCTGCGATTATCTTTTAAAGAAACTTACAATTTTACTTACAATTATATTTGGTATACAAAAGTGACTACTGGATTAATTCACGTTCTATCTTTAAAGGTTAACATGTGAAGTTCCGATTTCAAGAGCGACTGCTTAAAGAGTACAGCTTTCTAATAAGATTACTTTTGGCTGGGCACTAAAATCTAGAGTTATGTTTAATCTCAATAGAATAGTTATTTCGCAGGAAAAGACCAGAATCATTTGAAAACATTAAACGATAAATGATAGGCAAATGTGTTTGGTAATGCATTAAAATCTGCATATATAACTCGTAGTCATGTTATAACTGGTTTAAAATGGTAATGTTTCAAAGGATAATGATACGACTTTGGTTGTCTGTATATAATAAAAAAATGAAGTTACCGCATACACCACCTTTGTTGAACTAGTAAACCGTGGCAACAAATAAAATGCCGGTACGTCCGTATCATTTTTTCTTTCTTCCGAAACATTTATGATTACTCCTTCAGTTATAAAATATCTATTTTAGAATAAAGATTTGCTTAACGCGCCTAATGTCTACATTTGGCAAGCTAAATGTGTATACATATCTGACTTGTGACTGTGTAAATTGTTGCAGCGCAAACATGTTCCCCAGCACATTGGAAGCAACCAAGAAAGAGCCGAAGCTAGACTCATAAATCTTCAATCTATTTAAGGAAACAGTATACATAAATAATGGTGACTCGACTATAGCTTTTCCTTTCTTTCCCATCTCGTCCAACATTCCCACATTTCTCTTTTGCTTAATCAGAGGGCAGAAAAGAATAAAACATATATATATGTATATATATCAGCCATATTGGTAATTGCCATATATTGAGTATAACTATTAAAACGTCTTGTTTTATACTTCAAAGAAATGTCAAGTCAAGTTATCTGAATATATTCATACATTATTGTCGTGGTGGTTACGGTTTCATTCTTTGTTGTTGCACATAATGTAAGCGAAACGAGGGAAGTAATGAAAGATAATCCACGCGAGGCAACAACGTGGATAAATAAGTTTTGTGATAACTAAGTGTAATTAAGATTCATTGGTCGCCGGCTGGGGTTGCTATGGAAACCGATGGTGTAAACCTACACAGATCGTATCATTTTGTATTGTCTCCAAAGGTTAGAACGCCACGGTGATAAAACGTTTCTTAAGATTACCAACGCCTTCTGGTAGCTTGTAATCTGTTTTTTATTTATTATCATGAATTGAACTTATCGCTGGTGTTTTAGTCTAGCCTTTAATTTGTTGCGAAATCCCAGTATTAAATCTTTGAATAACTTACATTAATTACTCTTGATTTTAAACACTTTGAATTTAAAAGAAGTTTACGTTTGGATATTTTCAAACAATAAAGGCAACACCCTTTATTTATGCAACGCTTATTTGTTCTATATTTCAGAACATATGGCCATTTTTTATAGTAAATCGTCTTTTAAGAATTTGCTACTATAACCAATGTTCACAAGATGGTCAAATTAATCGTAAAACACCTTCTTCAATATTGCACGTACTTTACCATGAGTAATATATAGTGTATAGCTCACGTAGTCCTGGCAGGTAGACAGATCTTCAAAAGACAGTTGTTGTTTTTTAAGTCTCCTATAGGGCGCTTTATTTATTGTGTTATGTACTTATGACATATATAAGAAAGGCTCTTTGCTAATACCATGCGTGAGTGGCATTTTGTCATTTCAATTCTGGAAGCAGCAACTGGAAAATAATCGTCTATATCCTTTTTCCAGAGTGCGTGACAACTCCCCGCTGACGTGGATTGTTGCCAACGATTAGTATCATTCCGCTGGTAGTCATCCTGGTTTTCTGAGGCCAACTTTATTGCTCGTTGTTTCCTTTTTGACCTAATTAAAACAAAAACAAATAACTGTGCAGCGATTTTAAAGCATTTCTGACAATATTGCCCCAATTAGCAAGGATTGAATGTTCCCCTATGCCTGACTTAAATGATCTAACTATCAGGTGTTGGCAATAACTGGGCAAAGTTCTGTTACTTTGTAATTGCAAATAGCCCTTATTCCTGTTTTTTTTTTTTTTTTTTTTTTTTGTGGAGGTATTTTCTGTAAAATTTCAGATACAGTAGCAACGATCTCTGACAGATCAGTTAACAAAAAAATGAGCTGTTGTGATCATATCGCTTAAACGTGTCACTAGTTGAGAAGTTTTATTGTCTTTGTGTGCGTTTCTAGCGGGAGTGTTCTTTGACAGTATATTAAAATAAATATTATTGATGATAAATTTGTCACTACCTAATCATTAAGAACATAGTAGAACTTCGTAAAATGGTTTATTAATAATGTTATTATTAGCAACCAGGCATTGCACCAGTACGGGTTTAAATGTAAGTCATATCCAATAAAAATAATATAGTGTATAATTGATTTCTTGTTTTTGTGTTAGGCGTGGGATGTGAAGAGCAAACCAGACACATAAGATCAAGATAGCGGATTTCTTATATATAGTTCGCTTACCATGTTCTGTCAGTTGAAGCAAAGTGAATGTAATTGTTAAGCAATATTCAATCACTTACTCATATTTACATCAACTTCGACTATTTCCGCACACAACATTTATTTCTTTTTTCTTACATTGTTTGCAATAACTTGTCAAAGAGACCATTGTGTTAAAGACCTATAAATGAAATTTGACAAATAACGCACATTAGTTCGAGTTAGGAGTAATAGGATTAGGGCAAAACATAATTTATGACTTCAATAAGACAACAACGTAACATTCATTAGCTTTAACGGGTTTTATTTCATCGAACTAGCTTTTAGTTGTATAAGGCTTTTTATGTTTAAATCTTTCATATATCAAGTTTATTATATCCGTCAGTATCTTTTTAACTTTATTCTTCTTCGTTGGGGCTCTATTGATACCCAACGGAGAAATCATTATGCATGTAACATATTCTGTTGTCATTGTCTAGTTCCGTCGTTGATATCGAAGGGATGGAAATCTCTATTTTCTGTAGACATTGGACTTGACTTTGGTCCCCATGAGTGCAGTGACAAGACCTACTGGCTCACCAAGGGAAGACATGACTACCAACAGTCTACCCACATATTGCTAAAATCAAATAAGCTTCGCAGCAAATAAGCAAAATAGCGAAAACAGATTGCTTTGCATTCTAATCGATATGGTATATATACTGTTTATGCTTTATCTAAATGGATATGAATGAAGTTAAATATGAGTGTAGCTGCAGAATCGATTCACTTGATACACTGTATAAAAGTGACGGAATGTAATGAAAAGGCGGAAACGTTTTAAAAGTATTGAATTATCTCTGGCAACTGCCCATATGATATCTACTCACCCGGAATTTTAAATGACTCTAGAAGTTGATAGATGCCGTGTATGTCTGAAAAAATATAATATTCAGAAAGTACTTTGCCTAGCTAAATGGCTGTTTATCAAAACGAAGTTGTCTGTTGTTGTTGTTTTTCCCCCAAACCATAGAGATTTAGCATTAGAATTTAAATTATATCTCATGTTCCCGTTGTATTCCAGTGTAGGTAAATGCAACTGTTAAAATTGGAGCAAAGTTGAATGCTATTTAAAATATAATGTTCACAAAAATGCGGAAGCGGGCCATGTGTCTCTTGCGCCCAGAAACTAAGAATTGGCATGAATAAAATATAATTATAATGTAATTTAAATATTGTCGGTTGTTGGACACTAGCAGAGAAACGTAGCTCTTTGGTGTGTGTGTGTGTGTGAGTTTCCTGCTTGTTATATGTTCCTAGATTTGTCACCAACAAGCAATGAAGAAAAGTAACTGTAGCTATGTAATACCATACAGGGACTGATGGTTGATTTGTCTCTACTTGATTGACTAGCCGATATAATGCATTTTGCTGTAATTTGTTATATAACTTGGAATGACACATATTGAATTTAAACGTTAACAGTCACGAAAGCATTTCTTGTATGAATACATGAACATCTATTTCATCTATAATACCATACATCCCGAGAAAACATCGTTCACATATCAAATTTAAACCAATATAAATGATAATGAAATTGGAATTTTATTGGTAGTATTGATCGCTTTAAGAGAAGAAGTATTACGTCTTTGTTCAGAGTCCATATTCCCTGTCATACTGGGATGTGAATGTGGATTTCTTGAATACATCAGTGATATAATGGGGTGCTGATAGTAAGTTGTCTCAACCAGGCATAGAGTCAATGAACATGTTGCCGAAACTAACATAGCGTATAACGCCCACCCTATGAACAAAGACGGAAATTATTGGACTGTCCTTGTTATTTTCATGTGTAGATCATCTAAGGTTTGATAAATACATTTCCTGAAGTTCATGAAAGAAAACATGGCTAAGATACAACTGGATCCACATGGCAAAATCGTTTTATTTCAATGGTACACGTCGGCTTGCAGACAACCCTGCATAACCACAGACACCAAATTAAAACAAATATCAATCATAATCTAATACAAATATTGAGGTTTGTACTGGTCGTTAGCACAGAAACGGTGTAGAATTTTCATGATGTGTTTGTATTATAGTCATTGAAGCTGTTGAAGCACGACGAATCCGAATTCCTCATTTCTTGAAGGAATGGATGTATTTTGTAAACGTCAACACTACACTTACGAGTGCAATGACCGGACCTAATGACTTGTTTTGGAGGCTACTGTATAACCAATATAGTCTTCTCACATACACGTTAGCTTTCGAAAGCTGCTGAGTTTGTAAATGGTAAGAAAACTTAATTGTGACTGGTACGTCATTGTCAACAGGACAAAAAATAAGAATAAAATCATTAGTTAGGTGAGTACATTTTGCGCATAACTCGGTTGTCTTGACTTAAAATACTAATGCTTTTGTTCTCTATACTAATTGTTTTTATAATCTTAAAAATGTTTGTGTTAAACAACATGCCTTCGATAAAATAAAATTATGTTCGTCACAGAGAAATGAATTGACCTACATATCCCAACGGCCATGTTTCTTCTTTATATCAACACAGTTTGTGGAGGGCGTCTTACCATACGGCATGGCCTTCCGACTGCCCTTTCCCCAATCATCGTATTTGACCAGTCATTCATTACCAATGTTACAAATCATATAACAAAATCTTGGCAGTGGATAGATAACCGATAGTTTAGCTGCTGCTGCGACAGATTCTAGCATGAACAAGTCGTGCTTAAGCAGCATAGGCGTGAGAAGACTGCATCTAGAATGTCTCTCTATATTAACTTTTTACATCTTTCTAGGAGGGCCACAGGAAATATTAGGCTAAAGACACTCCCGTAATATGTCTGGTCATCAGATCAATGCAATCGGTCACGGAAACAAATTGAATAATGCCTCTGCGACTATGTTATTAACGCAGATATGAAGAATTACATTTACACATAGGCTACAATTTTCTGTCTATGCTCCTACAATGATGTGTATTTTCCCCGGTCATATAATCGACAGGATTTTTTTTTTTTTGGCATCAGTTAAACCATAGTAGTAATTTATTAACAAAATAGTTTTATATTATACTTCAATCTCTACTTTTTCTGGTTATTCTTAAATATCGACACGTGACATGCGCGAAGATATTGCAATTCCATTCTTATTTTATATTTGTAAATTATATAATTTTGCCTTTCATAATTAGAAATCAAATGCAATCACATATTGCATATTACGTTATCCACGAACTCTTCAGCATTCATGTTATGGCTTTAAAATTAATTCACGTTGAAGTGTTTTTGAAGCGCAATTAATGCATTGTCTCTCACTTGAATGTTGCTGGGTTTCGGTATATAAGACACTCTGTTTTCCTATTGCAATCGATTTTCACCAAGTACCTCTAGACTGCTGCAATAAGTTTGGATTATGACTTTTTTTCCGTAACGTAATCATCCTCTTCTTGAGTAACTTTGCATATTTCCACATATATGTTATGAGGTGATAAGGGCTCGTTTGCAAACGAACAAATATCTTGTTATTTTAGAAGGTATTCCTTTAAGTGTTGACTTACACTGGTTCTCTATACAGACCGTGTAATTGTTGGTTACAACTATATGCACTAAAATGTAAAAAAATTACAATTTTGCCGCTAATGTCAACTATAAAAAAGACCAATAGAACACACATCTGCTAGTTCTATGCAGAAGTGACAAAAACACCTACATGTAGACGAGAAGTTACACTCTACAGTCAAAGAAATATAACCCAGCTGTGAAGCCGCTTTCGTTTCACAAACTAACTATAAGCTTAGCTTGTGTTACTGTCGGGGTTATTTCATTGTTTTACGTCACATATATGTATTTTCCGATGTGCGAAATAACATGGACACATGACAGCAGGGTCCTTCATGCCTAATGTTTAATATTACTTATCATCTCGAATACGTTTTGTTTTATAAAAATGGCATATGATCATTTCTTATATTGGACTCGCATTTTCATTTTCATCATGGCCTATCTTGTACATCTGTGTTTAAATTCCCTTCATGAATGAAACATAAAGGTGTTCATGTGTTTGCCCTTATTGTATATACACAAATAACACATCGGCAACTGAACAACTACCCATAACAGAAATAAAGCGATTAATATGAAATGAATTTTCAATTCGATAATGTAACATTAGTTAAGAAACAACGTCATATTTAAAAGCAATATATGACGTCATATAAAACAATGGCGGTGTGTTGGTTTTATTGCAAGAGGGCATTTACGATAAATAATAAGAATAAATATATTGTCAATGTAGTGACGTATTTCTATTGTTGGATAAAGACTCCAGTCCAATGTCACGGTATAACAACCGCCGTTCCACATTGGTGCTCGAAAAAAACAGCATTCGGTTAGACGCGGATGTGTCAATTTAAATAAAATTACAATGATGTTGGGGAACTTGCATAGTTTGCTTTACAGCTCAAGATACATGTCACACATGCATGTATTTAAATAAAGTTTGGCAAATAATAAAACTAATTAATTTATCGTTAATTTATTGATTGATTTTGGATTTTTTAATCTCACGAACAGTACTTTGGCGACAGATTTGACTTAATGCAGACATAGTGCTGACTACTCTATGGTTATCATGCCGAGAACAACTGGCACACACAGTCACATTATCCTGTTACAGGGCCGACCAATCGTGAAACTCCCTTTATATTAGCTTGGACGTTAGCAAGAGAGTTGTACCACTATGTTTTAACGACTTTGGTAAATTGCATCTTGGGATAAATCCCGGGGAGTCCCCTTATCGCGAACCCAAGTTCTAAAGTCTGCGTTCGCCAGTATACAAATACATTGAAAAACAGTTGAAAGTAACAACATAACTTGAGTGTAAAAATCACTTATCTCGTCTCCCGAATGTTGTGATCTGCATCAAACCATTCAGCGAATTAAATTTTCCTTTTTACAGTTTTAAATTAAGTTGCAATAACGAATTGAACGTTTTAAAATGTTCAAAGACTTAAATAACAACGCAGTAAGTTCTTGATTGAAATCCATTCTAATTGGTAAGGAGGAACAATTAATACCTTCACTAATAATTTTCTTTGTTCCGATTTTTAAGATAATTTGCTCTTGCAATATATGGCAAACAGGTGCGATATATATTTGAGAACCCGTAATTTAGATAAAGTCAATGATTGATTTAAATTCACTATTCTATGTTAGAATCATGTTACATTATATATGGTATATTTAACTCCCTTTGCTACTTCATTTGTCCAAGCCTTTATGTAAGCCTTATTTTATAACAGAAACGTGGTCAAAGGAAATTTAACACATTGCTGGAAAATTAAAAAAAAACGATTGCAGTTTATATTCAGGCAAACACCACTGCGAACACCCTTATCTCGAACTGTTAAACCTTCTTTTGTCTGATTTTTTTTTGTTTTAAGTTAGTCGAGAGAGTAGTTATAATGCCAGCGAATGTTGATAAAGACGAATCGAACTGATAACGATTAAGTATTGATAAAAGGCACTGAAAACAGTCAGAATGTTTTAACGAAGTACATAGACCCCTAAGCAGTTCATTAGTTTAAAATCACCTGTATATCAATTTAGCTGAATACAGAAAGTTCTGTACACAGTTTTCAGTGTAATTGTCACTTAACTAACTTGACCCTTTTAACAATGTTGAATTTGTCATACAATTTGTGATTGCATTCACATGTTGCGCATCTTATAATGTACGAAACTTCCATATCAACTCTTATAATTGAATTGCCATCGACTTATATGGAGTGCATCACTGCCCACTTGAATTCTGCTGCATTCTGCGTTCAACGGCATTTTGTTTCCCAGTGAAATCGATTGCAAACAAGTATTTCATGCACCGTCAATATTGTTGGGTTATCACCGTTGTTCTTTTATCATTAGGTATTAACAAGTGTTAAAGTACTTTTCAACAAAATTGTTAAAATGTAAAAATATTCGCCTTTGGAATCCCCTGAAACAAAAAAGAATGCCCCATGCTGCAAAATTATGTTGGGAAAGTGTTAAAACATCAAATATGGTATTTATGGTTCAACGTTCACCTCCATGGAATAACTTCAACCTGAATGTATGAACATCCACTTGCCACATATACTAAGTTCCAATTATTTCAATCCATATTCCTCGGCATATATAAAAAGTAGCCGCACATGAAACGAAACTTTTTAATAATGATGATATTAATAGCATGCCATCGTGAACCATACAGTTTTATCATTAAATCAATAGCTGTTTTCCTCTAAATTCATTCTACACCGATACTGAATAACTGAAAGTAATTATTTTGCTGGAAAAGCATTATCAGCCATTATCTCATCCTCATTCGCATTTTGCCAATGTTCTTAAAAAGTGTTCAGGGGACTCCATTAAGCGTGCACTGGCTAATGACACACTTTTGATATGTGGGCCTAATGGCATAAGTTTTAGTATTAAATTGGTGAGCAATTTTCTTAAGAGAGAACCAAAATAATATAATTTATAGTGTTTGTCAATATGAGCTAGTCCAAAGCATAAGCTGTATTGCCCTAATTTTCATAACTCTGTGTACTATATCTTACATATATACATATATGTTTATATCGTGGGTTTGCTGAGAGCTTAACCAAAGAGAAACGATTAGATGACGAATTGACGCTCCTTTAAAGGGAAAGGCAATGAACTTTGTCGGTTACTTTAGGTCAACCAGACATTTTACTTTGTGTCGTCATGAACTATTTGAACGTTTAAACGCCTATTCATTATAACTTTTTAAAAAACTAATAAATAACCGTAATTGAAATTAGTACGTAAGACTAATACATGCTTGCAAGTAATAAATATGCCAAAAGCAGAATCTTGCTACCTTACATCTCAGGCAAATTGTTATACCATCAGTAAAACAGATTGAACTCTTCATTGCGTTTTTGTTGTTTCAGTAGCCATGTACAGTTTCAACACCACTGTACGTTTACACTGCAGTAGATACCAATTTATCAGCTCTTACAACCACAAACAAGACCCTCCTAAAAACTTATTTCTGGGAGTACATATTATACACTGCAATGCCTGATTAACTTCGTGACTATACTTACAAATGACTGATAGAAAATTTCTTTTTCAAGTATTTTACCTGACAGGAATCTAACAATCAAGTTTATGTTGTTTTTTTGTTTTTTTCTAAAAATCAAATTAATGACACTGTCATGTCTAACTTACATATTTGTGATACACGAACACTTTGAAACAGGAAACTGTTACATGTAAGTGTCGCGTCGAAAGCATTTCTATAACACTTTCTTAAATAGTTGTATTAAGATCTCATGTATTGGATGAGAGCGTGCAAACAATCGCTATGTTATTTCCATGTTTTAAAGCATGCTTTCAGTCATAAAGTGATATTTTTACTGATCGTATCTGTATTTAGCAAATTACAGTAAAATATATTGACAATAATGTCATATAATAAGTCAAACCTCTCTCTGCATTTAAAAGCGGAATCACTGTTGCAATAGTTCATACATAGGAGCACGAACGCTTCTACGTTTACTTTCCCTACCAAGATCACCCATATAGCAGATACATAGGTTTTAGTAAAAAGAGTCACCAATTCTAAATAAATACTTGTTAAACGCAGTTCAACATGTTAGGAAATGTTAACAAAATTGTCCATTAAATGTTCGGCACCAGTGTATATTTCATCGTTGTTATACCTTTTGACCATGCTCATATATTAATATTGATCACAGCTTGGTCAAATAAATTTTAGTCAATAACTTGTACAACACGTTCAACTGCTCCATGTTTGACACGTCCTTTATTTGCTTTGGCAATCTGACAAAAAAAAGTTTCCTGACCATACTTACAATTTCCATGAATATTTAAACAGATAGGCTAGATACACAGATGTGTGACCGAAATGCCAGACAAATTGGCACCCATAACACAAAGTGTGTATTTCTAAAACAAGAGCTCTTTTTTAAAAATTAAGTCAAAAGCTACCACAATATTCATACATTTTGTCTTTCTCGTTCTGATGAATTTGGAACAGGATATATCATATTTGTGGTATTCCTGTCAGTGTTGATATAGCGTGGATAACATCCTTGGCATATGGGGTCTTGAAGCCTTACGTTGCCATGGTTAGAATGTTGGCAGTATCTAGAAGTAACTGAAGCAAATCTAGTTTATTCTGTATTTCATGACCTAATTTAAGCAAGCTTGCCTTCAGCGAATACAGTACGGCTTTTTATATATGCCTAAAAGGATAATGTTAAACTATGAACGAAGATTGCAACTGTGTATGAAATCATAAATGTGCACTAAAATACATACTACCTTTAATGACATTTTACGAAATCAAATAAAATCTAGTTCATAGCAAGTACACAAGAAATTAATTAACCCAATGATGCATCTAAATTAAACATCTCCTTTTTCCTAATTCAAATGGATGTTATTTCTCCAGTTTGAATATTCAGTTACACTAATGAACGAACACAAAAGCAGTAAAATAGATTATTTGTTTTATTATTGTTGCATACATTATTTGCAGTCTGCAGTTTATGCTGCAACATTCAAAGTATCATTGCAAAAGACTTCTACTATCGTTGATTAAGGTATATTAGCAATGTGTACCTTTTAGATGTTTCGTCAAAGAGATAGGACATAGTAAATGATGCCATTAAACACACATAAGAAACGTTAAGAAAAAGTGTTAATCACAATGTCGAAACCAAAAAGATTTTATGACAACGTCATTAAATGTCACATGGTACGATCTACAAGAATTGCTAATGATTCACATTCGCACCTTAAATACATTGATGGTGATTCACTTACGCATTAATGGTTCCAGATAAAAGATCAAAGATGGCAGGTCCGGCTCGTGGTTCATTACAAAGCATGCCGACTTTAATTCTGCACCAGGTGAACCCACAAACCTGGCGACAGATGACTGTATATATACATGTTTCTTTATATGACTATTGGTGCTGAATTTTCAATTGTATGGAACGGTGGAGATATGAATAGGGGTGATGCCTTTTACAAGAATATTAAGTAACCCCACTTTTTGTGATTTGTTATGGTGCGTTCAACTTTAGACATGTACACAGGTATGAACTATGTAACTTGCTGCACAATTACACAACTTTATCCCGGACATGTTTGAAGATTATAGTTGTGACGACAACTTGTTCAACACATGTCAGTTCACAAAGATAAAGGGCATGCTAGTTAGTAAATACTTCCCCCAAAAACGTCCAAGTAACATACGCAAGGCATACAACTGTGTACTGTTCGTTAGTTCCTAAATACAATTTGTCTTTATCATTATTTAATCTCGCTTATTATAACAACACATAAAGAGCGCCGTCGAGTTGTGTCCGGAATTGTTGATATTCTTTTATACAAAAGGATCCACTAGTCTGCATGCTCAGTTAAATCGAAATTAAATTATCATCAGTGAAAACGTTTGGAGATATTTTCTTAAAATGTTTTATGTAGATATTGACTATAAGTCACATTGTTACTTATATGTCGTTTGTACAAGAAATATGTACAACTAATGACAGGTCATCATGTCCTTCATGATAGAAACAAGAGTAGCGTTTTAGATTGTCTGTGCATAGTATATTCTGTGTTGCCATTTAGTAATTGACGGGTTCGTATTATATGACAGATTAAGTGTAATTCTACAGAGCCAGACACACATATAATTGACAATGAGATGGGTTCTACGAGACAGGTAATTTGTGACGAGTATATTAAAATACATCAGAATAGCGAAAATAGCACTGTGAGTGGTTGCTTTTAGCTAAATGTAAAGTTCAAAATTACCTATACTTCATAAGTTAACACGTTCCAATTCAATTGTATTTTCAGATAATGATTTGTAATAATATTCTACTATTGATCGTCTGCATACATGTAAACGACTGAAATAGCTTTTGGATAGACTGTTTCGTTAAAAAAACAATATATTCATTTTCCGACCAAAATTATCAAAGTAATTATTCATACACAAAATGTCTTTACTATGTAGGTTTTGCAAAGTATATTTCAATGAACGAAACACGTCATTTCACTACAGTAAGAGAACTTAAGTCGGATTTAGTTAAAGGTAACAACAGATATTCAAATTTAAACGGACAATAGTATTAAGGCCCTAAAATGTTGACAGTCAGTTACAAAAAAAAAACGGTTACGAGACAGTGTAGAAACCAACCCAACCTTTACCGCCATGGAAACCATATTTGTGCATTCTTCTGCCTGTACTAAAAAGCCAGAATATGAAAATATCTATTCATAATGCAGTGTATTAACACATCCTAATTTTCAAAATTGTTTTAACATTAAACTGTTTTTAATTGCTACATTAATTAAACACAATGTTCACACTTGTGAGATGGTGTAACTATTGAATGGATTAGAAACAAAACATTTAAACTAGGAAGTTAAGAATTTTTTCACTAAAAATACAATTTAAATGTATAAGAATTGATGCAAAGAAATATTAAAATGACTTTCGAACCAAAGCACTATTAAGTTAAACATAAAATTGATACAACATTAAGGCAAGAATTATAAAAATAAAGAAAATATCAGTAACCGCATTGAAACAGTCAGAAAAGACTGGGATGTTTAAACTTGTTTCTGAAGCTCCCTATTGGATTTTGTGTATGAGGCTAATAATTGTTTCTACGGGGACTCGGGGAACCTTGCTTCCTTTGTTAGTATTTTTAAATGATTTAAATGTGTATTTTTTATTGAAAAGGTTATACAAATGGTACTGGTGTAATGGTTTGTGATAGTAAAACTTGGTAGCGTAGAAAAGACATTCAAAATAAATCATCTGAATAAGCCACACTTTACTTTATCATCGTATAAGCTGAATATGGACACCTTCGATATTTCTGTAATATTATTGTTTCTTTTGTAATATCACTGTCTATACGTCTTGACATGTGCACACAATGTAAATATACATCATGGAACAAATGATTCATGCAGTTACCATAGACAGTCTTTGAAGAAGCCTTCTAACATTGATCAAGGACGAGGCTTATTATCCTATATATGTCAGGTACTCTTTGTTAAACGAATATACATAGCCGACAATAAGTAACTTTTTTATTTCAAGCACTTCGCCATTTAACGAGAGTACGCTGAAGTGTTTTCACAATATCTCACCTAAAATTGCCGAAATTGGTTGGTTGATGTAAGCATCTTCATATTACATGCCAGGTTGTAATTCCCTAAAGTATGACCTAGACGTATTGATTTCTTTCTTCAAAATTCACTGGTTATCTGAAAATACGATAGTGTCATATCTTCCACTTAACACTTTGGGGGCAAAACTTAAAAGACAGGCGTAATTGTACCTTTAAGTTTAATACATGGCAGCATTCATTACGGTTAATTAAGAAGGATTATTGAAAACATATTGTGTCCGACAATTGTGTAACAGAAGTTACAACCGTTCCGATGACATTGTTTCCTTTTGTTTATGCTCTCATAATACATGTACACTATACATGTTTGTGTTACTTTATATAAATTATAGAAGTTTGCATCATGCATTTATAATAAAGAAGTTCAAAGAAACTTTCACATTTTAAGAACACCATTGATGACCGAACTACTGTATAGAAAGAGTTTTCTTCACTGTTGTTGCAAATGCAACAAGTTGGATGAAAATAAATTTACTGGATGTAATGCAATAATGTATTAAACTATATTTCTTAATTTAAAGTCGTTAATTTATAGTATACGGTTATTTTCTGAACTGTTTTAAGAGACAATATGTCATAAAAAGCTTGAACTCATGTAGCATTTGGATACAGTTTTTCACGAATTGTCGCTAAAGATTCTACAAGCGCAATTAAGATTAAGCTTTTAGTGAAATTAAAACCAACAAAATTAGCCGTTAAATACTTTTAACTTTTTGAATCATTGTACAATTTCTGCTAAATTCAATGGGATATTGACAACGGTGCTAGGGCGGTACATTGTAATATTCGTCATAAATGCATTTTGCCACTATTTATAATGGAACTGTTGTTATTTATGATTATTTTAGTTCCATAAATTGAAAAGGTACGTAACCGCTTTTTTCAAATATAAATAATACACACACCACTGGGGGATTCCTTCAATATGCAATACATATGCAATGAATATGAAATGATGCGTTCATAATTTACAAACATAGTCCTGGTCGATTTGGGAAATAGATATGACAAAAAAGTTGAAATTCATGCATATGCATAGTGCGAGCTTTCGCCACTCTCAGTGAAGAAAATAACACAAACACCGCCATTAAATTTACATATTTGGCAAATTACGTTTTCTATGACTGAGTTATGCTTGTCTTATGAAACGGCTTTGCCTTTGATGAGCAGTTGAATAAAATGTGCACTTATTTTGAAAAATGACTTTAGCCTTTTACAAACCCTTGATTATCATTTTACCCAGGTACATTGCATATAATTGGTTGTACTTCCGTTATTCTTATCTTTCGCATAGACGTTTATAAAATGTAATGACTAAATAAAAGTTCAGGCAATTCAGCAGACGTGATATATCATGTTTTCGCTATGTTTAATTATTAACATGGCCTGAGTTTGGACTTCTTCAAAACCCTTGTACAAAATAAAGACCGAATATTTTATACTAATTAGTGTCACTTTCACTAGACCGGTTTATGGATATGTCTATCTAGAGAGTAGCGTCATCAAAAGTCTGAATTAAATTCGAAAGTAAACTTACGTAGAAAATAATGGTAAAAGTAGTTGGCATTTCCTTTATGAATTGGTCAAGATTTGACAAGAGAAATGCCCGTATAACTACTTAAAAAACGAAACGTAGTTGCTACAAACAAATGTTAGTGCTTTCATTTACGTTCGTCTTTGTTCTTCTCCATTTCTTCGTTGAAATCCTTTATTTGTATTTATTTAACACCGTTTCTACCATTTTTCATGACATCTACGTGAATATTTATGTCGTATTCAAAACGAAGCTAAGATCTTTTTTAAGCAGCTTAACCAATGTAATCCTCGTAGACGTCGATCTTACATGTAACTAGAGAACGTGATTTTGGTTGTCTGTTGGACCTAAAGACAAGGGAACAGCCGTTTGTTTCTTATTGGGGCTTCGAAAACAATGCTACTTTCTTGCGTAGTAGTTAAAATAAGGAAGGGTGTTGAGAACGCATGTTTTGTAATCCATCGATTTTTGAAACTTTATATTCGAAAGCCTGATGTACATGTATCATTTCACAATTTACCACATTTTAAAATATTCCGCTTCTGATGTGTACACGTTAGCCGTCTTTAGAGTAATTAACTTCATTAATTAATTTATTAAATGATATGTTCTATGGCAATTCATTTTATAGAAAGAACTAGTTTTAAAGGCGTGTGTTATGATATGCACTTTCGTACAATCTTTAAATTGTGTTTGTTTTTATTACTTTTCGCTTTGATAATAATAATCAAAAGAATTACTTTCATATTTTTAATAAATATAAATAATAAAGACATTCAAAATAATGTATTGTATTTTTCCTCAATAAAACAGCTTTTAGACTTCGTGCACAAATCTCCTGACCCTTATATACCTTAATTTAACAAACGCTCTTCGTGCTGTACACTTAATGTTTTTGCTTTTGTGGTTTTTGTTGTTGTTGTCTTCGTTTTGCTGGTGCAGAGGTGTATCTGACGGACTATACGCTTAATGCATATAAATGTAACGCGATGCTTCTTTCAATTTTTCAGCCTGTTGTTTGCAGAGGTGTTCTTCATGTAAACTGATAAATTTATAAAGTTTTCTTGCCAATTACGCCTTGTAATTGATCTGAAAGCAGCCATGCGAAGTCTAACTGCGCTGTTTGTGAGTGTTAACTACACTGATGGGAAAATGTTATCAACTATATATTACAGCACATGAAAGTTTCAGAATGGTAATGTCTTTCAATAATTGAAGTACTCTATATTGATTATCGATACAACGGTTATTATCAGGTATTTTTTATCTATACGTGGCTTAAAACCAATCAAGTATATGTTAACATCCCTTCCTTTGATATTTATCATTGTATTTACTAGGCTGTGGTTGGCTTAGGCTGGTACACTTGTACTTTGCGCAAAGTGAGACAGACACATTTTGGAAAGTGCTCCACTGAAAGATCCTGTATTTAAGAGGTTCAATTACCTTATGTAACATATAGCAAAAACATTTCAATTATATAATGATATTCGCTTATACATATTTCAGAATATTATATTATGATACTAGTTGTTGTGCCCTTGTCGTTTAGCTGTGATATTCTTCCTTGCAAATGGGATAAAAGAGAGCTTTGATTTTTATGGTTGTTATTAGGGAGCGTTATATATATATATATACATATAGCATTAATAGTTCTGTGGCATACATACAGTCATCTGGTTGCTGAAAGCTATGGGATGCGTTGTTCTAAACAGAAGCTACGATAAATCAGACTGGAATATGTCTAGTCAGTACTGTCATTTAGGAGAAAATTCAATTAAAACATCCCAAACTGAAACC